>AP028435.1:13508819-13939081 GCA_036509395.1 Antheraea yamamai | reverse complement strand
GCGTGTATCCCTTATTATGATGGAATTTCACCCACTCGAGGGCTATTAGTTTTGCTGTGACCGCAAGTTAAAGGCTTTTCGACTTTTCACCGGTTTGTCTTATGTTATAGTGCACATCTTTTCTTTTAATAGCACGTTCATGCAAAGAGAAACAATCTTCATAATATTAATTGTTTTATTATATGGTAATTTACCATGACATATAATGAATTTCAGTTGGTGACAATGGAGGAAGTAAACCAAACGGTAGAGACGGACTCAAGCGCGATAAAACTAAGCAAGAGTCGAGAAGCGAACTGGCCTTCTGTTCTATTCTTTATACACATACATTTGCTATCACTATATGGACTATGGCTTCTGTTTTATGAAGTCAAATGGATGACATTAGTGCTTTGTAAGTATTTTACGTCTTAAAATAAAATTAATAAGTGTTGTTCCTGTAATAAAACTACACGACTAATTACCTTGACTATACAAGAATATATTTGAAGTTATATTTTTTTTACGCGTTAGGGAGAAATGATAAGAGTAAATTATTTCAATGCGCGCGCACACCGTGACGAAAAACCGACACCCTGAAGTTAGCTACAGTCAACATTTGGTTTCTTTGTATTTGCTGTTTGTATCTCTTTGTATTAAAACTTTCAATGTATTAAATAGCTTTTTTCTATTGTTAGTGTCGTTCTTTCTACAAACGTAGAATAAGACGAAAGATAAAATTTTTGAAAAGATTTTGATCTTGTTACGCTAAAGAAGTATAACTTCTAACGCGTGTACACAAGTACACACACACTTGTTTGGTATTAAAACATTCGCTATATTCTTCATAATATCATAGAAATATACATAACATTATATTTTACAGTATATTTTATTATTTCGTTCGGTCAGTGAGAGCGCCGGAGGCCCACCTTCCCTCCCCTTCCTCCTTCCCTTACTCCCCCTCTTCCCCAAGACAGGTTGGCAACGTACTTGCGACTCCCCTGGTGTTGCAAGTGTCTATGGACGGTGGTGATCACTTAACATCGGGTGACCCACCTGTCCGTTTGCCTCCTATGGTATAAAAAAAAATCGGGTGGAAAATCTGCCAACAATCGATTAATGTTAGTAGTAAGTTCAGAAAGTGCATTCGGAAGTACCTCTTTTTTAACTAAGCTATCGTTATCGTTATCGTGGATAAGTACCTCTAAGAAGGTACTTACTCAACTATGCTATACTGTACTATTCTCTATTTTACCGCACTATACTGAACTGTATTGTATTATACTAACTTACAAAATACGTAAGTAATGTTAATATCTGCCTTATATTATTTACAGTGGTTATTCTAACCTCAATAGCTATACTGGGCATGACGACAGGGGCCCATCGACTATGGGCCCATGGTTCTTACAAAGCAAGTACCGGGCTACGTATTACGCTGATGCTTTTTCAAACATTGGCCGGTGTGGTAAGTCGCTTTTTATCGCGAGTTTATCGCATGAAACAATATTTAATTGCTTACTGAAAATTTTAAAGTCAGTTTATATAAGTTGAGTAACTTAATTTAAGTAGGTAGGTAACGCTCTCGTGCTCATACTAGCAGCTGACTATTTTTCACGTCTGGCAGGATGTTTGGTCGCTATGAGCTGTCTGGCTGATGAAATATAATTTTGTATTTGTTATCTGAATGACATTTAAAAATGAAGCATTTAAATATAAGTAAAGATTGGAAAGTGTCTGGCGATACTGGATACTTACTACTTTACAGAGATATTTTACAAAACATATATAAAAATCAGCCATTTAAATTTAAGTAAAATAACTCTTATTTTTAGTCACCTTTCTCACCTGGTACCTATACATTTGCCATAGACTCAAACTCTGTGAACATAAGGAACATAAGGTTTCATATATTTAAAAACAAGTTGTGTCTGGTCGCTCTAGGATTTTAACCTATAAACTCTTCTAAATTAAAACACTTTTTCTTCGAAATAGCACTATTTAAAATCTTATTTTTTTCAAAATTGCGGCAGTATAAGAACTGTAAAATTATTTATTACTACATAGTAAAAATATTATTACGTTAACACTATATTTTATACAAATAGGGAAACACATAAGACCTCCCTCACTTTTCCACGGCAACATAACACGTACCACATTAATAACTTTATTATAAACTAGCTTCTGCCAGCGACTTTGTCCGCGTGGAACAGTTACTTTGGGCTAACACGCAGCGGAAGCTATCAAAAGGAACACCCGATTTTAAAACATTCTTCATTGTTGCTCCGCTCCTATTGGTCTTAGCGTAATGATATTATAGCCTATAACCTTCTTCGATAAACAAGCTATCTAACATTGAAACAATATTCCAAAAGAAAGAACAAATCAGACCAGTAGTTCCGGAGATTAGCGCGTTTAACCAAACAAACCCTCCAGCTTTATAATATTAGTATAGATGAGGTTATTATGTTACCCTTTTTTAGACAAGAACCAATTGTCTACGATGTAGAACAAAAAATAAAAGAATCTATCCAGTATCCTTTGAGTCCTCGTCAATCTTTTTGTCCGCTCTGAATATAGCCATAAGTTCAGACTTGGGCATAATATCGTCAAGAATTTAACACAATACAAAGTTAAAATATAATTATAGGAATCTAAAATTATCGTCTATTTGTTCTTGAGTTGTCTCGATGTTATATACATAATATAATACATATTTATAACTAAACTTATGTTCTGCGCAGCTATATTCTGAGCGGTCAAAAAGTTTAGTAAGGAATGTGCTTCGCTGAATATGCAGGTTACAGACGTCTTGTAATGATGATATGTAGTGATATAACAGACTCAATAAAATTCGTCTCATTACTATGATCATGAACTTATGATAATATTTTTTTCAACACCCAGGGTTCAATCTATGACTGGGTTCTGTGCCACAGACTACACCATGCACACTTTGCAACAGATGACGATCCGTACGATTATAGAAAAGGGTTTATCTACTCACATATGCTGACTCGAATGAGGAAATTGAGCCCCCACCAGGAAAAATTAAAGGAGTCTATAGATATGTCAGATTTGGAAAACGATTCTGTCATAAAATTTCAAAAAATGTAAGTAGGATTATTAAATTTCGTAATATGTAATTGTTGATTTCTAATAAGGTCCAAGTACTAAGTGTCTGTAAATATTACAAAACTTGATTGAAACCAACACGAAACGCACTTGCTCAACCACCGTAGTTTTATAAATTTCGTATATCTATTCATTGAAATTTATATCCTCTAACAATACCATCGGTTTACGATGTCGGAAAACATCATAAGGTTAAATGATCCGGAAAGTCTTGTTTCTCCAGTGAAAGAAAATAAGAACTAAATGCAGATTTTTCGAATTTGAAATCGCTTATATTTTCTGAGCTAGTATTGTTTTAGAAAAGACCTTATGCCTTCTGTATTAGTGTTATATTTACAAAATAGTATGATTTGTCTTACCACCGCCAACTTCGCGTGGGTGTACCAGAGAAAGTTTAAACGTTCTTGGTTATGCTAACGAGACTAAATTACAAATGATAAAGTAACAATGTATATAATGTACTTTGTTAGGAACATCTATTTTTTATTTAGTACTTATACATAAATTTTCTTGACTTTCACAATTAATTTTTTTTTGTTCTTACCATCGCAACTTGAAAAATGATGAAACAACTTATTGTTATGCTATATAAATAAAACTAGACTTTAGACTGTCTATAAAGAATAACATTAAGTTATTTGAAATGTATATATCATAGACAATCCATCTATATAATAGACATTTCTGTCATATGTTTTATGTTTATGCTGAAAATACAGCCTTGTATTAATATAAACACTTATAATATATTATCTTCTTCAAAATATTGAACTCTCATTTATATTTTTAAATCTATTCTATTTTTCAATCTAATTTTTATTTGCGCATTTTCAGTTTATATTGGCCTCTTTACGCTATTATATTTTTATTGCTGCCTTTAAATGCACCACTTGAGTATTGGAATGACAGTGTTTTGAGCACAGTATTTGTAATCGGTTTCTTACGCTATGGTATAGTACTCCACGCCTCATGGCTTATTGAGAGTGCTGTATGTCTCTGGGGTCTAAAGCCAGGTGAAAAGTAAGTTTATATTTCATACGTAATTTATATATAAGAACTAGAGATCCTACATTACTAGCTTCATCATCATCTTCTTATCCTTATCCCACCTAAGTAGGGTCGGCACGACACGTTTTCCTTCTCCGCTCTCGCCTACCAGATGTCATCTTAATATTCACACCTTTTATACACATATCATTTTTCACACAACCCATGCAGACCTTTTTCGATCTTCCTCTACTCCTATATCCATCCACCATCATACTCAAAACTTTTCTAGTTACATGGTCTTCAACTCTCCTCATGACATGCCTATACCATGTTAACCTATTACTCCTCAACTTCTCTGTCACTTGTGCTATTTTCAAACTTCCTCATATATATTCATTCTTAATATTATCCATTCTAGTTACACCACACATCCACCTTTACATCCTCATCTCTGCCGTATGTAATTTTCTCTCATCCGTCTCTTTCTTATGATTACTAGTTACATACAATAGTAATAACCCCACAACCACATTACCCGGCGAATAGTTGTGTCAATCCGACATAAGTTAGTTGTCGGTCTTCAGCGAAGTATGCAGCGAATTTTGTGGCCAAATATTCATAAAAAATCTGGGACAGACAGAAGGGAGCGGGCAGTGGAGTTAAGAATTAATGCTCATTGGTAAATGCCCCTTAAATTTACAATTAAGTCGCAAGTCCCAAGTACTGTCTGTCTCAAGTTCCTCGCACTGCAATATGATAAACCTCGACTCCCACATAGAAAATGTTAAGAAGAGTTTCGCCTATTTTTCTTCTATACACAAATAAACTAATTTACCTTTTTATAATATTTGACTATGAGCTAAAAGTTTACTGACATTTATGCATTATTATTTATTTATAACCCAGGTCACCACCAGATTCTAACTCAGTGTTTATAATAACGAAGACCTTCTGGCCTCACTACCACTATTTAATACCATATGACTACAATTCTGGAGAGTATGGAACTTATGGTGTGTAAACATTTAATTATTCTTAATATAGAAAGTTGCCATATTTCAAACAATCTTTAAAGATCATCAGCTAGACTTTAACGACTACGCATAGAAATATACAACTATATTATATTCAGAGTAGGCTATTTCAAGCGAAGCTTTAGATCTAATCTCCAATCTACTTGAGATTAGAAGTATAGAATATGGCGATTACATCAGTTATGAAACTACGAGCCTACACTAGATAACCATACACAGCTAGCACTAGATTTACTTAACTCAAAATTTATCTGTGCATTAATAATAGATTTCAAAATAGAGAAATTAACATGTTCTTTACCGTATAATACTTTCATTTTTCGGTTCATCACATCCATTACTTGTTATTTAGATTATTTTAGCAACACAATATCTTTTAGAAAGATATATTTTATACTATACTATAGGGACTGGTGAACGTTATCCCGCCCTGATAATAAAAATAACCTTGATAAATTGTATACCTAAACCATCCTCATGAATCACTTTATCTACTGGTGAAAACCGCACGAAAATTAGTTCAATAGTTTTTGAGTTTATCGCGAACATATAAACAGACAGACGTGGCAGAGAACTTTGTTTTATAATAGGTAGTGATAACAACTTTTTGAAAAGGTTAAATTCGAAAGAGTTACGCAACTTTTCAATATATGTTTTTAAAATTACAATGTTTATTCGCATCAATGTCTTTCAGATTCTGGTTGTTCAACCGCCTTCATTCGAGTCTGGGCGGCTCTGGGATTGGCTACTGACCTACGGACTGTTGAAAGCAAAACAATCCAGAAAGCGTTAGCTAGTGTTGCAAAAACCGGTCGCCCTCTTCAAACGTGCATTGACGAAGCGCTAAAAGATCAATCCTTACCGGACCAACATTATCTTAGACGAGGATAGCTTCATAAACTAGTATAAAATAGTGAAATATCAATAATCTAATTTCTGAATCCAAAACTATCTCATACTTTCTGGTAATTTTAGTGTTTGAAATATTTCTGTCATCCATAACAACTTCTAGAATATAACATTTCTAATTTTATTGTTATTTTGTTTAAAATATCTATACCCGTAATAGCACGCATCTGATATCTATTATATCTTAGCCTAGACATATAGTTGTTGTTGTATGTTTGTTAAATGAAATAATAAACCAAATAAATATATAGAATAATTATACATTTTATTTTATTGATTTTAATACATCATTACGTAGTATAAAACAAAATTTATAAATAAGCCCGCAGTTCTGCACGCATTACTTATGTAATAATTAGTTTCGAATCGTTATTCATATATTATGATTCACAAAAGTGTTGTTAATATTTTTACAAAAACAGATAAGGACTGTCTTTGTTTTGAGTTCTAAAAGAACTATTGACAATCCTCATAATCTGTTACTGACACAGTTACGTTTACTTGTGTGTTACGCCATCGCTACACACCACAATTGCTGACTAAGAGTTCCAGTCCCACGATGCGGTAGGTGTTCAAAGTATTATGCCATCGCTACACAACACAATCGATGACTAAGAAGATTGCCGAGTTCCCAGTCCCAAGTTGCGGCAGGTGTTCAAGCATGCGAGTCATTTGCACAAACTTAGTGGAAACGTTCGGTGGTCCGACTCCTCCGTTCCCACATTGATCACGTATAAGTACTTGGACGAAAACAACGGAAAGACAGTGTTAACCTAATATCGGTAGCATTCACTATGCTATTCGTTTTAGTTTAGGTTTAGTGTGAGAGTTAGCCTAACATCGGCGAAACTCTCACAATGTTAGTTTAGTGTGAGAGTAAGCCTAACATCGGCGACAATCTCTAGTTTTAGATTCATTCTGTAATTTTATTTAATAAACTAGCTGACCCGTGCAACTTCGTCTGCACCAAATAGGTTATTACTAGTTCCAATTTTATTTCCAAACGCCAAAAATCTTAAAAAACATAAAACCCGACTGTAGCGAAACTTATCGGGTCCAATTATGACTCGAAACTATGCTATATATATATTGGCAAGAAATGTCTTCCCGATATCCACTGGGTTGCTCCTTTGACCCTCACCTCCACGCCCCATTTACTATATAATATATATTTCCCTAAATATAAAGTAATCTAATATATCTTTCTAACAGTGAAGTAATTTTCAAAATCGGATCAGTAGTATCAGAGATTACCCCGAACATCCAAATTCACAAATTTCAACTTTTTAGTATTGGAGTTTCATGGATATGAATTCTACAATTGTCAAATTAGTCATGGGAGAGTCACTTTATAGATAATATTAAATATTTATAATATAATTTTATTCTTCCAGATTATACCACTGAGATACACAAAGACAAATACAACACTACAGACATCAAGCCTTAAATAAATATATATTTACATAATAATTACTGTTAGTTATTGTGTTATGTTGAAGTTTAATTTTGTTAAAACACATAAAATTAGAGTATTGACAAAAGGGCAAAATACGTACCTTTGTGCCTTTGTTAAGATCAGACGGACGTAGTATATTGTTAGGTAAAATATCATATAATGAAATACTGAATTGGGGTAATCGAAAAAATGTGTTCTAGAGTGCCTTCATCCGACTCCCATACACATATTGATTTGTTGCTGATTCTGAACTTTGCAAGATGCACTGGAGAGCACTCAGTCTACAGGTTGTAGACGCAGCAAACTTACAACAGTCACGAAATTTATAAACCCATGGCTTATCTGGAATGTTATCCTAAATGGAAGCATATTTTCCTTTAATTTGGTAGAATACATTCCAGTTTGAGTTCCTTTAATTTGGTAGAATACATTCCAGTTCGAGTTCCATGACAGTAATAAATCAGTCTTGTTTGGGGAGGAGAAAATCCTGAACATAGGTTATATAATGATCGAAATATCCAGTCTGGATAGCTTCTTTAGCAATAAGATCAACAGCGTCATTACCCTGGATCACACTATGTCCTCGTATCCATGCCAGAACTACATAAATTCCTAAAAAATTACATTGATAAAAATGGAATTGATTAATTGTGATAACTGATGTTTCATTGAAATATGTCAAACATGTCAAAAAAATATCAAATGTATTGTAAAAAGTTTCAATAAGAAGAAAAAGCCCTTTCTTTCTTTAAGGCAAACAATTTCATTAATATATTTTAAAAAAACGATTACATATTATTATTTCTCTACGGTGCATAGACTCTACACATCCACAATGCGTAAAAATAAAATTAAAAAATAATCTCTACCACTTTATCATAACCATCTTCAACTTGTATTAAAATTATTCATAATCCATTGTATTGAAAAAAAAAATAAAATAAAAGATATGACGCATCGCATCGCGTCGCCGCGTCAACTGTCATTTGCCTGTAACTATTCGTCCAAGAGCAAGCAACGATTTAATTTTAGAATGTTTTGTTTTTCACCAACTTTGAAACGCTACTAAAACATGAAATTATTATTGCCAGAAATTTTTGTTATTAACAATAATGTGCCCGATTCTATTTTTTGTAAATATAAAAAGTATGTTCAAACCATGTTAAGATAGCTGTAATTTTAATAATAAAAAGAGGGTAAATTAAAAATAATATGTATAGAATAACTTAGCTATAGCTATAGTTTAGCGCAACACTGGCTGTATGATAGAGATAGCGATAATTGTGGCAGCGCCTGTTATAGACGCATGTATTCAAGATGGCGTCAGTCCCAAGTTATATGTCTACGTTAATAGTTGTTTCTCATTGTTTACGGTGAAATCTCAATATTATAATGGATAATAAAATGAAATATGTTCTTTACAATGGAAAAAATAAAATGGTTGGAAATGAATTATTTTATTTATAAAGAATATCATCGGGCACATTATTGTCAATAACAAAATTGTCTGGCAGTGATAAATTCATGTTTTGAATAGCGTTTAAAAGTTACTGAAAAAAAAAACGTTCCTAAAATTATTTATAAATCAAAATTTCGACCTGTAAAGGTGTGATGTGCATTAAAAAACACAACGTTAACTGGCTACCAGGTATGCTGAATCCTGCTCGGAAGGGCATAATATATCTTCATATTAAAGAACCAGCTTTTCTAAAATTCTCGTTCTTCCAACGTTGCTGGCTCTTGTACTAAGATGTGGCGAAAAAGTCTAGTTACATTTTAACTACAATTTTTTGTCCTTCGTTATCCTGGAGAAACCCTTGCGTTTTATGGGACAAAAAGTATCCTAAATGTAATCTTGGAATATTAGTTATTACTTTGTCAAGTTTCGTTAAATCGGTTCAGTACTTTCAGCGTGATGCGTGTTCACAGGGACAAAAAGACAGACAAAAACTGTAAAAGGATTATTTTTGGCTTCTATATCGATAGCAAAGTCTACCCTCATCATAATTTTCAAAAAATATTTAATGTACAGATTTGGCTTTGTTACAGTTTTATTATAGTTTAGAGATAGATTAATTTATAGTAATTTGATTTCTTTTGGATCCTCCGACTCTGACCTTCGTAACTTGCGTGTTACACATTCACATGCCGCTTAGATCGATGACTTGGCGGTGACCCAGATAAACATCGCACGAGCCTAAAGAGCTAACGCTGCAACACATGCATCCCGCTGCCGGCTGTTGCGACATCACTTAGCCACGAGGCGCTAAAGCACTTGCTCAGCATATTTAGTTTACGACTGAGGTATCGCGCCCAAGGAGGACACTTTTGATTCTAAAATTGATCGGTCGTCACCTCTCTAGTAGTAGTTTAATTCTAATTTTAATTATATAGAAATATATACAGTAAAGTGTTGCATTTTTTGCACCCTTCGGCCGTAGCCTTCGTAATTTGCGTTGTACAAAATTTCATCAAGTTTGTTTCTGTTTTTTTATTATTTTGTTTTACATTTGATTGACACATTTAACAGCCTACCAATTTCTGAATAACATACGGTTCCAATGTGGACTTTTTTTGAGTTACTCTTTTACGATTACTCATCAATATCATTGGCAATCCTCTTAAATTGTTAATTCAGAAAGAACATACGCTTTCAGTGCAGATAATTTAATATAATTCGGTCAGGCCTTATTTGAGTTAAACCTAAATACACAAATACGAAAACTAGTGCTGTATTTTCGGTCATACAACACAAGAAAACAAAATTTTATTAACATTAAAATCGTGAACTTGGGAGAAACTTGGTAGATAACATGAGTAAAATAAAAAATACAGATTAAAGGCTACCTATTTACCAGTATATTTCAGAACTCATGTTTGAAAAACTCCAAAATATTTCTTTTGGGATGGCATGATCCACGACAAAATTCTATATCGATTCCTGTCCTGTCTCCAACGGAATAACATCCTGAGAAATCTGTTCAATATATTCCTATCTTCCTATATCGTGGGGTCCTTCAAGCGTAACGTGAAGAGACATTTACACAGGCCGGCATGACAGCTACGACTGGCAATGGATGGCTTGTCTCTCGGTGATCAGACATAGTGCAGTCACTTTGTCGTGCTGCAGTAAAAAAAAACGAGGCACCCATAAGAACAGCCGTAAGAATTTGTAAATGTAAAATTGTAAAACGTATGAAATGTGTTAAATCTCATAATTTGTAAATTGAAATTATTATCATTAGTTTGTTTTTCACATCCATTGGCATTCCGAACAATAATCACCATTACATAGTATAAAACAAAGTCCCCTACCGCGTCTGTCTGTCTGTCTGTTCGCGATAAACTCAAAAACTACTGAACGCATCTTCATGCAGTTTTCACCAGTGCATACAGTGATTCATGAGCAACGTTTTGGTATATAATTTGTCAAGGATTTTTTTATAATCAGGGCGGAATAAAGTCTGCCGGGTCTGCTAGTTATATACATTTTCATACAGTTTATTAACTAACCAAACATATGATGGGCTGCACAATCACAATACAAAATATTACACGTAGACATGCCGCTATACTACGCACTGTCTGACGTTAACCGCAAACGCAATACGATTGGTCACGCTAACTAGCATGTCATGAGATGAAATCAGAGGTTTATCTCCTACCAAAAAATTAACGTGCCTGAAGAAGTTTTCATTTCAAAAAACTTTCGAAGCTCCTATGGTCATAACATCACAAGCTACTAAGCCATTCGAATATATATGAACAGACCTATTACCTTTTTGAGATTATTACAAGTAATAGTTATAAACATATCTTAAGCCTTCAAGTCAAACTCAAGCGTTTGGTTGAAGCAAACGCATTGACTAATACACTGGTTATTACAACCACGAAACAACTATTAATATTTTGACAACACTACGTTATTCCTTGTAGATTCCATTTGAATCAAGGGACAGTATTTATGAAAAGTTTAATCAAACAACTAGTTTAACTTTTAAACACAAATGGCGAAAAACCCACAATCCGACGTTCCATAAAAGCAATACCATGATACATTGAGATGTCACATTACAATGTACCAATATCGTAGATTTAGGAATTGGGACCTGATAATCCAACTTGTTATGTGCTATGTGATACGATATCTCGGTTAATCAATTTACAGGTTACAACTATCATGAACCACTTTTTGGATATAAACCACGAGTTCTATATTGTCTTACTTCAGATGATTACATTACAAATCTAACCAAACATCTATGAATTGCACGACGACTAGCCCTACAACCATAGAATCTATGAAAGAAAAAGCTATCTAAAAGATACAATAGTAATATTAAATATGTTACGAAATAAGCAACATAAGGTAATAAAGTCATGGTTAACGTTACGAACTCTACTAATTTGGATTCAAAATGGAGTTACCTTACAGTATAGTCCACGTAAACCTGATATATTCAAATCGCTTCAAATCCTTTTATCCTATGATATAGTAGTAGCTAAGATGAACTCTGCATTGATATTTTTATAAGTAAGTATTTTCTATAATTTACTATTCTTCACACATTCACGTTACGAGGATATCGTGATAAAATAATTGTCATTCCACTCAGAGCTCTATTTCGAAGAGCAGGGTAAAATAGTGATTTCCAAAGCAACTGGAAAATATATTAAAAACAGGAACTTATGACCATCGTTTTTAGAAAAAAGATTTACATAAAATACTATCGACGAACTTTTTTCAATACTTATCAAATATCAATATATATCTTGTATTCCCGTTACTTCATTTTTGAATGGTATCCTAAATAAAAAAGATTATCGGTTATCAAACAATATACTGAAAACTATAGCGTAAAACAAGCATTATCAAATCGCATCAGTTCAATTCATAAAAGGTTTGTAAGTACGTCAGATGCAAAGGATATCTAACGTTACGATTCATTCGCATTCACTTTTTAAAGCGGGAAGAAATTGAAACAACAGATATCTCGAGACAACAACCACCAATAATCTCACGAGTAACAAATTAAAATACCCAATAGATGGATCCAGTAAAAATTAAAAAAACATCAACAAAATTCTATTTCACCTAAATATCAGTGAAAATATTTAATCTGTCGGCATACAAAGACTTGAAGCTATGTATCTGGTATAAAACTTAGATAGCATCATTCAAAGCACGTAGTTCGAAAAATTCGATTCGTCTATCTATTATACCTATCCATAAGATTGTACACAGAATTATTTGCACACAGAACTATTAGCGGGAAGTCACATGAGAACGAATAACAAAATATCACTTTTGATATTCTCAAGTATACATACAATTTTTTCAAAATTTTTCAAATCGGACCAGTACTTCCTGAGATTAGAGTGTTCAACCAAACAAATAAACTTTATAATATTAGTATACTATAGATTATTATACTATTATATATATATATATTATATTATATATATATATATATATATATATATATATAATTATATATATTATCTAATATATAAAATTCTCGTGTCACAGTTTTCGTTGCTATACTCCTCCGAAACGGCTTGACCGATTTTGATGAAATTTTTTGTGCTTATCCGGTATCTATGAGAATCGGCCAACATCTATTTTTCATCCCCCTAAATGTTAGGGGTAGTCCACCCCTAAATTTTTTTTTTATTTTTTAGACAAAATTTTTAATTTCTATTTTTTTATGATACAACATACAAAAATACATACAATCCTCAATTTTCACCCTTCTACGATCAACCCTTATTTTTTAATAGCCATAGGTAATAACCGATTTGGTGCAGACGAAGTTGCACGGGTCAGCTAGTACTATATATATATATATTAGGCTGGTCGTTAAAAATTAAATTTTTTGCGACGCCCCCTGAAAAGCTTCCTTTTGATGAAAAAACACTGGGAATTTTTTTTTTTTTTTTTTAATTCAAAAGAACACGTGCCTCTAGACGATCTAAGTTAATTTTTGGGTATAATCATTTTTTTTGGGAATTTTTCAGGAAAAATACAATTTTATTCGAAATATAAAAAATTATAGAACTCAAATCAATAAAAATAACAATATTTGATCAAATTAATAATAAACAAAAATCTAAATTCAAAAATTTTCCCAGTTGTTTGGTATATTAAAAGACGTCCAGGGCATGCGCATCTGATATTTTTTTAAGATCTTTTTATGAAAATAATTCATACGTGACTGCTCACAGAAGTATAAAAAGCCCAAAAGTGAAGGAGTTTCATTGTTAACTATTTTCAAATCTAAAATAATATTTATTTCAAATTTAATAAGATACTTTCAGAGAAAAAATGATTATACCCAAAAACTAACTTAGATCGTCTAGAGGCACGTGTTCTTTTGAATAAAAAAAAAAAAAAAAAATTCCCAGTGTTTTCTCATCAAAAGGAAGCTTTTCAGGGGGCGTCGCAAAAAAATTAATTTTTAACGACCAGCCTAATTATATATATATATTATATTAACTATATATATATATATATATATATATATATATATATATATATATATATATATATATATATATATATATTATCATAATATTAGATTACTACTTTTCTCTCGTACTCACCTCGAGCCGTCATTCAAATTACAATAACTTTTGATAGAGTGGACCGATTTTAATGAAGCAAAGATTACTTCCGAAGATATGCTTTACGATTTATGATATAAGGTTTTATTGTGAACCCAGTACTGCTAAAGAGCAATGATGCGTGTTCATATAAACAGATAGACATTTCTAAAAATGATTAAAATGTATTCTGTTACTTATTTCTAGACACCTGCAACAAATTATTTCACGAAAATCTAAAAAGTACAGACACGTTAGATTTACATTCTTATTATATGTATAGATAAGATAAAAAATCCTTGTATACTTCAATGTGAAATACTACTCCACGCACTATAAACTCCATGGCAAAGGTCGGGTTTGGTTACCAAAAACTGCAAAATCGACACTAAATTTGCAACCTTTTTGAAGAACATAAGCTCCTGTTCATCAAAACAAATCGTGTGAATCGTCTAAAAGATTTAAAAATAATATAATAACTAAAATCTTTAGAGCTGCTGCCGATTCATATAAACTAAAATATCAGTATAACGTATGAAAGTGAACCCAGACGACCTAGCGGCCGGTAGTGCCCAATGTTTTTACACGATATTATATTTTATAGCGTGACCTATTTTGGTGACACTTTTACCTTAGTGGAGATTAAAAGCGAGTGTTATCTTGTCTTTTCTAAGCGAAAAGAGAAAATAAAACAAATATACATACATAATAAGTCTACATCAAAATGATGACTTGAGGAATCAATATTATAGGGAGGCTATTTAACAGTGTGGTTGAATAACCCTGAAAAATTAAAATTGTCAACAGCTACATCAAAAGGATGGTATGAGGACCTAATATTATGTATGCTTAATTGACATTGTGGTTCAATAACCTGGAGAATTAATAATTGTTAATAAGTGTGTTAAAAGGATGACAATATTATGCCTTTTTTTTATTAACGTAGGGAAATCCCTTATGTATACGCCACTCTCTCTGGGGAGAGAGTGGGTTATGTCCAACTCGCACGGACTAAAACCCCACGGTGTACTGTCCGCCGCATGTTAGGGGCAGCCAGGGACCGGTCCAGCTCTCTCCTGAGAGATATTAATAGGTCTTTACCTATGAAATTGCCGTTCTGCAGTACTGGCCATTTCAAATCAAAATAATTTTTGTTTGGCTAAGAATTCTAATTTCAAATTAATTTTATTTTAAAAACATGGAATTCTTTTTCCAGAAGTAGTCATTTGTTTATTGATTAGTGTTACATTTTCATCGCATTTCAATCTTTTTTGTCATCATGGATACGTTACAAATTCGAGTAATTATGGAATATGAGTACCGTCGTGGCTGCAACGCGGCACAAGCGGCACGCAACATCAACGACGTTTACGGAGCTAACACTACAAACCAACGCACCACCTGTTATTGGTTTGCTCGCTTCCGTTCTGGGAATTTCGACCTGAAAAATGAACCTCGCGGTCGTCCGAAGTCTTTGGTCGACAATGACGAATTAAAGGCGATTGTGGAAGCTGATAATATACAATCTACGACTGAATTAGCAGCAGCTTTCGACGTTAGCGACAAAACAATATTGGTCCATTTGCGTCAAATTAGCAAGGTAAAAAAGCTTGACAAATGGGTGCCCCACGAACTCAATGATCGCCAGCGCGAAGTACGCGTCGAGACGTGCCTTGCACTGCTCAACAGACACACAAATGAAGGAATTTTAAACCGCATTGTTACCTGCGATGAAAAATGGATTCTGTTTGATAACCGCAAGCGCTCAGCAAGTTGGTTGGATCCTGGTACAGCACCTAAACAATGCCCTAAACGAAAACTTACCCCTAGAAAAGTGATAGTCACTGTTTGGTGGTCTAGCGCCGGTGTGATTCATCACAGCTTCTTACCAAACGGGGTGAGCATTACTGCAGATGTGTACTGTGAAGAACTGAACACAATGATGGAGAAGCTGGCACATCTCCAACTAGCATTGGTCAATCGCTCGTCTCCGCTGCTCCTGCACGACAACGCGCGACCTCATACTGCATAGCAGACGGTCTCCAAGTTGCAAGAACTGGGGTTGGAAGCTCTCCGTCATCCGCCCTACTCACCAGACCTTGCTCCTACAGGCTACTACTTTTTCCAGAATTTGGCTAACTCTTTGGCGGGAAAAAAATTCAATACCCGAGAGGCAGTAAAAAATGCCTTTGAAGAATTTGTTGCCTCCCGTCCAGCTGATTTCTTTAAGAAGGGCATCAATAAACTGCCACTGTATTGGCAAAGATGCATTGATTGCATGGGTGATTACTTCGATTAATACAAATAAAAAATACATGAAAAAAATTCGTTAATTTTTTCATACAAAACGGCAATTTCATAGGTAAAGACCTAATATTATGCCTGCTTAATTGACATTATGGGTCAATAACCTGGAAAAATAATAATTGTCGATAAGTGCATCAAAAGGATGATATACTCAATATTATGCCTACTTAATTGACATTGTGGTTAAATCACTCTAAGAGATTTAAATTGTCAACGACTACATTAAAAGGATAGCATGAGGACTTAATATTATACCTCCGTAATTTTAATGGTAGTTCAATAATTATGATAAAACCACCTCCACCTAAACGTAATGGTACGTTCCATATACTCGTTGCTGCGAATCGGACAATCAATATTAGACAAATGGAAATTAGTTCTACTATCGTTTCAGATGCCCATTACGAAGTAATTTTCATTCAATATCGGCATACACTGAATTTCATTAAAAATCGTTGGATGATTGAATGAAAATCGCTAATAAGAAAAACTGTATTTCCATTGTACGCTCTCATTAACTAAAAGATTGCAAATCAATCTTATCATGTCGCACGTGTAAAAGAAAACATTATAGCTCACTTCGTCATGGTAAATCTAGCAGTGAGTTTAATGAAATCGTAAAAACGATATTTATTACTAAGCTCGTCTTTTTTTATACTTTCTCACCTGATATAACGAAATGATTCAAGATGGTAAACCCGTCAAACCTATTTTTATCCAATATTAATTTTTCTAATAACTCGAGCGTTTTGCTTACGACTGCAATCGTCCAATTAAGGAGACGTGTCAGAAAATATGCAACCGTTCCATGCTTCTTTTGGTACCAGAAATGAACAACTTTATAATGGAAACTGCACCTAAAAGTCTGAACATACGCCAAAACGTTTAAATATTACTATGATTTAAATGTAATAGTTAAATTTATGGAACTGCTTATTTTTGCTAATTTCTTTTCTTAATAATGATCTACTGCATTATATTGATTAATATTTAACATCTTACTTAATAATAAATACAACAAAATGTACTGATAGTCGCTTAGTGTCGAATGTACTTATTTCTAACCCCATAGCCTATTCCATATACCAGGTGACTGTTTAAAGTTTAACACCCTTCAATCTTTTGGTAGTTCATGGTCACATTTAACATATAAAATAACAATATCAAAATAAATACTAATACACAACAAAGAGAACCTTAATTAAAGGTTGTTCTAAAACTCTGAAAAGTATGGGAATTATACTTTTAGACGTAAAAAAACCACATCTAGGTTCAATGAACAACATTAAAGCGGTGCTTTTCAAAGTAACCATTACGTAACTACTTATCGTTGGAATGCCGCGCGGTCTAACAAAGGGAAGCAGGACGCAGGTCGAAGTGCGGGATGTGGGTGGGACTGCACGGCACAGTGTGATTCATTGTTTTTCTTTTTATTACACCAGTTCGATTTTGCAAATCACCTGATGTTTAATGTATATCACTTTTGTTTTTCTCTAGATAATTAGGTCAAACATTAAACACCTATTTTTATAATTGATTTAGAACGAGAATCGACTAATGATTATCCAGTAAAAATATTGCCCGCGACTAACCAGTCGCGCTGTATAATGTATTGTTACAAAATATGTCTTAAGACCTGGCCAAATACTTGTAATTTAAAATGAATCGTCTAAATTGGTTTATGATTGAGTTATGAGCATTCTAGCGGACATACCGACAACCACATATACATACACAGAGACGTTAAATTTAATTATATGTAACGATAGACGTAAGCATACGAATATTTAATGGCCTAGAGTAAACAAAATATAGCAGCATTATATATGGCTAGTAATTTTATGACGGCTTGTTTTACTTTAAACCTCATGAATTGTTTAATAAACTATGTAACTAGCTTTTGCTCGCGGCTTTACTCGCATTAATATATAATTGACCTATACCTTGGGAACGGTTACTTTTTTATTCTAAAGGTACCCTACGTCCTTTTCTGTACCCCTGACGACGTTTATACAAAAATAATATTATAAATAAATATGGATTTAGGTGGTGTTCCTAGAAGTGTCTCGTAAATCCTAACGTACGTAAATAAGTGTATTTCGTACAAATAATCGATTAAACAAAGTTATTAATTTTAAATTATCCTTAAATGTTTTAGCATAGTCATCATCATCAGCCTGTAAGAGACCCACTGCACGGCCATAGGCCTCTGCCCGAAGGAAGGTATGGCCATAATCACCACGCCAGCCCACGACGTATAGGCGATTGCAAACTCTAAGAAATCCACAGTTCTATGTTTGTTCTCACATATATTTAGTAGTACTACAAGAACATTTCTCAGGTTCGGGTTTCCTCACGATGTTTTCCTTCACCGTCAGCCGATAGTGTTACCAATTTAAATTAGTACGCGAATTCCGAAAAATTCGTTGGTACATGCTGAGGGTCGACGGGGACATCGAAATGATATTCCACT
This sequence comes from Antheraea yamamai, assembly GCA_036509395.1. NCBI lineage: Eukaryota > Metazoa > Arthropoda > Insecta > Lepidoptera > Saturniidae > Antheraea > Antheraea yamamai. Next base: position 13,920,186 of record AP028435.1, on the reverse strand, counting down.
GGTTAAACCACTAGACCACCACCACTTCCTTAGTATAGTATATAGTACAAAGCATAATACTTTAAATAATTAATTCTTTAATAAATTAAGTAATTGCATGTATTTATTCAATGTCGGTAGCCGAATTGATCTTACATAACGTATGTACTTTTTATTGTCACACAGTCTGGTCTAGTGTTCGGTCGTAGGAATAATCAATTAATGTTAAAAATTAAGTATAATTACTAATTAAAAAGCTTTGTTACGGAATTATATTATTGAAAAATTTATTTGTTACTATTACTCATTGTTTTAATGTAAAAATAATTTGATCGTTCATTACGTTGGGATACTTCATTATTCCGTAATTTCTTATAATATTAAGTAAAACCACAAAAATTTCAAAAACGTAAGTAGTACAAGGCATCTGAATTAGGAACATATTTAAGTACAACTACTTTTATTTTGAATTTATTTGCACGTATCTCATGGGCTTATGATTTGAAGACTACGTCACCGGAACTTATCAAGATGACTCTAAAAAATAGAAGCGCCCATATAAAATAACGGTGACTTGTGCAAATAAAATAATAATTTGCTGAAATACTTTTTCACTTATGAGGTTTCTGACTAGGGTTAATTATTTGAGAATAAAAAAGAATTTGGAAGAGGTTGTAATATCTATTTTTGTCATACACTTCCCTAACACACAATTAATTTAAATTTTACATAAAGTTTATATAACTACTACTAGCACATTTATTTTTATTTTGCAGGAGGTACCGGAGTAATCAATAAACAAATTCAATCAAAAATATTAAATTTCCAAAATCATTGCGGTGAAATTTCTTTGTCTCTGTTAGGGGAAAAGCATTGAAGAAATAAAGATTTTACTTTTATACATAACATTAGTTAAAAAGAGTATAACCGAAAAAAGTTTCACTTCTCAGTGACTTGACCATCTGTACTGACAAAATATAAAGTGTTTGAATAGATAAAACTTAGAATTAATTTGAATAATAATTAATAAATAATGAACATTGATTTAATGACTGTCTTTATGCGGCAACTATGTAACTAAATAATAATTCGTTGCTTCAATGATATTTGTGTAAATAATAGCAACTATTTTTGTATTATTTTTGTTTTCCTGGTTAATAATTAAAATGCTTTTATGTTATTAAAATAGTGCTTCAGTTTTTCCTTAAAAACATTCATCATCTTACCCTTACCCCATCTAAGTAGGGTCGAAACAATATGTATTCCTTTTCCACTACCCCCTATTAGATGTCATCTCAGTATTTCACATCTTTTATAGATATCACTTTTCACACATACCATCCATACATACTTTTTTGGTCTCCCTCTACCCCTATATCCGTCCACTTTCATACTTAAAACTTTCCTAGTTACATGGAATTCCTCTTTCTTCATGATATGCCCATACCTTGCTAACCTATTACTTCTCAACTTCTCTGTCATTGGTGCTATTTTCAATCTTCCTATGATATACTCATTCTTAATCTTAATGTCTTTTCCATCTCTTTCGTAGCAACACACTCAGATCAACACAGCATGACTGGTCTTGTAATAATTTTATATACATCTTCTTCTTAAGTTTCAAAGCCATTCGTGAGTTACAAACTACCTCACACAATTTTCGCTATTCCATCCACCCTTTACTTATCTAATCACCTACATTCTTATCTATGCCGCTGTCGTTTTGGATCAATGAACCGAGGTACCGGAAAGTGGAGCAGACTGGTAAGGATACACTATATATTACTTAAAACCAGGACTATTAATTATTTAAAACCATAGATAATTTTTATTTATTTAATTTATACATGTAATAAAACTGGCCAAATCAGTATATTAAATAAATAAAAAAATACAATCGGAGTGGACTTTTTTACCCATATAGAAGCCAAAAATAACTTGGCTTCCTCATTCATTCACAATTTTTGTCTGTCTGTCTGTCTGTCCCTGTGTACGCGTATCACTCTGAAAGTACTGAACCAATTTTGACGAAACTTGACACAGTGATAACTAATATTATAAAGTAACATCTAGAATACTACTAGGATCTTTTAGCCCCATAAAATGCAAGCTAATTTAGATTTGCTAGATGCAAGAATAGATTTGCTAGAATGCAAGTTAGATTAGCTAAAAAATTAAGGTATATTCCATTTCGCTATGCTTCTTAAAAAAGAAACGACGACATCTTCGATTCGTTTAACGTACGTTATAAATGAGCTACGGCAACATGATGTTTGCGTAATTATCAATCAGTTTAATTAGAAACATAAAATCTAATAAGTAAGTATTTAAATCATATTGATGTATATGTTTGTCTCTTTGTCATAAAGCATTTTCTTTCCATCGATTTTCAAACCATGCGATACAAGTTTCTGACATACAACTTCTCATCTTCATATTTCATATTTTTGACATATACATAGTAACAAAAGAAACTGTACGGAGCACAGCGCGGCGGCTGCCAAAAATTAAGTCAAGTTATGTTTCATTTCAAAAATATAACTAGAGATGGCGTGGCGTTGTAGCAATACCAGAGGAGTCGCAAGTGCGTTACCAGCTTGTTTTTGGGGGGAGGGAAGGGAGTGGAAGGGGAAAGGGGGAAGGAGAGTTGGGCCTCCGGCGTTCTCACCGATCGAACGAAACTTAACAATGCAAGCACTGATACTTCATGTCGGTGTTTCTGTGAGAGGGTGGTACTGCCCCGGGCGAGCCGATCCATTCACGTTGAATCCAGTAATAGCTTCAGCGTGGCTCTACCACCTAAAAACTCTTTATAACTACATTCTAACCTATCACCAACAAACAAATATGTTTTGCAGATGCAGCCGGAATACCAAATTAACAAATTTTGCAATGTAATAATTTAGACATACAATCGCAAAATTAATAAATTCAAATTGTAGGTATTTACACATAAAAATTGCTGCAATGACATCCTATATCCACAGTATCGAAACAGTAATTGTGAGATTAGTTATATATTTTATGCTTAAAATTTGTAAAAAAACAAAACCAAATTATATTTTTGTGATATCTTTACTGTTCAATCCGAAACATTAATTAACACTACACAAAAGTATAAGGCGCAGTTGTTTGCTTAAATAATAAAACATAATTTAAACGGGAGTAACATGTTTTTTTATATCTTTCTCTGTATTAACGTTTTGAGGTGCCTAATGGTTGATTAATAGCCGTAAGCCTTTTAAATAAATAAACCTAAGTAAATATTTCTTCGTGTTTAAAATATATTGCTAAACAAATGAGGTTAGTAAATTGTAAGTATGTTAATTAAGAGTTATATTGAATTAACAACATTTTTGCTTGTGTTGGAAAATCATGAAATTTTCATAAGCTGGTGCCAGTTATAGATTTAACTACTGTGAATTGTTTATTAATAGTTTGCCGTGATACGCAAATAAACATTTTTAAAGTTATACTTCTTTTGGCGCGTTAGGGAAAAATGATGAGAGTAAATTTTCACGATGCGCGCGCACACCGTCACGAAAAACCGACACCTTGAAGTTAGCTATAGTCAACATTTTCTTTCTTTGTATTTGTTGTTTGTATTTCTTTGTATTAAAACTTTCAACGTATTAAAATACCTTTTTTCTATTGTTAGTGTCGTCTACAAACGTAGAATCAGGCGAAAGAAAAAATTTTTGAAAAGATTTTTATCTTGTTACGCCATAGAATTATAACTTCTAACGCGTGTACATAAGTACACAAACACTTTTTTTTTCAAACTTTCCATCTACTTTGACTGTTACTTCATATCGATCTATTTTTGTTAAATTCACTACATCCACACTTTTCTGCGGTCGCAAATTTATTATTACAATTATTTCATTATTTTCGTACAATATTAATCATCCTTGCACAATATTTCTTCAGGAACGTTTTCTGTACTTCCCGATTTTTCCATATATATTCCCCGACTCCTGCAATTAAAATACAAACCATTATGAGAAAATGATTCATATCTAAAAGTTATTACATAAAACATAGACATCACTACATATTATAAAACAAAGTCCTTTACCACGTCTGTCTGTCTGCCAGTCTGTTCGCGATAAACTCAAAAACTACTAAATATGCGGTTTTCACCAGTAGATAAAGTGATTCAGGAGGAAGGTTTACATATATCATTTGGCGGGGTTTTTTTTATTATCAGAGCGGGAAAACGTCCATCGTGCCTACTAGTCTAATATAAATATTTGACTTCAAAAGCTTTTGTAGTTCTTGCACTGTAAATAGAAAGTACATTGAGAAAAGCTTTAATATAAAATAGGTACAGATATATCTTAACTTTGTGAAGAATAAATATTTAAAAAGCGTTAGCGCATTGTCTCACTATTAATGTGGATACAACTTTCAAGTTAGAAATCCATCGTCAAGTACCTGACGCTGTTTTTCAGCAAATATCTGCATTTGAGTTTAAATAATCTATACATTTGTCTTGTTGTTACCATCGGCAGTATCAATACCAAACAAAAGTTGTGAATGAGATCAAACATTAACCTAAAAGACAATAAAAATGAGAGAAGTTAAGTGCTTGTCATACTTCACTCACCTAATAAGAATGCAACTGTAAAGCCGACAGCAAAAAGGATAAAAGCCGACTGAACATCAGTGGCACGTGCAGATGCGAATCCTGTTGAAGTAAAACACTTTGGCATATCAGGCACAAGAGCTGATTTAAGTCTCACTATCGCACCCCCACTGCGGAGTTGTAGTAGACTAGAATAAATCGGAGAGTTCAATTAAAAATTCAATCTTGAAAAGAGGTGAAGATCGAAGCATCTTTAAAAGGCCTCAGCAGTAAACAAAAAAAGGGTTGATAGTGATCAGTTATATTATTTCATATTCAATTAATATTTAATTACGTTAAATACATAAATGCGTTTAGATTGACATCATCAGTTGCATTCTTTATACGAGACAAATGGTAACAATTTGAATACATATATAGATCTCATTGTTTATATTAATAGGTAGGTACATTCGTGTTTTACAACTATTTCCTTGATGCTAAGTGACGATGTACCTGAAGATGAGATTAGTTTAAACAGTTCCCGGAACACCGTAATAAGTTCTTGAGAACTATTTTTAACACAAGCAATAAAAAGTCTCCTACCACTATGCTTGTTTTTAACCGACTTCAAAAAAGGAGGAGGTTATCAATTCGACTGTATTTTTTTTTTATGTTTGTTACCTCATAACTTTGGACTGGGTGAACCGATTTTGATTATTCTTTTTTTATTTGAAAGCTGGTACTTCCCGTGTGGTCCCATTTCAATTTGGTCCAGTTCCGACAACGGCATCCAGTGCAAAACCGTATAAGTTTTAAATTTGCATTAAGTATGTACACGACAAATAGACGAATAACTCAATATCACGCTAACCGATTTCGATGATTCATTTTTTATTGGAAAGGATGTACTTCAAGGGTAGTTTGATGAGAGTTTGGTTAGGTTCTGATTATGGGATCCGTGACAAAGTAAGAAAACTTTCAAGAAACGAGCCTACTCCTTTCTTAAGGGCCGGCAACGCATCTGTGTTTCCTCTCGTGTCGCAGGTGTCCATGGGCGGCCGTGATCACTTACCATCAGGTGACCCGTATGTTCGTTTGCCACCAATATTTAAAAAAAAACTCTTCAATTCTTAGGAGCCTATTGTGCTTATATTCGTTGCTGTGTTGCAACATGACGCAAGCATTGTAATTACATTACTTAAGGTGTATTATGTGTGAAGCGATGATAGCCGAGTTGGTGTTAGAAACTATCGCGGATTATTGATAAGGTTGCGTTCGTACCAAACGTTGCTTATTGTACAACCAATTGAAACCATATCGCATACCATACCGATAGATACCATACCGCAAAAATGCGCATATTTTAATATACTTAAGGCGGAACGGAGTTCACGGGCACTGCTAGTAAAATATATTTATGTACACTAAAAATGGAAAAATAAAGTAAAATTTCAAAAAAAAGTATTAAGCGACTTCAATATCAATCAAAAACCCATAAGGTACTAAAAAGCGGAAAATAAATAGTTTATCAAATTAACCATATTAAATAAAACATATGAATATGTGTGCTACCTAGAGATGTATTGGAAGTCGGTGCGAACCGAAAATCATATCATCTACATAGGTACAAAGTTTAAGTCCACTCTCGCGTCTCTGTAATACATTTCTACCTGGAACAAATTTGAAATTTCGGTTGGCACCGACTTCCAATACATCTCTAGGTAGCACAAATATTCATATGTTTTATTTAATTTGGTTAATTTGATAAACTATTTATTTTCCGCTTTTTAGTGCCTTATGGGTTTTTGATTGATATTGAAGTCGTTTAATACTTCTTTTTGAAAATTTACTTTATTTCTTGTATATTTTCCTTCTTTAATAAGAAAGGCTCATTGTAAAAATCAAATCTACTTCGATTAATAATTCTGTATATTATTTGCAACTCAAAAAATTTTGAAATTAACATTTACCTAAGAAGTATTGGCCTGGCATATGGCGAAACTTGTGCTAACGGAAATCCAAGATATGCTTTCGAAGAAGGTACTTGCAATTCGCGAATCGCGCATCTACCACGAGCCTGACTAAAAGATCTGTAAACACGAAAACGTAAATACAAGCACAAAAGTTAAGAACATAAAGTAACGAAATATATGTTACACAAACACTTTAGATACTAGAAACAATGATATATTGATCGTCCCATGTTTCAAGTTCAGTTAGACCAGTAATAGTGTTAGGTTTTTCAATAAAGTCCTCCAAGCATATTACCGATCTGCCGGATAGTAAGATCAGGTACCATGTCAAACAGGTTTAGGTATCTGGATTAATATGTGAATGAAGTTGAATTTTGAAAATAACATTCCTCTCTATGCATCAGTCAAAAACGAATGCAACTGTCATGTATTTTTATAAAAGTATTTACGAAATGTACAGATAAACTAGATCAAGTTTTTTGGCAACTTTTCTCGATGATTGCATTATTTTCTGAACCGGTAGTAGTTTTGCTGTTCATAAGTGCCTTCTGAAGGCCTAAATTAAATAAATTATCTTTGATTTTGATTTGTCTTTGTTCGCAACAAGCAAACAATCTCTCGAAATATTCCAAAACTGTTTAAACCAACTATTATCTACCCAATGCAACTTTCCTAGGATCTTAAATAAATATAAAATTAACCTGAGAGTAGTCCGTGCTACTCGTAGACCAGCAAAGAAAGCATAGTCAAGGCTTGCGGCACGTTCCAGTCCTTCTTCAGCCGATGAAACCAGATTTTCCGCATTTGAATACCCACGAATATAGAATGCATTTAACTGTGTATCTTTTGTTGACTGTAATAATTAATACATAACATACATTTTCTTATCCAAATTTAACTAACTAAAACGAACAGTAAATACAGCCAAATAATACTACGCATCTTTCGGGAGATGATCTAGAGAAATCTAAGGAGAGAGTGTTTATGCACATATTGGTTGCGCCGCTTTTGTATAGTTTAAATTTATCGCGATATTGTGATCAGTTCGTGACTCTTTCCATCCCCGCTTATTACCCCTTCCTTTGGCACATGTATGCAGGACGATAAACGAAGGATTTTGCCGTGCCGCGTCCGTTATAGTTGCATTTTTCGCTTGGTCGAGTGAGTAGCAAGGATCGTTCGCTCGTATATTGCGTGCCGACATATTTTTTATACTCAAAATATCGTCGTATCTGATGATTTTCAATTTAGACTTTGGTATCTGTCCGTTTTGTGACAGAGAACAATTTGTGGAGTACGTCGAAGACAACCACCTAGCCGGCTAGCCAGGTGAAACTGCAAACGCCATGAGGTATGCGCCAATATTTCCTTCTCCAATATTGTCTTCATAGCTCTTCATACTGATCCGGGGATATATAATCCAAATGGTTACATGGTCACATGATCACAATATAATTTTAGTGTAAAATCGCATCCTCGCAAATACAGTCCACCCATATAGAAATTAATGCGCTGCGATCTCAACGGCGCAATCATAATTTTTGGACCTCACTTTGATTGAATCGATCGTTAGTTTAATTATTCGCTGCATATTACTTTACTCCATAGGGAATAATTGCTTGAACCTAAATATCTATATTTTAATAGAAAACCTACAATAGATATTTAGTACTAGAACTTTGGTACCCTATCTAGTGCATAGGCATAGGGTAGGTCTCCTAATGCTCTTAGAATTTGCAATAGCAATTACATTGCCATTGTTACCCATTATTTTGTCCGTACCGCAACCTCTTTTGTTAAATTTAGGTATTTTTTATTTAGTTTCGTATATAGATAGGTAGACAATTCAAAAACAGGAAAGAAATTAATTACCAAGCGAGTGATTAATCTTTCTTTCCCTACTTCTTCTAGGTACCTACGTATATGTCGCCTCGTGACAAGGACGGGGCCCGGTAGCGCGTTTTTCTGCTGCCGGGCCAACCGCTGGGGCGGCAGCAACGAAGTATGTAGAGATCTCGTGTCGCCCCAATTATATCGGTGAATGTACACCGTGGGGTTTTAGTTCGTGCGAGTGGGACATATCCCACTCTCTCCCCCGGGAAAGTGAGTAACCAAACGGGATTTCCCAACGTAAAAAAAATGTACCTACGTATATTTGAAGTTTTACTCAGGCTATATAGATATTAGACAAATTATATTATTAGTAAAAATAAACTCTTAGAACGAGGCAGCGACGTAACCTAGTGGGTATTGTCCAAGCTGTAAATTTATCGTTTGACTGCTTCGCACTGTGTTCTGATCATACATACACCTAACTAACTATTCACTGTCGTGCACTACTATTCGAGGAGAACAGCGACGGCGCTTACGTTACAATTTGGTTTGTTTGTAAGTAGGTAGTTGCTACTTAATTGTCACTATGCCACCCAAGGCTATTAATCGCGATAATTATTCAAGGATGTTGTATGCTAAACGAGATATGTTATTTTCTCGCATACAATTAATTTCTGATTCTTCGAAAAATATTTACGATGGAGAGATGAAAGAATAATTTCTACGTTCAATGGAAACTGTAGATGATATTCATATAGATGTTGAACAAACGCTTGATAAAATCAATACATTTAAACTGGAAGTGAATCCTGATTTCATAGTAAATTATCAAAAGTGTTTTGCCGTGTAAAGCGATCCGCGAAGTTGTTGTAAATACCTGCAAAGTCGGGAAAAATCGATTGTTCAACAACCGCTTCAACACGATATACCAAAATTACCGCCCATTCAAATTCCCGAATTTAACGGTGTTATTATAAAATTTTCCTTTATTTATGATAGTTTTGAGAATACAGTTCATAAAAATGGAAATTTTACGTATCATGAAAATTTAAATTATCTCGTAAACAAACGTACTGGTAAGGCAAAATCTGTTTGCGCCGGAACCACGCTTTTTTGTACACAAAGTTATCAGTTCATTTTAAATACTTTAAAGGTCAAATACGAAGCCAAAAGATAAGTCATAAGCGCTTATTTACATCAAATATTTGATTTGAAAAACGTTTAAAATATAGGAGTAAAGGAAGACCGAAAAAGGTATAGATGGATTGTATGAAAAATGTTGTGTGTAAAAGGTATGAATACTGAGATGACAACTGATATGCGAGAGTGGAGAAGGAAAACATGTTGTGCCGACACTACTTAGGTGGAATAAGGGTAAGAAGAAGACGATGATGATTTGAAAAACGTTTCTTCTTGTAATGAGCACAATTTCGAAAAGTTTCTAAACATTTTTGCTTCATCTGTTCGCGCGATAAAGAATCTTAATGTCAATTGTCTTAGTAACTTTTTGTTTTTGTACATCGGTTTAAAGAAATTAGATTCAGAAACTGGTCGTTTATTTGAAATGGACAGACGTGGAGAAAAGCAACTAACCACATTCGACGAGCTAGAAACGTTTGTACGCGATCATATTAAAATCTTGCAACGCACTTCGGCACCAAAGCATGAAGCTACAAAGAAAATTAATTACGATCGTCGAATGGATGCGGTATCTAAATTTACATAAGTTAATATTACATCGGAGTCTGTTTGTTCGTTGTGTCACGGTCGTCATGACCATATTTATAAATGCTCGAGTTTCTTAAAACTTACACCTTGTGATCGTTATAAATTTGTTCGTGCTAATAATTTGTGTATCAATTACCTTCACACTACCCAGCTACCATCCACTGCCAACGCGCAGTCGGACACTGGGCTCACCCAGTTGCCTTATGCTCGTTATTGTTATTGCGAACTCCTACTACTGTGCTTCTGGCGACCGCCCGTTGTAATAGTTGTAGATACTTATGGAAAATAATATAGAATAACAAAGCTGCCAGCTTAAAGTGTAAGCGGTTTCATAATTCTATGGAAAATAACATCGTGTTTGCGCGCTCTTGGATAGCGCTTCGCAGAGTAATTTTGTTACTCTTGAGTGTTGTCAACGCCTTAATTTGGATATAAATAATCGCTTCGTATGTTCTGTTGTATAACGAATTAGAGGTTCTGTAAAAGCCATTCAGGGCTCTGTAAAAATTCAATTTCACTCACGTTTTGACTCGAAAATTACTTTTGATATGGATTCGTTAGTTTTAGATATAGTGACTGAACGTTTGCTGATAATCTCAGTTTACACTTTCATGTTCTCAAATTTTGGTGACTTACATTTGGCGGATGTTACTTATGCTATTCCACGAGATATTGAGACGTTGATTGAAGCTTCAATTTTTCCTTTACTTGACCAAATTAATATTCCACGGCATGTCGGTACCAATAAACACAGTTTTATTACAGTCATTGGTTTCGCAGACGCTAGCAAGAAGGCATATAGAGGCGTTTTTTACTTCAACGTTCAAAAAAATGACAGCCTCTCAATCAGCCCTATCACTGCCAAGTCTAAGGTCTCACCTCGTAAAGTCATATCTCTTGCGCGCCTTGTGTTTTGTGGTATACTTGTACTATCAAAACTCATTGATACATTTACCAATGCTTACCACAACCGCATTCGTATCATTGTAAGGTACCTATTTTATTTAGAACACTTCGGTTTTTATTTTACTTGATTCCTTTAAGCCTGCCATACACGTAAATATATATCGTACCGATTTCAGACTATACAGTTAAACTGAACGCCTTCGCCCTAGGTCTCTAACACGTCACTAATATCGGTGTCAATCGTCAATTCTCTGCAGAAACTCACACAAGGAACATGTCATCCTCTATGGCAAATGATTCCTTTTATATGCAGTTCTAAGATTATTTATCTTCCAAACCACTATATCCCTGTAGACACTTGGATCGATGACTTTGTATTTTTCGACAAGCCTCTTGTAGGCGGTATTTTTTTTTTTTGTTACAATCATGAATTTTGATTTTTCTTTCAAAGGCAATTTTCACTTCTGTAGCTTTCTACAAACTCTTCCAATTGTTCGCGGTGTCCACCTCTTTCTTCTTCCAACAAATAGAGTGCGATCCACGCGTGTGCATACAAACGAGCTCTATGACGAATGATGCCGAACTGAGCGGCCGCCATCCATACGCGACGTTAAAACTCTAGAAACGCAATCAAACACGACCTATCTGATAGAAATTGTAACTGCCGCCGATGAACGATAATCTGCAACGATTTTCCATACACACGATCGATAAATCTGCGCAAATTGATTTGCACAGATTAATCGCTACGATATGTCGTTACGTGTGTAGCAGACTTTTTTACCTCTTAGTTACTACGTAATTTAGTAGGCACAATATTTACATTCAGAATTAGAATTAGCAATTTTGTTGTTACGTCATCAAAGGTCACGACTTGTATATCCAATTGTATAACTTTTGAAATGTTTATAAATCACTTCATTATAATTTAAATTGAAATATTCTTTATTGTAAAAATACAGGGCGCTATCTTACATATGGCCACATAATTTCATGCCAAGTACAAGCTTGAAATACATCGACTAAACGAGTGACATATAAAACTGTTTAAACAAGTAAACATCGTGAGAGCATATACGCAATCTATACAATTTTTTTTTTGTTCAGGTGTTTATGTTATCTATTTCACTATAATTCGCCAGAAGGTGGCGCTAGGATACATTTATTGTCGCGATGTTTTTACATCGTAAAATAACGCAGACAAAATCGTGGATGGTATAGAAATATTATTAAAGTGAAACTTTTATTACATCGTCTCAAACTTTTTCGTCTGTGTGTTGCATGTCGCGTGATGGTCGGCCGCGGAGTAGGGATAAAGAGAAAGGCGCTCGTCACAGCAGCCAGGGTCAATATGGCGGCGCCTATAGTTCGCAGCAGCTGACCGTGTAGTGTATAGACTATTATTAGTTAAATGTCTATAGTGTAAAAAAAAGTTTCACTTTTACCGTGGTTTCATAAAACCACACAATCCTTTTATTATCATATAAGTAAAGTAATAATAAAAAAAGTTTGAAAATAATATATAAATAAATTGCGTTAATGTACGTGTACATTTTTTAAGAACATTATTAAATTTTGCATGGCATTCAAAAATACATAATTTAAAATTTCATTTTTACATATAATTTTAAGACCTCCAAAAAAGTCTTCAGAAGTAAACTGGCCTTGATTTCTTCGCCCGACAAATAAAGAATGGTAGACCTTTGATAGACTCATAATCCTTTTTGATGTTGGCTATAGATATAAGCCGTAGTAACTAGAATGATACCTAATGATAGCGAAGAATTAAAGATCGATTGTAAAACTAATTCCTAACTATTACCTTATTCTTATTACTTTGCTTCTGAGTACAGTCATGCTGTAAAATACGGGCTAAAGTTTATGCAGTTCCGAGACTTCTAAAGAATTAGTATTAGTCAAAACAAAATAATATAGAAAAATTTCTTACGTTTGTCAACTGCAAATACGTAAGTAAATAAGCAAAAAATTATTACCATAAGATACATTTGATCAACTCCGTTTCGGATATAACCAATTTTAATGTTAGGCGATTCGAGTACCGCCGCCACATCGCTCACACTAGCCACTCGTACTGAGAGGACAGAGGTTATAAATGCTGCATATGCATTGTATGTCACCAAAGCAAAGAACAAGCAAATAATCAGGACCAAACTGCCAGCTATGTTTGGAGGAGTCCACGAAGCACCTTTAACAAAAATATCAAAACATAAATTCATCTCATATGGCCTCCGATTTTATTTTTATTCTACCCCGACAAAGTGACTGCATTGTGCCTAACAGTAAGCACTTTTACTTAAATAACAATCACTTCAAAAAACAGAGTCTTTATTAGTTAAACCGGGTGTTAAATAAACGTGGCTCTCAAGTGCAGTTGCAGAAACTGCTTGGTGAAAGACTTTTGATTTTAGAATCGTTGCCAGTCAGGCGGGCATTAGAAAAACCCTACCATCATGCTATGGTTTCTTTACGACGCTTTCCCTCGCCGAAAACTCAGGCCCAATCTAAGAATTCGAAGCTACGAAGCTGTAGACTATAGCTGTTCTTTTTTCATAATTAATTACGGTACAAAGATTATTTAACTAAATAATATATCATACCTTGCTGACATAATATACCCATGGACCAAATTAGTGCTTCTGTGTAACCCATGTTTCGAGCGGATACCCGTACTCTTGGCACTCGACTAATTAAAACAATAGTCAAAGAAGCAATGAATGCAACTGAAAATACACACGCCACGAGTCGAGTGCTAAACGGCGCGAGAAATATATCACGAACAGTTGACGTCTCCTGATGTCGAATATAAATGTTGCACCTTAAAATATGCATAATAAAGTAAAAGAGTAAGGACTAAAGTATTTTAAATTTTCACATAACCATTTAAAAAAAACAGAATTATTCACAATAAAATGAGTTCAAACTACAAATATAGTTTAAATTATCCGCTGTTGTTTACATATTTTGCGATTAAAAGCTTTACTTGAAAATGATAATATAGAGCCTTAACGCAAAATGTATTGATATTATACTATAACTATGAGGTATTAGACCACTTACATCACATGAGGATCCCGTGTATAAAGTTGAAACTATCCGTAACTCATTAGATCGTTCTAAAGATTTCGATTATAAAAGTATGATAAATGCAGAACTCATTTAAACTACAGAGTATCTACGTAACCTACAGATTCATTAGGTACTCCCTTAAATTAACAAAAATAGTTTTAATTCTCAAATTATCTAATTAATCAGCAAATTACCTTGATCTACTCATTACCTATTAAGCAGACGTTACAGAGAAAACAAAGTTATTGCTGGAACAGGCTGTATCAGTTGTACGCTTAAAATTAACATAATGCTATTTACTTAATTTTCGATACCTTAAGAACCAAATTAATACGACCAAAAAATTGACAAATTGCTTGATATAATCAGCTATTACCAATCAATTTAAATGCTATAATACTAAGAAACAAACGGATTAAAATAATATTACAATTACGGAGTTAAATTTGCAATATATATCGAAGGCTTATACAGCGTTTCTGAATTCTACCTGAGTTAAAATTACAAAACATTTAAAATTAAAATAAAGATTATATACCACAACAAACTTTTATCTTATTACATTGTCTCGGCAATAGGAAATCCAAGTTCCATTTCTTCATGGTGGGATGTATGCGCTGTCACTGGTTCTAGTACCATATCTATGGAGTGGTCCATAAGAGCTCCTAGTAATCCAGACCACGATCCATCATACGAACGAAATCCTAGTTTACTGTAATACTTTATTGTTGTTCTAGAATTAATATTTAAAGAATGAAAAAACACAATACAATACAAATTAAAATCATATCGTAGTTAAAGTATCGGTGTTGATAGGCATTAAGCATTCGTGATCTACCGGATTACGTCTGGAACATTCCAACCCTTGTAACGTTATGAAACATAAACATTAATGTTCCGCGTTCCTACTATAATATAATGATAAATCAGTGATTATTTTCCATTATCTTTAAACTATCGTATATTACATTTACCCTCTATCTTATGATGAGAAAACATCTTTGGTAAGAGAAAAACTTATGGGTTCGCGTTACCGATATGCTCATATTGCGCTTGCGTCAGGCTAGCAATGGGTATTATACCAGCCTGTGTACATTGAATATTGATATTTTGTGCTGAGCTTGTGCAGACCATCATATGTTTGATTTATTAATAAACTGTATAAAACTCAATGAGGACGCTTATTGGTAAAGTTATGTTTGACAGCGATGTAACAGCATGGAAATGCGATTACCGTATCCTTCGCACCCAGTGTACGGGTGTCGATATTGGGATTTTTAATGCTTCCACATTATGCGTTTGCTGTCTCCCATGATAGGAGGTTATCCAGCATGAGTTTTCTTTAACAGACATAACAGGAGATTGGTTCGCAAGCGTAGGTGAAAGGACAACAGATTTTCAACTTAAGCTATAATAGCTACCCTAGCGGCTATCGGGAAAAGCCCCAACACTAAGCTAAGCTAAGCTTCATCACAACGTTTACTTTTACCAAAACCTCAGAATTATTGCATACTTCGAAGGTACAGTAGCCGACGCACTGTCAGAACAGGCTATCACTTAGCCATTATCAATTCAAACATCGCAAAGTTTTATATCGATTATAAATGTAACCCAGCTCACGAGGTGTTCAATCTTGCAGTAAGAAAACAAAGTACGTCGTCTAATAAAGC
This sequence comes from Antheraea yamamai, assembly GCA_036509395.1. Lineage (NCBI taxonomy): Eukaryota > Metazoa > Arthropoda > Insecta > Lepidoptera > Saturniidae > Antheraea > Antheraea yamamai. The sequence continues at coordinate 13,904,440 of AP028435.1, read as the reverse complement.
CGGGGCGGATGGACCGTCATAGTCCGGTGACGGTGTATCACTCCAGCTTAAATTGCATTTGCCAATAACAAACTCTTCACCTAGGAGATTACGGGTTTCCACAGGGTAAGGGACTGTGACTTTTGACATTGAGAGGTTCAAATTCCAAATCCCTAGAAACAAAATTTTACATATGGTTTTTAACAGATCTTATTCTAAAGTTTTATTAAAAGTTCACAAAGTTTATTATAACAAAAAAGAGAAGAAGCTTGTGTGAAATTTACAAGCGGTAGAATTGACGCCTTCAAACAATGAAAAATTATTCATAAAAACGACACACGTTGTATATACGAGTATACTACGTTGGTTATAACACCTTTACCTAAAACATCATAATATGCATGCACACACACACACATACGTACAAACACAGAAATGTACAAACATATAAAGTAAATATAATGTAGTACACGTACAATGAAGAGACCACTAATATAAGAAACGCTGTAAAATTTACTCTATCTCATTCTGTCACATGATAAATCCTATAGGTGCATATGTTTGTCGCTTTTTCGTTTCATCGTGTTTCCGATCATAACAGGACTAAAGAAGTTATCTCTTCAGTATTAACACTCACCTAAGAAATGTGCATATAACGTTGAATTAATGCGGGCTTTGAAATATTGTAATACATATATTTGCCCTCTTACATCTCTTGTTGTATTCTCACTCCACCTAATATACTGAGAATTTAAAGACATCATGTTAGTAACATTTTCCATTTCAAACTTCCTAGACATATTAAAAATGGTCCCCGATTGAAATAAAGGTCGCATACGACCTGCTTCATATAACTTATCTTTTGAAAGATTTTTAAATCGTTCGGTAGTCCGAAAATAGCTTTTTTCGAACTCAGATTTCTCTTGACAATTCTTACAATAATTTCTTTTTTTACAATCAAAACTTCGAGTATAATATTTTCTTTTATACGTAAAATTTGTATCACACACTCCACTTAATTTATTATCATATCGACGTGTATACGTGACGATTATATTCTGGTCGAAGCGAATGGAAGTAGTATTCAATATTCCACTGATAATTTTAAAATCTTTTTCCGATCTTGCCGTTATGAGCCAATCGAAAGAGGCAGTGTTCATTTGTAATTCTTGAAGCTATAAAAAAACCATTGTGTATATGTAAAAACGATTGCTTGTGATACTAATGCCCAAACGTCCAGGTGGTAGCCACAACAAATGTGTCCGACTAGATCGCAAAAAATCATACACCATATGTCAAACCGAAGTAAAGCACAAACAAATTCCGCTTTCTGGGAAAAGGTGTATAAGGAACACCGTGGGTTTTTACTTAATAAGGATTTGACATACCTCATCTCCGCTGTGAGATCCATTACATCATATTACGTTACATCATATGAACGACCGGTAATGGATTTCTACCTCTTAGTACTCATGACTATTTTTAAATTATACAATGCTTACAGTCGGCCACAGTGCCGTCTCTACGTCTACCATAAAAATGCCAAATAAAACATTTGTTTAAATATGTAAATGAAGTTTGAGAAGTTAGTGCTCATGAATTATTTATTATAATTGTTCATATTATTCATACCTTATTTATACAGGTATATAAATATCCTGTGGCATTATATCGAAGATCAGGAGAAAGAACGACGATTCCTAGTTTTGTTACCAAACGAGGGTTGATCATAGAATCTTTAGCCACCGCCACACTGTTCACATTCAAGCACTTGACCAATCGAACAATTGCCCATTGACAATCTATAACATAAAATACATTTTTTTTAATAATTTTAACAAGTCCCTTATATATCCAAGCATACAGGTGGTGGCGTCACGCTGAAGCTATTACTGGTTTCAGCTATTACAGGCTCGCCCGGGGTAGTACCACCCTCTCACAGAAAACCAACTTGAAGTAACAGTGCTTGCATTGTTACGTTTCGTTCGTTCAGTGAGAGCGCCCGAGGCCCACGTCTCCTTACCCTCCTCCCACTAAAATCCTCTCCCAAACCCTCCCTCCTCCCGTTTAAAGGGCCGGCAACGCACTTGTGCCTCCCCTGGTGTTGCTAGTGTCTATGGACGGCGGTGATCACTTACCACCATGTGACCCATGTCTTCGTATGCCCCCTATAATATGTCATGTCCTTGATGACTATGCCAGCTGCATTTCAGTTGGCTCCATGCATACACGGGATATTGTCACACTTAGAAGTTAAAGAAACAAACTTATAAATTATTCTTGGCACATTAGTTACAGATTTTCCCAATGTAATATTGCCATGATTTTCCAACAATGCTCCAGAGTTCTGGATGATCTTTTGGCACAATTCGTCTGTCCGGGCACATTTCTACAACAAATGATATAACCCATTCGTAGACTGTCAGATTTCATAAAGCGGAGATATCTTTTTTCTCTATCAAAAAACATAAAGTACATATCCCACAAGCCTATATAGTACTAGGTAGAATTACTGTTTTTTGTTAAAACGCATTGCACACACATCGGACTTAAATAAAAATTGTGCATTAATTACCCATATCCATATGACAATAATATATCAAATAATTCGCTTATCACGGTGATGGTACTACTTACTTTTGTATTTACCACCATTTGTATGAAGGTTATATACAACCCGATAGGAAACGACTTGGATAACACGGCAAGTAATATAATCTATACGGTTCAAGAGGCCCATACTTCACTATGAAGAATCAAAATCCTTTCTCTTATTTATTTATTAATACATGAAGCGAAAACTTTGTACCCCTTTTAAGTGAACTGCACGAACGGATGAACTTGAAATTTGGCTTAGTTAAAGGTTATATGAAGGAGAAGTGCATAAAGCTATTTTTTTATATACAATGTGTTAGAAAAACATTAAATTACTTAAAATAAACATTACACACACTATTGCTTGAATGACACACAACATATACACACATGTAAATGAAAAAGACGTGTAACAATCCTTCCTTTTTCTTTATTTTTTCTTCTCCCTTACTCTAATCACAATAATATTTGAACTACCTCTTTCGCGTTATTTCATTCCTTATCGATTTATTCTTTCACTCTCATCGTGCTATTATATTGTCTTCCCATTGTCACTCTTACGTTTCGATTACCTTTTTTCATCCTACATTCAATATTTGTAACATAACTTACGTTCCATACCTTACATGCCCATGAAATTAACTGGTCAAACTATAGGTTACTTTTATAATCTATACATATAATAAAAATGTAACTGACCGCTGTCTGTACATGAAATATATATGAGAAAAACTATTATCAGGTTTATAAACCCAAAAAAACCCAAAAAAAAATTTTTAGAATTTTTTTCTTTTTTTCTGTCTCTTTTTCTGTTTTTCTGTGCGTTTGTGCAAGCTAATCTCAGAAACGGCTTATCCGATTTAGATGTAGTTTTCACTGATATATTGTGGTAAGCTTCACTTAACATTTAGTGTTTGTTTCATGTCAATCAGTTCATAAATAAAAAAGTGATGCCAATTTAAATAATCTGGTCAAACTATTTTTAAACTATCTATCTACTGTTCTTTCTCTTTCAGTAGCATTGACTGCAACTTTACTAAATTTCATAATAATTTATATAATATTTTTATTAAAAAAATATAATATATATAATATAAATTTTATTTTTTTAAAATTTTTTTTATAATTTATTTTATTTTCTCTTATATTTATTTTATTATTTATATTTTATTTTTTTTTATTTTCGCTTCAATATATTTTTTTTTTCTCTGCGTATATATATACACCGAGACCCCCTCCTCTTCTCCCCATTAAGAACCCCCCCTTTTTCCCCCCCCTTTTCTTCCCCCCCCTCCTTATCATCCCCCCCATAATAATAATAGACTCCTGAGGGGCCCCCCCCCGCTTTTTTCCCCCCCTTCTCCCCCCCCCCCCCCCACTCCCCCCCCCCATTCCTCCCCTCCCCCCCCCATTCCCCCCAAAACCTCAAAAACCCCCCCCCAAGAACCCCCCTCCTCACGATTTTGGCCAAATTGAATTTTCTCCCTTTCCCCCCCCCCTTCCCTTCTCCCTCCCCCCCCCCCAACCCAACACCCCCCCCACCCCCCCCATATCGACCCCTCCCAAAACCCATTTCCAAACCCCACCCCCATACACCAAACCCCCCCCCCCCGGGGGGGGGCGACCCCCCCCGGACCCCCCCCCCCCCCCCCCCCCCCCCCCGCGGCGGGAGAACCCCCCCCCTCTTCCCCAATTTTTTTTTTTCAATTTTTCATTTTTTTCCTTTAAAAATATATTTGAACCTGATAACAGATTTGTTGCGACAATTCCGGCATCTTGTAATATGTAAATTTATAATATACATTAATAAATACTTAAATAACATCTAAACAGGCCCTAGGGCAGACCCATCAAACTAAATCCCATAATCATTGATCCACGTGGCCCTCTAGTTAATCCAAATTTAGATGGTTTTTGAAAAACGTAAAGGACTTAGAAAAAAATAACAATTACCAAAGAGTGAAAATTTATGTGGCACGAAAGTGGAAAGGCATCTGTCCTACCTACCTACCTACGTTGTCCTACCCAGACAATTAAAAAAATATAGACAAATTATATACCTTAACCTTCCTCGCACATCATTATATCTACTGGTGAAAACCGCATGAAAATCCGTTCAGTAGTTTGGAGTTTATTGCGAACACACAGACGCGGCAGAGGACTTTGTTTTATACTATGTAATGATATAATAATTTATAAATCCATAAGTTTTTCTGTGTTTGTAAGTGTGTATGTGTGTGCATATTTATATGAGTACGCGTGTTTGCGTGTGAGTTTGTAAAATATTTAGTGATAAACTGTAAACAAAAGCTCTCATTTTGTATAGGTACCTACTAGAAAATTTATTGGAGTAAAGCTATTTATAAAATTTAAACATAGAACATTATATCAAATTGTAATCAAAGTAAAAACAATAACTTTTCACAATTTTTTAACGAATTATGAAGGTAACAATTTCAGTTAGCCATAGAAAAAGAAATACTAAAGATCATCAAAATCATACATGAGTGTTGGCAAAACATTCAACACATAGAAAGAATTTATCTAGGGTCATAAAAAATAAGCACTCTTTTAGTTTTGTTTCTGGCCAGTGCACGTCCAAATATGGTCACATTATTCTTGTAACATACTATACACATCCGACGCACCTCAGAGAAGGCCCTTTTTTTTTGAAGTACGTGTTTCCTTTTAATTGTCCATACTGAGGGTGCTACGGATGTTGCAAATGCAATTTCTTTGTACCATTTTAAAGTTTTTCTTAATGGCGTCTGGTGTGCTGCCATCTGATCAGACAGATCCACTGCTCCCTTTGCCTTATTATAATCTACGACTATAGCCGGTTTCATTACGGTTTTATTATGTTCGATAACGAAAACAAAATGTGTTGAATGTTTCGTGGAAATCATCAAAACATGTCGTTTGTCTTTCCATCTCAAAACCGTAATCCCATCATCTCTTTCTCTCGCTATGAACTGGCCTTTTTCAACTTAATGGAAACCACAACTTTAGTTCCAATCATGTGTTTCATTTTTCAGAAGTTCTCTGGCTAAGCCTACGCTTGTGTATCAGTTATCTGTGTATAAACAATTCCCTTTATTAAGTAGGTCCTGGCAAAGGTTTATTACAACTCTTTGACGGGTGATATTGATTTGTCCATATTGTTTACCAGCGTATATATTGATCCTGTATGTATATCCTGGTAAGGTGCACAGTTTGAAAAGTTTGATTCCATACTTATGCCGTTTTTGCTTATTATACTGGCGAAATACCAAACGTCCTGGAAACGGAACCATACTCTCATCAATGCAGATGTCTATAATTTCTCTTAAAATTGTCATTCATCACAATAGCAAGTACTTTACGTGGTAAGGTCGGTCCGAATTATTACAATCATAATCTTGGGAAAAGTGGATTATTTGCAAGAGCAGTTCAAATCTATTTCTAGACATTACATATCGTGGAAAGTTGTGGCCCATAATCTCATTCTTGGACCAATAATCATTTTTTTTTATGAACCCCCACACTCGTCGAATATACATCCGAGACCTTTTCTCCTATAGTATTTGTATCTTTTTTTTCATTTATAATTTTTTGTGCGTTTTATTTTCTTTGCATGGCGCGCGTTTTCCCTCTTACTTACTTCTATTATATTTTCCTCGTAGTCTACTCCTTTTTCCTTTGTTATTCCTATTACATCATTTTCTATTACACTTTTAGTACATTTATCTTTTTGGATACTACAATTTGAGATTTGTGTTGGTAACGGTGGGGCGGAGCCGGATTCGCAAGCATCTCCAGCGATGACCTTGAGTTGCTAAGATGCCGATGTCCCGGGCTCTCGCCTTGTGGACCGCCCTCAGTAGCAATAGCAACTCCGCCTGGAAGACCGTGCAGAAGGGCTTCAAGCGAAATGTGGAGTACCTGTACTCTTGCCCCTCCTTGAGCCAGGTCAGGGCAGCTTCTACACCGCCGGAGATCTTAGAGCCGTCGGTATAGATCTGAGAGCCGCCCGACTCTGTAGAGGCTTCCAGGCACTCAAAAGTTTCACCCTCGCACTGCGCGGGATGCAGGAACTCGCAGGTGCAGACAGACCGCTCCGGCTGCCGGTCGATCACGATCTCGACCCGTAGCTTCAACAACTTTTGGAAGCTTCACCAAACCCATGTAGTAAAATCATGCAGAAAGAATGTTTCCGACCCTGACCCGTCACAGCGACCTGCGCGGCCCCGTTCAACGGAAAGTTGGTTTTTTGTCTCTAGGAGCCGCGTCGGTCAGTGCTATCCGAACTTTAATATCTTCATAAATAATGAGTAAAGTTCACTTTTGTTAATAAAAACACACATTTGGACATTATATATAAGTATCTAATTAAAAAACATCTGGTCAAAATTTGGACAGAACTGTGATTTTCGCTTGGCCTGAAGGGAAAGTTCACTGTCGGTCACCACTGACCGCGTTGGCGTTTAACGTGTTAATAAATTTATGAAACCACTAAAATAATTATTACTCTCTTCGGTCTTATTGAATGTCAAAATGAATTATGGGCGCATTTCGACCACTAGGCAACCACTAGTATAATTAATTGTTTATAGCAAAGATTCAATAATTCAATCGATGTCTTCATATTCTCGTTATTACTCTCTATAACCAATAAATAAATTCTTCTACGGTTATATCTGTAGACCTAGTAACAGCATTACCAAATACGCTAGTTCGTTTCTCTACAATGTCCATTAATATGACAATCCTCTTCAGTAGCGCAATGCGTTCATAACCGTATTTAATTATCATTTTGGATAATTCCATTAGGAATCCCAGCTATTCTTGCATATTATATTGTCCATAAATTCACCTGATAGTTAATAACGTAGCGTAAATGTAATACCGGAACATACCTATAGGTGCTTAACGACAGATTTTCAAATTGAGAATGATAGTTAGCCAGACGGCCCTAGCACCATAGATATGACTATAACTAACCACTCTCGTTTCCATAGCAATGCGAACGATATATCTGCATGCATAACATATATTCGGTAATACCTGCGTATTACTATATAGGATTCTAAGCCACATGAAAAGTGTATTGTCTCAATTCCTAATTGACTGTAATTTCTATTTTATTTTATTGATTTTAATAAAATATTTGGGTGTATTAAGACCCCAGGAGTTACATAAAAATACCGCCTCAACCTCTGATCACTCTGATTTATTTTATTTAATCCTATGGTTAAACAGAGCATCCATCTTTTATTATCGTCGATTGACTGATCTATCCGCCGCTGCGAGGGTCAATTTATGTGGAAAAGCGCACCAGCCAAAAATGTGTTACTCTTTACCACCACTCGGGGAGTACTTGCCGGGGAATGAGAGCCACACTTCCTACAGACCCGCGTAACAACAGTCTGATAAATCGCATTGATTACTTCGGCTCTTGGATCTGATAGGTGTATGCACATATACGTGACGAAAGCCCACAGAGTATTTCTCAAGTACGCAGCTCGAGTCACGTAGTATAAACAAACGTGCCTGAAGCTTACTAAACGTTTTGATTGACATTATGTTCGACGAATATTATGTACAATAATATTGCAAGTGATACACGTTAATTATTTTTTTAGTATTCTATTAGTGTAATGTTATTATTACAAAGTGTAATTTTAAATTGACCGGGAGCTTAGGTGAGCATACTATTTAGAAATTCTAATGATGTCTTGTAGTGTAAATGAATTTAAAGTAATTTAATTCAACATTTACATTTTATTTTACGTAAGCACCAATTAATATTCATATTTTTTTTGATACTTTATAATTATACATCATTGTATTGTTCTTTGTAATAAACATATTCGATTAGCATTTCGTAAATTCTAGTTGTATGTAATTTTTTCTATATAACTATTTATAGTCATTCTATAAACCTTATATGCACTTTCAACTAATTTGGGAGGATCGAAACATTTTCAAAACCAAATAAAACTTGAGAAAACCTTAATAAAGCGGGTAAAACAATTCTCATGTTCTTTATATTTATAGACATATAAGTCTTGTAAAGATGTACGAATATTGCAGATTTTTTAAATAGTCGATTCTGGAATAATTGAACATCATATATAGGAATCAAAAGCAAACAGTATCAAAATGTTAAAAGTGGCCGAAATTACCTTCGATCTCAACGTAGGATTCCGTTACGATTTGGTACATTTCATGAGGCTAAAGCTAATGTCCCATACATTCGGAGCACTCGCCAAACTGATTTTATATTACAAATATAACCCACTTTCTATAACATGAATTGTAGATATAAGTCAATGTATGGATAAACTTACCTTGCTCTATATTGGGAGAAAACACTACAGCCTGATTCCAACCTCGCCATAACGCATATTCTAATATAAACGTCATCGGAGCAAATGCAGCTGCCGGACATAAAGCGTTGGCTACAGTGAACCCCGTTATTAAAATTGTAGTAATTATTGGGACCATAATTTTGTTGTACACTAAGAGATTTATGGTGCATGCCCCATGTACGTAAGTGAAACGAATTACAAGCAAATAACGTCCTTTATACTACGACAGACAATAACATCCTAAAGAAAGGAATTGTGAATGTCGTTCATTACCGTAGAAATATATTGTAACAATACGGTATTCCTAGGAAAATAATAAAATATTCCATTAAATCTTGGAAGTTTGACATTTTAATTTATGATCATATATTAAGTACTCGTCACAGTATAAAGCACGAGCTATGATTATTAGAATTTCATATAGTGCTGAGTATAATCTGGACATACCCTAACTTTTTTGTTACAAACTGTTTACAAATCCAAATTATTTACCTTTTTACAAAATCGATATATTTTAGTAATAAAAGAGTAATATCTTCTTATGATAACTTTCATCCAGCAGTGTCCTTAATGAGACAAAATAATGTATAGATAAGTATCGTTTAACTCAATTAAAATGTATTAATTCAAAAACAAAATAAATTAATTCAAAATACTACATGCCGAGAATATCTTTTGGTATAGTGTTGTAGCAAAGATTATCCTATAGTATATCAAACCCTTAAAGTTTACGAGTAAATATTACAGTGAGATTTTACTTATTGTTTCTCATATATTGTTCACTATGTTAAGTAAATTGTAGGTGATTAATTATACAGTCCCACGCAATATTCACTGCCGTAATCAATAATGATATTCAAATGTATTTATAGGTTAAAATATTTTTTATTTTTATTAAATACAATGACTTCTACATACAACTTCTAAGTATACAATCATAAGAATTAACAAAATACAAGTTTTAAAAAAGCTGCAATCGCCACGTGAACTGAAAAATAACAAAATAAAAATAACTATTGTTTCTTTTATTTAAAAAAAAACACATGCAACGCGGTACACGATAGAAACTGTTCTAAGAATTGTAGAAACTGAATTTTTCATCACTATCTATCTGTCGAAGGCATTGACATATAAAAACCCAAGACGCACAGTCTCGAATAAAAGTAGCGCTCAAAACCGGCCGCAAAACTCCCCAATATACATACGTGGTTATAGTTATGCGATAAACTTTTTATTTTGTAAATTCTACCTTATCTGAATGATTGAAAGTTGTTATTACAAGGACGCAAGGGACGCGAGACTATTTGAAATGAGTGCAAAATCGAAAATTATGCACTCATTTTGTGTGCCACCTTTGAGACGTTAAGTATGCATCTTGGGTTTTTGTATATCAATGGTCTAAGATCTAATTATGCGTGACTTAATCTCAATTTAAGTTTATACAAAAAAAATGTCGAGTAAGAAATTGTAGTATGCCTCTTAAATAAAGCGTTTTGTCCGGGCATTTTCATATGTAAAAGTGTCTGATGATAAGGTTTGTAAACAATTTGTAGTATTTTTATATGTTAATTACATTAATCTATGTAATCAATTTTAAATGTAAACGTTTGTTCAAAATCTTAAATCTACGAAATTTTTCACCGGTTACTTTGGAGTTTAGAAACGATGTCACCTTCGGATTAAATATGAGAAAATACTTGTCCAACCATCAGAGGTGGCAACGTTTTTATTAGCTTGTCACCCACTAGTGGCTTGCGACCAAATATTGAGTTGGCTCAGAAAAATGGAATGGTATGAAAATAACTTTGACGCTTAATTCGGGGAAGAGATGAGAAAGCTAGACGCTTAAGAACTCAATGATTTATCAGACGATACGTTACTGACAATGAGTTTTAGTCCCAAGCAGTTAACGATATTTTGGTTCTTTGTTGCTGAGAATTATCCTTCTCCATTTGATGTAGCTATGAAAATCCTCCTTGAATTCATTACCTCATACCTATGTGAGGTGGGAGCAACTCTGTTAATATTGAAAATATATATCGAAATACATTGGGCATATCCAACCCACTGATATCAAAAGTACATATAACTGAAATTGTTCTTAAGGCTATAAAAATAGGAAACAATTATTCCTTGTTTGCGTAATATAAATAAAATAATGAAAATTAAAAAATAGCACTCTTTGTCTTTTTAAGTACTAATTTATTTTATTGGATCTTATTTTTTCTTATTTGAACAGACCTTCGTTATAAATTAGTTATATAGTTGTGCCACTAACCACAACGGCTTATAATATATATTCTAACTTTTTACATCCAAAGATATCTGTAATTTCATAGATTTAGTAACTCTAGTCTACGATGGCCTTGATTTTACATAGTGTTTTTGTTTAGCTAACCATATCAACTTTTTTGTTGTTACCTACACATGAGAGTGCATGTATTATCCATCGAGGTACCCAACGACATCTGAGGTGTCATTAGATTCATATTAATTATTGGTCTTAGGTAATCTGAAGTGTCTTGTGGTAAATTGGACATCAAGTATAGAGTGTAGCTAGTTTATTACTAACTCATGTGCACTGTTCACACCACCCATAGGTCGGAGGGTACGGAGGGGTGTTGCATCTACATATATATCACTCCTCCACACTTTAATTTGGAACCTGCCGAATACAAAAATAGTATTTCAAATAAGAATTTAAAACACGAAATGAAACAAATATTAAAAATATTTCTTATAATCTATTTTGTTTTTATTACGCCTTCGGCGTGTGGCTACCATAAGTGGATTTGGGGATGTGTCATGAGAACGAACTACATCACCCGAGGTATCCGATGTAGCATAATCGGTTGTCTCGGTGGACCAATTCTCAGCCGCAATTTGAGTACTCGTACTCTCATTCTCTTCCAGAATATCATCCTCCTCCCTATTCCTATTTTCATCCTCTGCAAATATTTGTGCACCGTCAATCTTTATTCCACCCGCCGCCGGTAACACGGATCCATTCGTTATAGTGCTGTTATTGGACTCATTTTGGACAAACGGTGGCGGCGATTGAAACAGAGGGCATACTTTCCTGACATTTCTAATTAGGGTATGGTGTTTGTTACCCGTATATTTAATTATTTGATCCACATGTCTTATACCAGAAACATCATATTCCTTAAATAATATTTTGTACATCTTAGTACCCATTTCTTCCTTAATAATACCTAGCCGCTAAGTTTCTTTCCGTGCGCTGTAGCATCTAGCCCAAACCGTATCACCTATTTCGAAAATTCTATTTCTTATTACTGAAGGTAAACTTGATTTAGTATTATAGGGCGGAATTATTAATTCAAATCGACACCGTAAGTTTCTACCAAACATTAATTTGGCAGATGTTTCACCAGTGGTACAGTGCACGACATTCCTATAATTAAATAAGTAACCTAATAACAACTAATTTATTTCATGCTAATGTACATTATCTCTTAAAATACATTTTGGCATTTTTTACAGAGTTTTCGGAGTTGCTAGGAGGATGATATACCGCTGATGTCATATATTTGATACCGTTACCCAAACAAAAGGTTTTACATTCATTTTAACATCATTTTCGTATACTATAATCATACATTGGTAGATTACCGAAATAAGATATCTATAACTTTCTTCTTCTGTATTGCACGCGTGGGTTTCAAATCTCGTTCGCAAGTGTGGTGTCTTGCGGTAAATGAGACAACAGGAGTCAAGGGAAGGAAGTGGAATAAAGGAGGAGAGTAGCTAGCTTATTGCTGACTCATGTACAATGTTCACACCTCCCGTGAAGCGGGAGGGTATGGAGAGGTGTTGCATCTACATATATATCAAATCACAATTGTTCACCAGTTTTGATGAAAGAAAATTCAACACACTTGAAAGCGACACCAGACTCACAGTTTCGAATTTTGTTCTGAATTATTACTTGTGTCAATACTTGTGAGGTAAATTGAAATAGGAAAATCTTGAGGGGTCCAAAGCTTACCAAAAAGGTTGACAAGCGCGATTACCCAAAAAAAATTGGACAATTTTGTAACACGCATTTGGTTACACGTATACTTTTACCGTACAAGGGTAGTAATTTAAACTGTATAGGCAATATTAAAATATTATTCCTGTGAATAAAACAGAGAAGCGTTTCTAGTCGGATTAATTTTATTTTCCTTCATTAATAATTCTACTTGCCATTATAGGCTTAGAAGCCAACATAGTATAAATAATTATTCTATGACAAACAGATAATGGTTGGTATATGCAAATATTTCACTTATTCACTATTGTATTATAAATAATTAGGCATATATTCAGTGTAGTGTGTCCATTATTTACCAAGTTGATTTTGTTTTCATGTGTCGCCTCATAAACTTTTAGTTTATCGTCGAAAAATATGTCAGACCAAAAAAGCGTTTAATATCTATAATAAACCTTGCCCTTAAAGCGATGCATTTCCTATTATAATTACATGGGATGTTGTTACTTTTTAAAATTAATTTTCTTTTTCTTCGATAAAATGGCTTACAGCAATGATACATAGGAATAGGAAATTGAACGCCCTACAAAAAAGCTCTATTATAGTTTTTCGTTTAATGCACTCCTTTAAAAATTACTTAAGGTGAATCTTGAACTCGTATACATTTTCAGTTTTTTTTTTTACTTTTCCAGGAAAAATATTATGATTTTGATGAAAGCTATTCGTTTATTTCTACAAATATAATTATTTTGGTGGTTAAGTAAATAGTTACAAATAAAACTGAAAAATCTGTTATCTGTTAGCCAACTAAACTTCATACCACCTGACTACGCATGATTTATTTCATTAATAATTCTTTAGTTACATTTTGATTTTTTAAATATTCGCTAACAACTTCAATGACACATTGTTTTTCATCTTCGTTTCTAACTAAAATGTCGTTTCTAACATATGTTATGGTAGTTAAGATTTTCTTGGTTTACAACAGCTAAATTCGAACTCGAGACTTGTTCCATTTTAAATACTAAGCAAAGTGATAACGCATTTTCGTGTTCAATAAACGGAGAACAAGTTATAATATCACTTTTTACTATATTCGTGTATAAAAAAATACCGCTTCGAATGGTCTGGGTCTCGTTTTCCTACGATTAAATTTTTCATCGATACGATCTTGATTTTTCGCCTAGTTTTAGCACTACACATAAAAAAATTGTCGTAACTAAGGTAAAATATGCACTTTTTTAAAATAAAATAGATACTACTTTGTTCATGTGTCACAGAGACTGCTTGGAATTGCTTGCTATATAAGTACACTAGCGGGCACGGCAGACGTTGTCCCGCCCTGATTATAAAAAAATCCTGGACAATTAATATACCAAAACGTTCCTCGTTAATCATTTTATCCACTGGTGAAAACCACATAAAGATCCGTTCAGTAGTTTTTGAGTTTATCGCGAACAGACAGACAGACAGACGCGGTATGGGACTTTGTTTTATACTATGTAATGATATCAATTTTCAACGTTCTGTCTCTATAAATATAATGTGTCACGAATTTTTGAAATAGTTTTTTGGCTCTAGTGTAAAATTGGGTTTTACAAGTTACGACAATTCCACTTTCTTCCGTCGATATAATAATCAGTGGAATATCATTTCAGTAACTACTGTTAGAAAATCTTTAACTAATACAGAAGTTACATTATCCCCAAACGTTAAGGATTCTTTTTATTCCTATAAAACGATATATAGTAGTTATCGCCAATAAAATCGTAGTTGTTACTAAGAACCAGTTTGGCAGAATTTTTTGTGTTATATTTATTTATTTTGTTCACAGGGAAAGACGATGGCCCCTACCACAATTACGGAATCTAACTATTATCCTACGTGCACTACCGATAGTTCAAATTGTAAAATAAAGCATAAAGAAAAAGACTATGTCGACAAACTAACACATCGGATTGATCCTTACGACGCAGTTTTACGCAATGATCCGAAGTTCCTTAGGCCCATCCGAAGATTAGAGAAGAGATTCGGATTTGTGACACCGATTCGATGGATGAACACGTTCTTTATTACGAGTTTCCATCTCCTAACAGTGTATTTAGCAGTAGACATGACATTTTTCCGGCCAAAATACGAGTATATTAAATTGCCCACCGTATTATTCGGTAAGTTTTAAATGGTGGAAATATTTATAATTTTACTTTTACATCTTTTTTATCACGCTTTTATTAGCTTCACCTGTATGTATGTATGTAACCGACCCCTTTGAGCTCGATTTTGTCCTACTTTGAACGATCAGATTTAATTCAAACTTTGCACACCTGTCAAAGGTCGATGACAATGCAAAAATCCGAAAAAAAAAGTTAAAAAAATTTAACTAAAAAATACGCTTTTATTTAGCTTCACCTGTATGTATGTATGTAACCGACCCCTTTGAGCTCGATTTTATCCTACTTTGAACGATCAGATTTAATTCAAACTTTAATCCGAAAAAAAAAGTAAAAAAAAATTAACTAAAAAATGAAAAATAAATAATAGTTTAAAAAAACTAAAAAAACACGCTTTCATAAAAAATCCAACTAAAACACAGAAAATAAAATGACGCATCGCATGTTAATATCAGCACCTCCAGATATCAGTATTTTTATCATTTTTTTGTCACTTTTTAGAAAAATATACATTTATTTCTAATTTACACTATTCTTAATCCAAATTTATTAAATTTTATTCTCTGTGTTTTAGTTGGATTTTTTATGAAAGCGTGTTTTTTTAGTTTTTTTAAACTATTATTTATTTTAGTATATAAATGTTACCTAAAATCCCTGGGTATGCACAAATTAATAAGGATGGAATAATAAATAAACATTTCCATAGAAGTCCAATAATTCTGAAGGAAAAGGAATAATTAAATTAATCTTAGATATTGATATATATTTTTACTAGCGGACCTGGCGGACGTTGTCCTCCTTAAAACCACACCCACCCACCTACCGGGCCATTCCCCTCCCCCCCCCTCCCGCCACAAGCCACAACCACGCCACAAAAAAAAAAATAACACAAATAGATGAAACACAAAGTAGGAGAGTACTGGGATCACTAAAAAACGACTCAATTGTAATTTAATAAACAAAGAACGCTTATTCAAATTTAATGTTAGTGTCTCTCTCTCAATTGTCTCTCAAATCAATCGTCTTTGAAATGGCACTTCATTGGTCTCATTTATTTTTAGTACACAACATTTGATTTGGAGTTACCACATGGCGGAAATAAGGACAAAAAAATATGGATTTGTTGAAAAAAATAAAGTCACCTTTTTTCCGATTAGTTAAAAGTTGATATTTTTATGAATATTGCATTATTCTGGTACTATTCAACTTTTAAATAAGAAAAAAGAGCCGACATATTTTTTTGTCTTTGAGGGTATAATTTCTGGAGTAAAAAATGAAAGTCATGAGAGTAATCTCGGACGACAGCAGAGAGTGTTTAATAATTCTTAAGAAGCCTAACTACTGGAGCATATTTTTAGGGGTAATAATCTTTTCTATGCTATTTAGGTTTCAAACAACATCATCCTAGTATGGCTCTCAGACAGCCATAATGAAAGCACACGATTATAACGGATCTCAAATACCTACACATGTTTTATAATTTATTACAGACAGCAATTGTTTCAAGAAACTTTTTGTGGTAGTTTAATATATGACTAAGATCTCAAATTTCCTTCTTAAAATCATCGACATTTGTCAAAGTTTGATTGATATACAAAAACCCAAGATGCATACTTAACGTCTCACAGACGGCACACAAAAGTGTCTGCATAATTTTGGATTATGCAGTAATTTTAAATAGTTTCGCGTTGCTTGTGTCCTTGTAAAAACAACTTTAAGTCATTCAGATAAGGTTGAATTTGCAAAATTATAAGTTTATCGCATAACTATAACCACATGTGATATATCGGGGAGTTTTTGCGGCCGGATTTGAGCGCTACTTTTATTCGAGACTGTGCGTCTTGGGATTTTATATGTCAATGGTTTACCCGCATTGCCCAAGTGACCTTTCAGCTTTAAGTCCTATTAGGATAATTATATAATTTGGGCTGACTTTACCTACAGTCGAAATCGTGATTTTATATTCCCCCGTTTCCTTCATTGAAACTGTACCGATTGAAATTATTTTTTGTTGGCAATCAACCTTCTACATTATTACTCCCATTGTCGAGTACGTAACAATATTACTAGCGTCTTGTAATAGTTTCAATGTTCTAATAAAATGGTGGCCCCCTTGTTAGAACTTTCCATGGAGTTTTTGTAGCATCTCAGAATTCACACTCCGTGGTATTATTTCCCATCTACTTCACTTGTTTACAATAATCACACTATATTACATAAAATACCACCAATATTACAAAATATAGAGTCTAATAACCCAAGCTTATGAATGAAATATTGAACCCATTACATAACAGACTAAGAAGATAACACCAAAAACTCCTTATTTTTTTTCAAATCAATTTAAGAAGAACTTAAGCTTTATCCGTGATTTTCGGACATAGATCTAAATAGGTAAAAATTGGAGATTAACAATTTAGTTAGAAAACAAAAAAGATGTGTTCCATATTTCAAATTATATAAATGCGATATTGTGGATGACTGCTAGTATTACACATAATATACTAAACCGAACAGAGTACTCGTAGCAAAAAAGCCGAACGAGATAGGTAGTACAGTTCAGTATAATAAGTCCATGGTATTATTACGTCTTACAACACTGCAACGACATTACACTTTACACATATCACCTCCACACACGTGCACGCACACATGCTGACACATGAAATTGGAAAGGTTTCACTTTTGTTTTTCCCTTATCGAACTGAATAGCTTAGAAAAATTATCAGACACAAAATACATATAAGTGTTGTTGAGGTATGTATGCTTGGTACACATATGTTTCAATAACTCATATAAGTATGAATATGTAGCTTAGCTTAAGTTAGCTCAGATAGGCAAGACCCTCAAAGTGACCGTCTCCGCCAACGGAGGACAGGCAGGAGGAGGCGTCAGTTTGACCGCCTCCTCTCACCGTAACCGGACCAGGTAAGATGGGTCGGGGGCCCCTCTTCCCATTGCACAGGTTCGACGGACGGAAGAGACGGCCGGTGTGTACACGGCTGTCTCCTAACAAGACGGGGCCCGGCGGCGGCGCTTTTGCTGCTGAGCTAACCGCTGGGGCGGCACGATGAAGTCTATAGAGATCTCGTGCCGCCCCAACTATAGCGGAAGACGTATACCGTGGGGTTTTAGTCCGTGCGAGTCGGACATAACCCACCCTCTCCCCTGAGAGGGTGGTGTATCCAAAAGGGATTTCCCCACGCTAAAAAAAAAAAAAAGATAGGTCGCGAATTGCATGAATCAGGCAACAGCCCAAGCCAAGGTGTGCAGTGCACCCTTGAGTTAGTTGTCAAAATAAATCGTCAGAGTGCTTTAAGCCCTCGCCTTAGTAGTCCGGTGAAGCTGTTAAGACCTTGCTAGGTCAATAGCGTAGTCCGTTAAAAAAAAAACACATCCGTAGTCCTTTTCTAGCGGATAGCACTGTCTATTAAACTGGAATCGCTCACGGACGTATAGGTGCATTTTCAGCTTTTAAAGAATATGATTAGGACTGTTCTTTTTTGTCGTTAGATCATTACTAGATCTACTGTGGTAACTTTATTCTGAGTAGAATATTTTTGTTATATATCTATCTTAATATATATATTTCTTGTGTGCGTGTGTATGTGACTGAACTCCTCCTAAACGACTGGACCGATTTTGATGAAATTTTGTGTGCGGGTTCGAGTGGATCCGAGACATGGTTTCGGATTCACTGGAATTCGCACCCAAAAGTTGGCATCAAAATGCGGTCGACTCGTTTAGGATTTTTTTGTTTTCAAGGCAGGACACACGCACACACGAAATACGCTAGTATATTATGATAATTACCTATATTTTATTATTTACATACTAGTATATAATAGTGATAGTTTTTTTTTTTATGTTTCAGCGGTTCTATTAGGACAAGTTGCAGGATTCGGAGTAACCGCAGGGGCCCATAGGTATTGGTGTCATCGCTCATACAAAGCTAAACTTCCCTTACAAATAATACTAGCTTTATGTTTCTCTCTCGCCGGACAGGTCAGTAAGAATATTTTCCATTAACATGTAAACTGAAGCGAATAAAAATAACTCTACTATTCTGGTTCAATGGCTCACTGGCTAGCCTGTGCGGACACCGTGTCGATCGACGTACGTTTAAACCCTTGCGAATGAGCTTTCGCTGAAGGAAAACATAGTGATGACGGTGTCGTGCCGGTAATACTTTTTTAAGTCCGCCTGGTTTGCTACCACCCTTATATTGAAAATATATCGCCAAGTACTCGTTGGTGTGTTCCGGCAGTTGCACTTGAGAGCCCATAGCGTCTTTACTATCTTAGGCCGCATCGTCCAAAAATGTATAACATGTAAATAATATAGCAAAAATCAACAGTCATTGTAATAATTGGTCCTTTTACTTTTTATATCAGAACACCATTTACGCTTGGGTACGCGACCACAGAGTTCATCACAAGTTTTCCGAGACCGATGCCGATCCACACAACGTACATCGAGGATTCTTCTTCTCACACGTCGGATGGCTGATGATGAAGAAACATCCAGATGTTTTGAAACAAGGCGCTAAAATTGATATGACTGATATTGAGTTCGATCCGATCGTCAAGATGCATACAAAGTAAGAAAATTTAACGTACAATTAGCAAGTACAAGTCTTTGCTCAGGGCTTCGTTCGCTTATTAATTTAACCTACCCCCAAGGAATCGGTACATTTTTTTCTGGATGAAGGTACCCTATGGCCTTTTCTATACTCCTGACAATGTGTATACAACATTTTATGATAATCGGTTGAGTAGTAAAGACGTGAAAGCGTCACAAACAAACAACTCACTTTCCCTCTAGATTTAGTGTGATTTAGAGGTAGAGCCACGCTGAAACTATTACTGGTTTCAGCATGAATTGGTCGGCTCACCCGGGGTACTACTACCCGACCCACAGAACACCGACGTGAAGTAACAGTGCTTGCATTGTTGCGTTTCGTTCGGTCAGTGAGAGTGCCGGATAACCCACCTCCCCTGTCCCTCGCCCCTTCTCCACTCCCCCTCCCTCGAACACAGGGTGGCAACGCACTTGACTCTTCTGGTGTTGCAAGTGTCTATGGTATGATCACTTAACAACAGGTGACCCACCTGTTCGTTGGCCTCCTATGATATATAAAAAAAAAAGATTACCATCTCGGAATACATCGTGATTTAACATCAGTGAGATTGTGGTCAAACCCTAAAACCTATGTAGTATAGAAAAACGTGTGTAACTTTCAAAATATTAGCTAGAAGAGCGTATTTCTCACTGCTCTCCAATACCCGGAGGCAAACGAGACACGCTCTCACTTTACGCGACACAATATTTACCCCCACCACTACATCGTCACACAAAAAACTTGTGGATCAGATTTTTAAGATGTTTCACTTCAAAAAGATAATGTAAAACGTCCTAACTGGTACCCGAGTACGTTTTGACATATACCTTACACAACTTATAAGATTAAAATTTTACAATTATACTAGAGTAGTTTAAAAAATACGATTAACAATAAAAAGACAATCTATCTATACATTTCTTCTATACATATAATAAGAATGTAAATCTGACGTGGCTGTACTTTTTCGAATTTCGTGAAAAAAATTGTCGCAGGTGTCTAAGAATAAGTAATAAAATACATTTTAATCATTTTTAGAAATGTTTGTCTGTCTGATTGTTTGTATGATCACTCATCACTGCTAAAGTACTGGGTTCACAACATCATAAAGCATGTCCTCGAGTGCAACTTAGTTTTTGTTTTATTAGAATCGGTACACTCTATCAAAAGTTATTGTAGTTTTAATGACGACGCGGCGTAAGTACGTGAGAAAAGTAGACAAGTAAATATTCTTAATACATTCAGATGACTTCATTAATCACTTTTTTTTTACATAAGCTTCCACGCAGCCGAAGTTGCGGGCACAGTTAGTAAGTAATAAAAACCAAAGTTAAAAAAGATAAACCATGTGAATTTGTTTTGTAAAACATAATGATAGACATTATAATTAAAATCTATACTATAATAAAACTGTAGCAAGGTCAAATCTGTACATTAAATATTTTTTGAAAATTTTTATCGGGCTAGACTTTGTTATCGATATAGAAGCCAAAAATAATCTTTTTACAATTTTTGTCTGTCTGTCTGTCTGTCTGTCTGTCTGTCTGTCTGTCTGTCCCTGTGAACACGCATCACTCTGAAAGTACTGAACCGATTTTGACGAAACTTGGCACAGTGATAACTAATATTACGAGATTACATCTAGGATACTTTTTATCTCATAAAACACAAGGGATTCTCCAGGATCTGCCTGTTTGTCTGTCCCTTTGAACACGTACCACTCTAAAGTACTGAACCAATTTTACGAAATTTGCACAGTGATAACTAATATTACAAGGTTACATCTAGAATACTTTTTATCTCATAAAACGCAAGGATTCTCCAGAAACGGACGAAAGTCAAAAATTTTAGTTAATGAAATTTTTACGGATTTTGGTAAATTTTCATTGTGCTATATATAGCAGACAGATTAGCTAAAAAATAAGCTATATTTCTCTAAGCTACTTTAAAAAAAATACCAAAAAAAAATCCCAGGATTCGAACCGTCGGCTCCGGCGGTTCATATAATGTCCAGTACGTTATAACTGAGCTACGGCTATATGACGGTTCTATGCGTAATTATCCACCTTATATGAAAAAAATATCTGTAAACGAAACTGTCACTTATATGTTTTACATTTATTTTATTTATAAAAAATGTTTGCTAAACAAAGGTGACAAGATTTTTTCCTAAAACATAAACCTAGATAATAGTTACATTGCATTGTAGAAGATGAATCTCAACTAGAGTTCTATCAGTACGTGTGTTGTTTCGATATTTATAAAATTAGTTTTCTAAATGTTGTTGAGTCTTGAAGTAGTTGGGTTCAGGTTTGTGAATCTAAGATTAAAATAAATCAGTTGAGGTGTATGCAGTTATTTTTTTTTTCTCGAACTGACCACGCTATTGACCTAGCAAGGTCTTAACAGCTTCACCGGACTACTGTTTGCAGTTACTATGTTTATTTATACTAATATTATAATGAGTGGTAAAGTTTTGTTTTCGAGGAATGCTTGGTACCTACTACTGGCCCATTTCAAAAATTTTTTCACTGTTAGAAAGGTATATTATCCCAAGTTCAGTATCTCAGTAAAAAAGGTGGTTTGTATGTCAAAAGTAAAATAAATGTGACCAAATTAAAATTGAATGCAGATTTCACGTATACTTTACAAATTCTTATAAAACAAACAACTAAAACAAAATGGAAATTGAACGTAGATAAAGTTCAACTTTTACAGTATGTTACGTGATGAAGTTACAAGGGGTACTGGGAAGACATTTATCGGCAATATATGTAAGTTAGTTTTGATCTTCACTTTGATGACACTACTTTAGGTAATGCTGCGAACAGATTCTAGGCTTATTTTAAAAGATTTCTCACATACCAACTGGGTATATGTTTGAGTGAGTCCCTGGATAGTTTGGATTCACGATTGGAAGTGCTGGATAACGCTGCAATAGGGTTTTAGGTTTTTTAAGATTATTTGCGTTTAAAAATACAATTGAAACCGGTAATAACCGATTTGGTGCAGACGAAGTTGCACGGGTCAGCTAGTGTGTAATAAAATCTATAACCATAATTTACTATAGAAGAAGTTACATCGAGTACACTTATAGTCCATTGAAATGTTACATGAGCTTTACATTTTTTACAGGACGTAATTTTTGGGACATGTGTGGGGGTCAATAGAAGCTTAACCCCAAGTTTGTGGGGTTACCGCCCTTGTCCCTCCGCCGCCATCTTGGAAAAAGGGGTGCAAACACCTTTTTCGCGATATCTCGGAAACTATGCGTCCTACAAAAAATTCGTAAACACATAATTTGTAGCAAATCGCTTTGCCTACAAATATGTAAATATAACTTTTTGTCCTAAATTGAAAATTAAAGATGTTTAGAATAGTTAAGAATAAGCAAAAAATTGAGAAAATTTCTATAAAAAATTTCTTTTTTGCTCTATAACTTTTTTTTAATACATTTTACAAAAAAAATACCTCAGACCAATCTTGTAGATGGTCTTTTGAGGAATTTTTTTCTGTATATATTTTTTTTATTTCAATCATTTAAAACACTGTTACAGCGCTCCAAAGTTGACCGGGTTTGTCAATGCTCATGAGAATCCTGTCAAAACGAAATGGTTAACTTAGTTTTATGATTTTTTTTACCTCACACATGTCCTAAAAAATTGCGTCCTCTAAAAAATGCAATATTAGGTCCTTAAATTGTAACATTTCAATGGACTATTAACTATCCTTCTGTATTTAATTGTTCGATAGACATATATGTCAAATGAGTATCTGAATGTGAATTCTTTGTATAATCCACTCATACATTATAAAAACATCATTTTTTTATATTATAGGTGGCAAAAGAACATTACGGTCACCTGATGTTAAGTGATCACCGCCGTCCATAGACACTAGCAACACCAGAGGAGTCGCAAGTGCGTTGCCAGCCTGTGTTTTCGGGAGAACGGGCAGTGGGAAAGTGGGGAGGGGAGGGTAGTTGGGTAGACGGCCCTCTCACTAACCGAACGAAATGCAACAATGCAAGCACTGTTACTTCACGTCGGTTTTCTGTGAGAGGGCGGTACGAACCCGGGTTAGCCCACCCATTAATGCTGAAACCAGTAATAGCTTCAGCGGGGCTCAACCACCTACTAAAACTTTATCATAACTTCAACAAATACATTTTGTGGTTACTACCTAAACAACAGCTGTTTCTATTACAGATATTTTCTACTGTTAAAAATTGCACTTTGCTGGGTCATTCCAACAATGATCCCTGTGTATATGTGGGGCGAGATATGGATGAATTCAATGGTATCTCAAGTTTTCCTACGGTATATATGCAGTCTCAACTTCACGTGGTCTGTCAATAGTTTCGCACATTTGTGGGGAAACAAGCCATACGATAAGTAAGATTGCAGTTTTTTTTATAAATACATTTTAAAATATTCGCTTTTTACCAAACAATACACTTGTTAGCTTTATTGCCTTTAGTTAAATTATAAGTTGCAGTAGAATTTAAAAGAATATTCTATGTCTACACATAAATGAGTTAAGGAGCCGTACATAAAATGCGTCACGGGAAATTTTACCTTTTTCCGCGACCTCCCCTATCAATATTGCGTGACGAATTATAGATTCCTCCCCCGTACACGGATAAATATATACTTATATATTATTACCATAGTACATTACCATAGTAACAAAAATATTTAATTTAAAAAATCGGAAGAAAATTTTGCCTAAATTGTTTGATATAAAGATAATGTTATCTAATTGTAATCTAATGTTATCTTAGACCACCCTGGTTACAGTAAGCGACATTCCCTTTCCTCATAAATTCTAACGTATTTTATAAGCGGCCACTATATGTAATTACGTATGTGTTTAGATTATTTATTAATAACCATAACATTAGCAAAGAACACATTTTACAGTATAAATTAAATATTACAGTTTAATTAAAACCATACACCTTTTTAGAATTTTGTAAGAACACTATTTAGGTCTCCAAAATAATAAATTTAGTTCCATTTGAAACAAATGTTCATTACACGTTTGTCCAATTTAAATATTATTTTTACGAAAAGGTAAAAGTAATTTCTTGCTTTGGAAATTATTTAAAATTTATAAACCAAATCCAAATATTACACAACCATTTTCTCAATTTCTACACAAAAAATCGATTTTCAAAAATATTTTTGGTCCTTTTCTATACTCTGTGGAGTTCTCTATATTCTGTATACTGGGAAATGATTTATGTATTTAGCATCTGTTGTTTATAGAAAACGACAATATATCTTAACTATTTAAATGAAAAAAGCGCGAGAAACATTGAAAAGGGCGGACGCGGTTTTTTCGTTTAAATTTAATTTTAACTATTTTATGATCAGTAGTGTGTAGTTGTGTATATATTTGTGTAGATTATTGTTTCTATAGTTGTTTTTTCTGTATTATTTCAACATTCATTAGGTTAGTTCTCTTTTTTCATTATTTAGTTGTACGCGATGAACGAGCCCCCGGATCCTGGGGGCACAATACCCCATGCAAGTGAATTTGTAACTGTTAAATCTAGTTGTACTGTCGATAATTCACCCATGGATATACCGGACGATGTCCGATCGTATGATTCTAGTGTAGATACAGACGGGTCACGATCTCAATCAAGACCGCACAAGCGTATCCATCTACAAAAAAAATGTAGGCATTGCAATAAAAGAAAGAAAAAAAGAATAGTTCTTTACTTGATAATAAATTTACTGATTGCCAGTGCTTGGACTCAGAAGTTGTTACTGAAAAAAAGATTAGTTTTTTACAACCAGCTTTAATTTGTAATCAAAATTCAGACATTATTTTAAGTAACAAATCTACTCCAAATATTGCTGAAGACTGTACTATAAAGAATCCTACACCTGTAGGGAGATCTTTATACACAGAAACGGATAATTCACCATATATCATACATGTACAGCGAATTTAGTCTTCACCAAACGATGGCACAACTATTCACCCTGTAACTTTTAGTAAATTTTTAAAAAATAATTGTGTACAGAACATAATTAATGGTAGTCTAAAACGTATAGGGCGTAACAGAATTACTTTATCATTCTCTTCTTACAGTGATGCCAACTTGTTTTTAGGGCATAAGAGTTTAGAGTCAAATAAGTTAAAGGCTTTTATTCCTACGTTTAATGTTACCCGTATGGGTTTGGTTAGAGGTGTACACAATGAGTGGACACCAGACGATATAATTGAAAATATGAATGTTCCAATTGGTTGTGGTAAAATTTTAAAAGTTAGACGAATAAACTATAAGGTCAATGTTGATGGTGGTACTGTCTGGAAACCTTCACAAAGTGTTGTTGTAACATTTGATGGACAAATACTCCCTAAACGAATATTTATGTGCTTTAATGCCTTACAAGTTGAATTATATACTTATCCTACTATTCAATGTTATAACTGTTGCCGATATGGCCATACAAAGTTACAATGTCGCTCAAAACCAAAGGGTTATTAGTGTGGAAAGAAACATACTGGTGAGTCCTGTAATATAGATGAAGATTATATCAATTGTTGTATGTGCGGAGGAAGTCATTTTGCAACCAATAAGTCGTGTCCAGAGTACAATAGACAGAAACAAATTAAAATTACAATGGCTCAAAACTGTATGTCTTATCCAGAAGCATCAAAAATGCATCATTCTGTTTCCCGTCCGTATTCTGATGTTCTTGCTTCAAATGTGCCTAGATTTATTAGTTCTGAATCTAATAAGAAAACTACTCCAGTGTCATATAAAAAACAGTGTATCGAGAACCTCGTAGAACTCCTAAAGTTAATAATGGTTATAACCAACTAGAACATAGAGAACTTATAAAAGATTACAACACAACTTCTTCACAAAATGGATGTGCTCTAAAAATACAAATGAAAATGATGATCTTTCTATAGGTAAAATGATTATAGCTCTTATTAAATTTTTAACTTAGTCTGAAATAATACCGACCAACGAGGTTACATCTTTTTTGCCCTACTTAAATTTACTCAATAATGGATCATCTGATAATTCAATGGAATGCTCGAAGTCTCACGAACAAGAAAAGTGATTTGATTTATTTGCTAAACAAATATAAACCGATTTTAGTTTCTTTATCTAAGACTTAGCTTAAGCCAAGTGCTGTGTTTAAACTGAATGGTTTCTTTTGTGTAAGGGATGACCGGCAGGATGGCTATGGAGGGGCAACTATTCTGGTCAGGAATACATTTTCTTACTCTGTTATTTCTCTTCCCCATTTTGATAATTTTTCCATAGTAGCTATCCAATTAAACAGCATCTGTTTTGTTTCTTTGTACATACCACACCCTTCATCCTCTGCTCTCTCTGAGATTAATAATATATTTTCTTCCCTTCCTAAACCAATTTTAATAATGGGGGACTTTAATTGCCATCATCAATCATGGGGTAGTTCATATTCTACCAGTTATGGCAATAGATTGTTAGATTTTCTTAATCATCAAAACTTATGTATATTAAACACAGGATCACCAACTCGACGTTCTAATCCTTCTGATAATGTTAGTGCAATCGACATTTCTATTTGTAGCTCTAATTTAGCATGTTTGACTACATGGTGTACTCTTCCATACACTTATGGAAGTGACCATTTTCCTATCCTTATATCGTTAAGTAATTTTAAATGTAAGAAAACTGTTCATAAATCTCGTATAAGGCATAGTTACATAAGGAAAATTGGAGTACATTTAAAACAGCTGTAGAAAAAGAAATTTCTTCATTGCCAAATTTTTCTGAAGGTATAGGTTTGTGTGCAGAAGCTTTTTCCACACTTTTAATTAATACTGCAGATGTTATATTTCCCTTGAAAAAATCTTCTTCATTTCATATATCATCTCCTCCCTGGTGGGATAATGAATGCACAGAAGCTGTAAAAAAGAGAAAAGAAGCAGAGTTAAATTACAACCATGCAATGACTTCAGAAAATTTTAAAATCTTGACTTATATTATGAAAAATACCAAAAAATTATTAAAGGAAAAGAAACAGGCTGGCTGGAATAAATTTTGTCTTTCGATTTCACCTTCAATTAGTCCATCAGAAGAGTGGCGTAATATTAGACGGTTTAGATGTGGAATGGATAATTCTAACCTTTCAAAACTTCCTCCTTCAATGGCTGAATGTTTCATGGACCATCTGGCCCCACCTACGGTACCATTTAAAGATCAGATTCCAGACGATCTATTAAATTCTGTGTCACCTATTATAGGAAATAGTTCCACCATCAATAATTTGTTTTCTATCAGTGAATTAAAAGGGGTTTTATCATGTACCAAAGATACATCACCTGGGTCAGACGGTATTCTATATTCATTTCTCTCCAATCTTGGTGAACAGGCTTTAGGTTATTTTTTAGAAATAATAAACACTGTCATGATGACAGGAATTGTTCCTTTATCATGGAAATCACAATTGGTATTGCCAATACTAAAACCTAATAAATTACCATCAGATGTAACATCTTATAGGCCCATATGTCATCAGTGTTACTTAAAATAACTGAACGTTTAGTGAAAAATCGCCTAGAATGGTATCTTGAAAGCCATGAATTATTTCCTAAGAGTCAATTTGGTTTTCGAAAAGGCAAAAGTACATTGGATTGTATTAGTATTCTCACTACTGATATTATAATTGTATTTTCAAATAATAAATCCACTCTATCAGTGGTTTTGGATATTAAATCAGCATATGATAATGTCCTCCTACATATCTTAATAAGAAAACTTTGTATGCTTAAAATTCCTGATTTGTTTATTAACTTTATTATTAACTCCTTAACTGACAGATTTATAACCTTGGATGCTACTAATATATCAAGAAGGCTATCCAAAGGACTACCTCAAGGTTCTGTACTCAGTCCATTGCTATATAATGTTTATACATATGATTTGGAGTCATCTCTAAATGGAACAGTTGAGGTACTTCAGTACGCTGACGATTTATTACTGTATTCTTCTGATTATTCTATTACAAATTTAGAATCAAACGTTTCTCATTCCCTTTCATTTTTAAAAACATGGATGGATTCAAATGGCTTGGAGTTGTCTCCACAAAAAAGCGTAGCGATTTTATTCACAAGACGCAAGACAGTACCTCATATTACACTATCTTATGAAGGAGTAGATATTCCACTTAAAAATAATGCTAAATATCTGGGTATATTACTGGACTCAAAACTTACTGGGCTTCCACATTCAGAATATATCGTGGCAAAATGTGAAAAGCTTTTAAACTTACTTAGATGCCTTTCAGGTGTTTGGTGGGGTGCTCATCCGGTTTCTATGAAGCTCGTTTATCATGCTCTGATAAGAAGTATTTTAGACTATGGAACTTTCTTGTTGGTTCCTGGTAGTGTAGCTGGATTTAAGAGATTAGATATAATCCAATCGAAGGCTTTGAAACTAATATCTGGTGCAATGAGATCGAGTCCTATAAATGCTTTGCAGGTTGAATGTGGTGATCCTCCGTTGTGTTTAAGACGGCAATATTTGTCGGATAAATTTCTGTGTCGAATTCTACAGTTATCTACTCACTCCCTTATAACTAAGTTACATTGTTTAAGTGGTCTGATTACATTGTCTTCATATTAGACTTGCAAAACCCGCCCATGTTTGATTAATAGTCTCCTAAAATTGCAAAAGATAGAGGCACCAATTCATAACTCTCGTTGTCTTCCCATATTTTGTGCTGATTTTGATAGTTTGCATTTTTCTCCTAATATCTATTTTAATTTAGACATAGGACCACATGATAAAAATGCCAGTCCATATTTTAATTCTATAGTACATAGTAAGTGGTCTCATTGGCATCATATTTATAGCGATATTGCGCGTTAAGGTTGAATTCACACTAAATGTTGTTTATGTTGTCTTTTCATTTGTAAGTGGCGGGAGTAATTTATTGCTTTGCTCATTTTATCGTAAGTATTAGATAATATTTTGAACATTTGTGACTTTATTACTAGGTGTCATGGTTGTAATTAGGTTAAACTTAAAACTGTTTTCTCCCTTTCTTAGTAAACAGATAGCTAAATAAGTATATATTTACACGGACAGCATTTAGCTTCTATTTTGTACGTGACCCTTTATCTAATTATTGTTGATCGAAGGTTACTTGACTCTATGTTGTGTAAAATTGGTGGTGTCTTATGTAATATAGTTTGTTTATTGTGCATAAGTGAAGTGAATGGAAAATAATACCACGGACCATGAATTCTGAGATGCCACAAAAACTCCATGGAAAGTTCTCAAGATCATCAAGATAGCCACCATCTTGTTAGTTCATTGAAATTATAGCAAGAAATTTGTAATATCGATACTCACTTGACAATGGCAGTAATAGTCTGCTAGAAGATTGGTTGCCAAAAATGGAATGGAAGAACTTGTAATACTATTAACTACTCGATAATGGCAGTAATAATCTAAAAGATTGGTTGCCAAAATTAAAGTTAAAAAAAGTATCTATAATTACTCATAAACTTAATGCAAATAAAATGGACATCATCCTTCGTTTTGAACAGTTCATACAGTCAATTAGGATAATATTAAGAGTCGTAACATTTAAAAATAACCCTATTGTAATCGTTTAATAAATCTATAATCATTCTAAACTTAATTTAAACAAAAAGGACATCATGCTCCTTCATTTTGAACAGTTCATACAATCGATTAGAGTAATATGATAATACAACAATATTTTTGTAGGTGGCAGTGCCACGCTGAAGTTATTACTGGTTTCAACATGAATGGCTTGGCTCATTCGGGGTAGTACCACCCGAGCCACAGACAACCGACGTGAAGTAACAGTGCTTGCATTACGCCGCTACCCGATACCCTGCCTCCCCTACCCTAATATTTCCAGTTTTCTTACACCGAGAACTGAGTTCTAATTTTGCCGCTTATAAGGTTTTTAGTATTTTTTTGGAAATCTTTAAAAATAACGTAAAATATTCGGAACGGCTAAAATTGGATTTAACTCATTTTGAAATGTAACGACACATATAACAACGAGGAACACATAAAAGTTAAAATAATACAGGTTTTATTACTTATAAAAATGTGAATCATATACACCATTTATATTTCAGGAATATAATGCCTGCAGAAAATATCGGCGTTTCTATTGTTGCCATGGGTGAAGGTTGGCACAATTATCACCACACTTTTCCTTGGGATTATAAAACATCCGAATTAGGAACTCATATAAATGTAACCACGCGTTTATTGCATTTATTCGCACGTATTGGTTGGGCATACGATTTAAAACAGGCGTCACCAGCTTTGATTAGAGCAGTGATAAATAGAAGAAACCAATAACAACCCCAGGGCCAAACATCAGAAAAACCCTTGGAATAACACTAAATAGTTTTGAAAAGTACCAAATTTACTATTTCCCATTGTTTAGATTTACTGCCACTTTACTACAAAACTTTTAGTGTATTTTCAATAGTAACCTTTCAAAATAATTATTTCAAATATTGTAATAATATACAATCGTGAGCATTGCCATGTTGGATTATGGTGAGGGGCCCTTATATCCCAATGGATTATTTAATCAAATGAAAACATACAAAAATGATTACGTAATTTTAAAATGTCCATATAGATGCATACGTTATATCTATGACACGGCATATATATAGCACCGAGAAGAATCTGTCCTGTACCCTTCATTAGAAATACAAATGGAAAAATAACGGTATTACTATATTTTGGGGATGTTTTGGTGTTAGGTTTATTTGCATTCCCAGTGGTGATGGAACTCCATGTTAACAATGAAATACACGAAGGCCAGAAATAAATCTACAGTAATATTAAAAAAAAAAAATTACGTATAAATCGTCACAAGCAAACTAGTCTTCATACAAAAAGTGTAGGTACAGGAACATACATTCTTGGTAAACCTTTTTTCACGCATCCCAAGACGTTCGTCGCTAACGCGCATGATTTAATATATATACAATTTTAAATCCACTAAGTGGCTATGGAAGACAGCGGTGCATTTCCATATTGCATGAAGAATCTGAAAGCACGACTGCAACGTTCAACGTAAAAACCTAATAGTATAGCGTCGGCACAACGCAGTGAAGATATTTGTAAATGTACACTCTAATGTAACATGAAAATTAATTATTATTTAAGCTACAATTATGTTACACATCCCTTTATATGGTATGGCAACTAACATACTGTTAAACAAAGAAGGAATTCGCTAAATTAGCCTACATTCTGATTCAATGTAAGCTCCGCCTTACAATGCAATAGTATCATTTATAATCTATGCAGTAAATAATCAAGCAATTTTTAAGGCCAAAAGAGTAGAACTTGTGTTAATTATTCTTAACACCCTTACTTTGTTACATCTATATAATTTAGTTATATTTTATGCATTACATTGAAGTTACATTTATGTAGCTTTAGATATATATACCTATAAGATTTTAGTTGTATTTACTTTTTATGTAACAATAAACCAATAAAATAACAACTTTTCTGCTTTATTATTATTCATTAATTAATTATTTACGTAGCTATTCAATGGTACAGTCGACTCTCGTTAATTCGAAATTCGAGGGACTCTTAAAATATTACGAATTATCGAGTGGTCGAAATATTAAATGGTTCGAAATTTTTGAGAGTTCGAAATAAATAAAACTTTGAATTATTAAATGTCGATCAATTATTATTTATTAACTACTATTCTTTAACAATAACAAAAGTTTAAGAGGTACATTCGTGTACATATTCATAATGTGAATTAATTAATATTTCGAAAGAACTCTGTTATACTAGTTCGCTTTAAAGCACATATCTGCTGCTCAGACTGCTCAATAACTTTTTTTAAGAGAAAAAGTGCCTGAAATGATTTTTCATCACTTTGGTTTTGTAGACAGAAGCTTTGTAAGTTATCGAATGAGGCTCTTGCTTCTTTAACTGACACCTCTGCCAAAGGTTCTAATGTATCATCCTCATTTCATCTTCGCTTTTTTCATTCGTATCTGTCGTAGATAAAATTTCGTCATCGGTAAGTGAACCTGAGACAGCAACATCTTCATCCACTTGAACAAACTAACAACTTTGAATTGTCGAGTGTTTGGTGCCGATGACTTCGAATTAACACGTAGTTTTGTTACTTAACATTGATTTTTTCGTTCGAATTACCAAGTGCATAAAAATACATATGTATAATACAAATGTATATTGATTTATTTCGAAATATAAAGAGATTTTGTAGGGAACTCGTGATAACTTTGAATTATAGAGAGGTTCGAATTATCGCAGGTTTGAATTAACGAGAGTCGACTGTATGATATTTTATATATTGCTTATCTACAAAACGTTAAACTTGAATTTGCTAAACATTATACAACACAAATGACGTCAAATAAGCCATATAAAATACTGAACGATTTAACTTATTTATTGACATAATTTAACTTCAATACATACTTTAACTTTTAAATTAAATTTTGGAAGACAAATGTACAGAAATCTAAATACAATAATGGCAATAAGTCACTATGTTGTCCTTTATTATCTACACAATTTACCATAATCTGACGGTGACCACCAACTTATGTTCGTAAATAGTAACATTCTTGATTGAGTTTTTGGCGGGATTTTATATTTTATTCATGATCTTGTGTTACTTGTTATATCAAGAAACTTGTAATATCGATACTCACTTGACAATGGCAGTAATAGTCTACTAGAAGACTGGTTGCCAAAAATAAAATAGAAGAAGAACTTGTAATACAACTACTCGACTATGGCTTTAATAATCTAAAAGATTGGTTATCAAAAAGAAAGTAAAAAAAAAAACATTATTGATTAAAAGGTTTGAAAATTTCCAAAAAATACCTTATCACAAGCATCTGGATGAACAATTTATCCGACCCAAAGCCTCGAATATAGGTATAACAATAAAATTGTCAAGTTATCAAAGACATAGTAACACAAAAACGTTTTCCAAAATGTTGTATCTAATTACGGCCGTATAATATATTGTTAAGATAATGTATCCAATGCAAACGAAGTCGCGTAGTATAAATAAACACAAAATCGATAAATTTGAAAGCGGTCAGTGTCATCTCGATGGTTGGAAGTCGTGCACTGTGCGATTCTCATGTTCATTTTTTCCGCGTACGACAGTACTCTGGAATGAACTCCCAGCGTTTCCGGACCATTACAATCTGCCATTTTTAAGAAACGAGCCTACTCCTTTCTCAAACGCTGGCAACGCATCTGTTATTCTCCTCGTGTCGCAGGTGCCCATGGTCTGCGGTGATCACTTACCATCAAGTGACCTGCATGTTTGTTTTCTGCCAATGGTATAAAAAAAGTCACATTCTACAGATTACCACGCGAGGATTGTACTCATCATTAAAATAAAAAAAAATGAACCATCGCGCGAGGTGGGTCCCGTGGCAGATAAGCATCGAAATTATTTTGTACATATAGTTTGTATAAAAGGATAGTTTACGATAGGAAATAAATATGGCATAATCAAAAATAAAATATCAAAATTTAGAAGAAGAAAAACAGTAAAATTCTCCAAGTATAAAACAATAAGAAAAATATATTTGATATTAAAAAAAGTCGCAGTCGTGAACGGTTTATGGAGTATGTCGAAAAATTATAAGTAATTAGTACTACAACCGTATGAAAGGTTATTAAGGTTTTCTTTGCGGTTCCAGAGATATTCTGATTTTTCATGTCAACTTTATACAACATTTTCGTAAATAAAATATAACGTATCAGTTTTTAAATCAAAAAACAAGTAAATATATAAGCATAGTAGGTAATAGTAAAAGAACGACACTCAAAAACAAAAGTTACTTAGTCTATGAAAGCCAATTTTCAGCCCAATGTGCGTCGCCGCGCCAACAGTCGGTTTGACCCGCCGCTATCATTTCATATCACAAATGTAGTTAGTTATTGTAAAGTACACTTACATTTTATACTGGTTAATCTTTAAACCTGCTATGCATCCAGTCAAAATGTCCGCCATGTTTCTTTACTAAAACTAACATAAAAACTTAAATATTGGATCAGCAGCGCTTAGGGGTTGTCCATTAATTACGTGAGGCGTTTATGAGGATCTTTCGACCCCTCTTGAGGGAGAATGAGATTTATCTCGACCGTCTCCCTTTCCCCTAATCTCATATGAAATCTTTAAAAATATCTGTTTTGAGTTGGTTTTATTAAAATAAAAACAATTTTCTTTATTATTTTTTACTTTTATTAAATATACATTACTGTTATATTTCAACTTTGTGACTTGTGGTTTATTAAAATGAAACACCGAAATTTATCATTTTGTGCGTGCGCGGCACTTCCTTCCACGCCGACGTCTGTCAACGTAATGCGGGGAGCGGGTGTCGCAGGCGCACATATTTAATTATAATATCAAATACATCACAATTATATTTAGATATATGAAAGTTAAATAACTACGTCTATACACGGATTTTAATATACAGTGAAACTTGGTTAAATGGGACCTGGACAAATGAGAAACCTCTATTATTGAGAGTTGCAATGCGGTCCCGGTACTTTTTGATTGAATTACCTCTATTAATGGGACTTTTCGAACCCGGTTAAATGAGATCTGATTTCTAGGATTTATTCGATGTTTACCTTTATAATTAGGACTCTGTAACTCAATTTCCTCTATAAATGAGACAAATTAATCGGGTTGGGACAGGTTTTGACACTTTTGTTTACAAACATTAGAATGTCTTTCGCACACGCTTTGTTTGTCAGTACTATCTCAAGTTTTGACCTAAAAACAAGGGAGTAAAAGTGTACAAAATGCCCAAACGTAAATATAAAACGTTATCAGTATCTGAAAAATTAAAACTTCTATCAGATTATGATTGTGGAAAGTCGCGTGATAAACTGTGTAGAGAGCATAGCATAAATGGAATAGCCGTACATTTCGACATCTATTATCGGGATCCTCTGTAAATGAGACAACTATAATTTTAAACCTGCCTAATTGGAAAACTGGATTAATGGAAACCCTCAATAAATGGTACAACATTCTTGGTCCCTTGAGATCCCAATTAACCATGTTCCACTGTATAGCACAATTGTGCCAGATTTCAGCATATTTTAGTCTGGAAACATGTTTTACTTCACATTAATTTGATTTTCTCTCATTTTAAACTGTTTTTGCCCGAAAGAAATTACTTGATAATCGCCAAAAAAGTCCTCTCCCGAGATTCGACTTAACGAGCGTGTACCCCTCCATGAAACAATCACGTTTTTTTTTTCTCGAACTGACTATGCTATTGACCTGGCAAGGTCTTTACAGCTTCACCGGACTATTAAAAACCATCACGTAATTAATGGACGTAACAGTAGTTACTTTGGGCTAACGCTATCACGCAGCGGAAGCTCTCAAAAGGAAAACGGCCCAATTTTGAAACGTCTTCATTGGTGCTCCGCTCCTATTGGTCTTAGCTTGTAGCCTTTCTTCCTTCCTCGATAAATGACTTATTTACTTATCTATATTAACACTGAAAGAATTTTTCAAATGGGACCAGTTTTACCTGAGATTAGCGCTTTCAACCAAACAAACAAAACAACCCTCCGGCTTTATAATATTAGTATAGATATGTGTTTAAATAAATAAAAAATAATTTGTTGGGTAAATTATATTTTATCACATTTTTAAATACAGAAATATATTTTTTTACATGCAAAAATTTCGCAGAAAAGCATCAGACATTAATATGCTAGTCTACGTTCTAGTTCAACATAAAAAAATCATCAAATCCCTCATAACGTCTCATACCATACACATAGACTAGAAGCTCTTTAATAAAGCTATTGTAAACTTGTAATAATATAATTAACTATTTAATAAATCTAATCGATAAAATAGATATTAGGCGTAAAAAATCAAATCCAATTCTTAACGAATCATATAATATAAGCAAACCCTCTATGAGAAGTAAATAATTTCAAGAACATAACAATATAAAAGTAATAAGTATATTATTTAAAACCGATATAAATAAACAAAGTGCAGTTTAATAAATACAATATACATACTATTAAGAGTGCTTCTGCATTATCCGATACAATACTGATGGGGACAACGAAAGAAACATATTTTATTTTCATAGAAGTTATCCACTAGTATTATCGGACACGCATGGCTTCAAGAAATAAATATAAATGTTGCGGAGAGTGACTAGGTAAATCTTGCAATAAAAATGTAATGTACTACATGGAAAAGAAAATCATTCTGTTTTAAAAAAATATATCGATTTCTGATCAGATCAATATCTAAAAAAACAACATTTTAAAAGTTGTCCGGGGAAGCTGTTAAGGCCTTGCTAAGCCAATAGCGTAGTCATACAAAGTGTATAAAGTAAAAAGGGAAGGTTTCGGGAATGTTTTTAATGAATCCTTTTCCATTTAAATAATACTCAGTGTCTGTTCAGTATGTTTCAATGTTTATAAATTCCAACAATTTGCACGGACTGGTGTTTGAAATCATATTCTAAAAAAACAGCAACAGAATTTCACGACTTACTAACTTGGTCATTTGATACAGGTTATTCTATGTTTTTTTTTTCTCGAACTAATTACGCTATTTACCTAGCAAGGTCCTAACAGCTTCACCGGACTACTGGTTATCCAATAAAAAAAAATTGCCCTGAAAGGCAATGAAGCAAAATAACTTAATTGATTATTATGACCGACTTAATTAAAACAGCTACCTACATAGTGATCGTAAATTTCGTACAGTTCTCACCAAACTTTTTGACCGCTATGAATATTGTTACACAAAACAAAAATTTTGGTACAAATACGTTTTATATTATGTGTATAACATCTAGACAACTTAAGGATAAATTGCCAATTTTGGATTACTATAATAATGTCTTAACTTAGTTTTATATTAACTACTAACTGACCCGAACACATGTTGCTGTGGCTCAGATATTATATGTTGAATTGAATAAAACACGTGCACCATAAAATAAACTGGAGTAAAAAAAGAAATTCAAAATTAAAACGTGGCGCCATCTATGAGACATGTATAAAAATCGGTCATACAGTTTTCTGTCAACAAACCAATTTAAAGCGCCGTCTGTTGGAGACTGATAGAAGGTGCAATTAATAACAATAATCAACATTGACAATCATCTAATTTGTAATTAAAAATATTGAGGCCATTAATCTAAATATAAACTATCCTATCTCTCAAGTTGGACCGAATTATACATAAATGCCAACTTTCATGAAGATCGATTGAGTAGTTCAGGAGTTTATTGTGGACAAACGTCACGCACACTGGATTTTTATATATTAGAAAATATCAGGCGCAAGCTCCGAACCTGCAGATACATTTAGTTCGGCAAAAAAAGGGTGACGAGAACTGTAGTGCCTATAAATAAAGTTACGCTAAATGGTTAATTGGTTTTACAATAAGATGACAGGCAAAATTGATAGGATGGAACCCTCCTGAGATTTGATAATTATTAATATTTAGAAATAAGAATATAGATAGAGTTACAAAAATTCTGATAGTATAAAATATATATATATAATATAATAATAAATACCACAAGATTTAAAATTAATACAACTAACAATGTCGGACATAGAATAGAGATAAATGGTGATTAAAACAAATATTATGTGATAGCATGTACAGTCATACAAATGTACAAATGATTTTACCCCAAACCGCACCATTAGATTTTGTAATTTCATTTATATCATTGTTATAGAATTTTACACCATCAGCTTCAACAACAGAAAGCTCTAAATATATTGAACTCCTCAATCCTTATTCACTGAGTACTAAAAAAACACAGACTCCCTTATTCATAATCAGTAAAAAAAATCGAAATACATAAATTATTAACACTTTGACTGTCACATTGATAATATATAGCAGGCGATGGATTCTCTTGTCATGCCACGGTGGTCATTAGTTGTGACCGGAGCATTAGATAGTTTTATTATTGTAAAGATTCATGCGTGGCAATCTAAAAGTAACATGTGATTATGGTGTGCCAGTCAAAGTATTAATGGTGATCATGTTAGATATTAGACCTACAGTACTTAGATTACTGTACCAGCTCGGTATCAACCAACAATCTAATTGTCTCTAGATGACAATTTCAGTAAAATGAATAGAAGAATAATCGTAATGTAAGAGTATTGAATTGTATTATCAAATAGTAAAAATGAGAAGTATTTTAACATCTTTGAATGCTCAAACAATCTCATGTAAAATAGGAAATCATCATGTTTAGACCAAGGTTTGATTTTGAGGACCAGAAATATTTTTCTACAATTTATCTTTATCCTTAGTCAAATATTGAACACTTGCTAAAAGTTATGTTACCAGTGCTACATTTTTGCAATTTTAAAAATACCCTGCATATATTAAAATTCATTTCTGTTATCTACCAAACCATGTTATTTTTATATATATGCAGGTAATCACAATCTTTTAAATATATGTATACATTGTTTAGCTTTCTATTTTAATAAATAAAAATTATTTTGAATAGTTCAAAAGAATTTACTTTACGTTACTAATAAAATAAAATAAGCTGGCGTATAACAATTTTTTCCAGTGTAGGACTTTCTAATATGTCTAAATCAAGGCCGCTCGAACCAATGATTGATTTTTAAATGTCGCACAAGCAAGCCAGGGTTGTTTTTTTATTGCACAAGTTTTAAAAGTAACTAAAATATTTGGCCCACCAAAAGTGTTTGAATTGTCTCTTTGGCCTGACTAATAAAACAGTTGAGTAGCCTTGCTCTAAACAATACATTAATTAAAGGTATTGAATTAAATGTAAAGGAATTATTAAATTCCAATTTAATTTGATGACTGTCAGTCTTCAACTAATGAAAAAATGTCACCACTAATAGTTTGAACATCATTTACTATATTATCACATTCAATTATTTTTGCTTCTTTAATTGGCCGTGTGTTGTCATCTTTTGAAGGTTTTCTTTTTAAACTAACTGTTTTGTTGGAATAAACATCATCATTACTATTAAGATCACTGTTTGAGACTTTTCTTTTCTTGGATTGCGTTACAACAAAATCTAAATCTGAGGAATCATCATCGAAATCAGCATAAATGGGCATAGATCGGCCACTCCTTGTTGATCTTATTGGTTGAACCCTGGTTGATTCCTCAATTATTTGTATAGGTGGGGCCCATCTGGCAAAGACTGACGACTGTCTTGCTTGACGGTAATTGTTTATGGACATTAATTTTATATAAACTGATAGGGTCTGTGCCTTTTCAGCTTGCGTCAGTGTCCTAGGGAAAAGGCTCCATGGCATCCTTCTGTCTCTGACATTGAAGTATCTTCGTTTCATTCTCTCTTTTGGGGTGTCGCTACATGAACTTGCATCAGCCTAACAACAAAATAATTTCACTTACAAATGTAAAAAAGTGTAGAAACTATTTTTATTTACTAGCAAGTATTAGACAATATTTGCAAATTAGTCTATTAGATTTTCCAGCTTCTATATTATTATAAAACTTCTAGGTTTATCTAAAATAATCTACCTAATTATTACATAAAATATATTTACAACCAACAGTATTTACATTTTTAATTAACTCAAGGTGGGATTAAAAGTTGATTATCTGTAAAACATTTACCACATGTCTCAAAATTTCATCTTCTTTCATAGTATTCTTTGAATTTATTAATGCCTTCAAAAGATCACTCATTTCCTGTTTGCTTAAATTGTCTTCTTCTAATCCATACTCTGTAAATTATAATGTTATAATTAAAACTATCTCTCAGAATAACTAAACAAAATAAAAGCAACTAGATTTTCTGTCTTTTAGAGAAAATAAAAACTCAAATAACATTTTTTTTGTAAAAATAAAAGTTATAGCAATTATCCCTCAATGCTCAATCCATTGTTTACATTTTTTTTTTAAATACCGATTTAAAATAGTATTATCAAATTTACTAAAACCTAGAAAATCTAGAGTAGAATAATCACAGAAAATGGTTTCTTTATCACTTTAGAGATGAAAGACTGTTCTTTTGTACTCCACTTTTAAATTATTTGTCAATGTCAAAACCTATTTCGTATGACATAATAAATCACATTATTGTATTGAGCTATTGCTAAGAAATGATTACCGGTCAATTGTTTTTTCAATATTTTCATTTCAGAATCGCAATTATCATCTAAAGAGAGAGGCGGCTCCATTGTATTTGTACGTAGTTCTTTTTATATACAAAACAATAAACAAAACAAAGCTTCTTTATTACTTTATTGTAGCATAACCAATATCATTTATATATTAAATTACCACATTCCAATACTACATAATTTACGTAAACTTTCTCCTGAAAAAAAAATTACAAATAAAACAAGTAAAGATAAACAAGCAATAGTGTTGACATACTGTTTTTTTTTTATTTATTAGGGCTACTGGATGCAATTTTTTTAGCCTTATTTATTAATACCAATTTTATTCAAGTATATATTAACAATTATAGTTCAAACCACGAAAAAAAGATAAGTGGAAGTAGTAGATCTAGTATAAACCTCGAAACAAAGACTGGAAGTGGTACATCGTTTTTCAATGTGTAGGACCGATGTCGCCAAAATCACACAAACGAATTGTATAACTACTAATTAAACACCTGTCTAATTTCAAACGTAATATTAATTTAAATTAAAAATTAACTGATATTCGTATATAAATTAAGCTCTCTTATTGCAACATAAGTTTAATTTTATTTTGCTTAAAATCTGTTAAGACGTTTTTCATTCAAGACTTGAATAATATTGAAATACGATTCAACGCCCACTACTTGCCGCTAGATGTTGCAATAATACATACAAATAAACCATAGGATGAGAATATGTAAGCTTATAATGTATAAAATTGTAGTTATTCTAGTTATATTTCTTATACTAGTTTATATCAGTCACAAGTAGAAATTAGTTTAAATATAATGTACTTTGTGATGAGTACATTTGTGAAGCAATATTGGTCAATATAAAAATATACAGTACTATCTGTACAACTTTTTAGTGTCAGTAGTAGTAATAATATTCGTCCAATAAGACAGGCGAAGGAATTAGTCCATACTGCCAATTCTGAAGTTGTCAATATAGGTATTTCTTATTTATATCCTTTAATATAACCAATTTTCTTCCGTGTCCAAGTTAATATAGCGGCATAAGCACCAAATCTTCTATATAATATTTCGTAAATATTCTTTTATCCATGTTTTTATCTTAATCTCCTTGTTAATAGTAACGTACCAATTTCCTTTTGTCTGAATTATTTCGTTTTGCCAATTCTGAAGTTGTCAATATAAGTAGTTTTTATGTATCCTTTAACAAATTTTCTTCCGTGTCCAAGTTAATATAAAGGCATAAGCGCCAAATCTTCTATATAATATTTCGTATATATTCTTTTATCCATCTTTTTAATCTTAATCTCCTTGTTAATAGTAGCGTACCATCTTCTTTATCTGCTTCAGAGTATTTGTTAATTTCCATTGTCAAGTAATTAATTCAAAGTTCCAACAAGACGGTGGCTCTCTTGTTAGAACTTTCTATGGAGTTTTTGTGGCATCTCAGAATTCATGGTCCGTGGTATTATTTTCCTTTTTAGTGTCAAGCTAGGAATATTACTGTTCTGTGCATAGATAAAACACTATATACTAAGATTCTGTGTCTGTGGGCAATGCTATATGTAAATTCAGCAGTGCGGTACATACATAAAAAATGGATTGTTATTGAGATTTTTTAGTGAATAAACAATGAATGAATTAACATGCACTTATTTTTAAGAAATTAAGTCAGAACGTTAAAAAGTATATATGGTCAGCTTAACTTCTTGCGTATAAAATGGAAGAGGAAATTCGTTGCTTTGTTTGTAAAGAATTTTATAAAGAACCAGTCCTTCTTCCTTGTGGACATGCATTATGTCGCGTTTGTGCCATCAATTTACAAATACACGTTCATGAGAGTGAAGGTTCTGTTGCCTCAAACGACTACCAAGAGGCTGACAAAGCTTCAGTCTCGAGTGAAACTGACAGCGGGGTGGTATGTGGATCAAGGCCTAACAGTTACGCGGGTACACCAGCCGCACCTGTTTATCCGTCCTCTGCGTTTAGTATAACGTGTCCGTCTTGTGGTAAACTTATATATTTGGACGACAATGGAGCTGATGGCCTACCTCCGTTTCGAGTTATGCGAACAATTGTGGAGCGATTCGGAGGTGTTACTGGAGCCCCTCCGGCGGAAGAAGCATGTCAGATGTGTGAAGGAGAGCGGCGGGCGGCAGTGGTACGGTGCGAACAATGCTCGGTGCGGTACTGTGCGGGTTGTCGTGACGCTTGGCACCCAACTCGCGGTCCTCTTGCTCAACACGAACTAAGAACATTAGGGACAACATGCGCCGACCATGGATCACCACCAGTTCTATATTGTAACACATGTGTAATCCCCATTTGCCAGCGTTGCATTGCTGAAAGGCATTCCACACATGAAACTCAACCTCTGACCAGTGCAGCTAGAATTCATAAGGTAACTAGGCAAGAAAAGTACAAAAATAAATAAATAGATTATTACCAATCCTTAACTTATAAATCATGAGTTGTGATGTGTTATTACAAAATAGCAATATTATTAAAAGTGCCATAAAGGTGTAACTGAATGTTTCTTTTATTTTTTAATATTAATTTTTTGTATCAACAGAGGAAAGACCAATTGTCTAACACGGAAAGATTGTCAACACTTTATTAATCAATTAGCCTTTCCTCTACCTATATCATAAAGTTTCTTATTAGTTGCAATTTCATTTTTATAATAATATTATAAAATACTAACAAATTTGTTTGTATGCATGATAATTGTACTGCTATTAGTTTGTGGATGCATAACTAAGTAATGTTTCAAATTGGTAACTAAATCAAAGTTATTTAATTTCAGACTGAACTATCTCAATCTCTGCAACGACTGTCAGAAGAAGCTAAAGCAATGACAGAATATATTCAACAAGTAAAAGCATCAGGAGAAAATATTAATGTGAGTTTAATGAGACTATAATATATAACAAGAAGGTCATATCTGTTTCACATAAAAAAATATATTCAGATAGTCAAAAACGAATGATTATACTGTCATACAGAATTGCATGGCGTGTGCAACTTGTATCAATATTTTTAACTGAAGACAAGTTGTAAAGGATGTGGACGTAATAGTAAGGCAAATAAAATATTATGACATGAATGTCTCATATGTCACACATTGTCTTCATGCCCCTGCACAGTGCTTAACTAAAGTAGTAATATTTATTCAAAAGTGAATATATATTATCATTACATAGTATAAAACAAAGTCCCCTACTGCGTCTGTCTGTCTGTCTGTTCGCGATAAACTCAAAAACTACTGAACGGATCTTTATGAAGTTTTCACCACTGGATAAAGTGATTCACTAGGAATGTTTTCGTATATAATTTGTCCAGGATTGTTTTATAATCAGTGTGGGACAACGTCTGCCGGGCCCGCTAGTACCCAATACTTTAAAAATAATTATGCCTGTGAAAAAATGAAAACATGCTGATATAAATAACAAAACGTTCTATATTTCAAAAAGAATACTTTTGCATGTTAATTACAAGATAATTGTTTCATTAATAGGCTGGCATAATGTAAACTTTGTATCAATTACCAAATGATGATATTGAACACTTTTATGTTTAAAATATTTATGTACTATATGGGAGTAATAATGTTAGTTCATTGGGTAAGAACAGTATGAATAGTTACAACTTACTTAATTTGTAACTAAGATACTTTTGAAAAAGGAAGAAATATATATACATATGTTGGTAAAAGGTCAGGCTGAGAGGAAGGCTTCTTGCAGCTTTGGTGTCATGGTGATATAGGATTTAAATCCAGTCAAGCAGCAATTAGTTATAATCGTATTATAAATATAATGTTATGAGTAAATCCGACAGAGTAAGACCAGCAGGTATATTGGCAGACCAGATCTCCTCGAGTCAAA
Organism: Antheraea yamamai; assembly: GCA_036509395.1. Taxonomy (NCBI): domain Eukaryota; kingdom Metazoa; phylum Arthropoda; class Insecta; order Lepidoptera; family Saturniidae; genus Antheraea; species Antheraea yamamai. The sequence goes on along the minus strand of AP028435.1, from coordinate 13,859,626 downwards.
CTTCTAATCTTATTTTTCACATTAATATTGTTAAAATTAAAAATAATCTATATAGAGACATTAGACCCCATTAGTCTATACATATAATAAAAATGAAGTGTCTGTATGTAATATCAAAATAATTTTTTTAATTGGATGTATATGAAAGTATACACTCAACTGATAACAAAAACGCAATTTTAAAAATTTTTGTCAGTCTGTCTGTCAGTCTGCTTATTTCGGGTAATCTCCGAAACGGCTGGAACAAATTTGACGGAAATTTCACTGGTATATAGCTGAAATTACAGCAGGTTAGGTTAGGCTAATCTAAATTAGATTAGCTGTTAACTGCTGCTTCATTCGCAATGTTATCTCTAAAATAGTTGGACTGATTTCCACGGGATTTTCACCGATAGATAATGGACGTCATAACAAGTAATTTTGTATATTTTAATTTTGAGTAGCTGTTAACCATGGCTTCGCCCACAGTACTGTCTCTAAAATGTTTAGATTGATCTTCACGAAACTTTCATTGTCAGATAGCTGACCTTATAAAAAGTAATTCAAGCAATTTTAGTTTATACTAGCTGTTAACCGTGGCTTCGCCCGCAGTGCTATCTCCAAAACGGTTAGATCGATCTTCACGAGACTTTCACTGGCAGATAGCTGACCTTATAAAAAGTAATTTAGGCAATTTTAGTTTATACTAGCTGTTAACCGTAGCTCCACCCATAGTGCTATCTCCAAAACGGTTAGACTGTTTTTCATGGGACTTCCACTGGCAGATAGCGAACCTTATAAAATGTAATTTAATATATTTTAATTTAAACTAGCTGTTGACCGTAGCTTCGCCCGCTATGTTATCACCAAAACGGTTGGACCGATTTTCATGGGACTTTCACTGGTAGAAAGCAAACCTTATAAAAAGTAATTGAGGATATTCTATTTTAGACTAGCTGTTACCCGCGACTTCGTCTGCATGAAATTTAGAAAGATTTCAATTCATTCTCTATTTTTAATTAAAGAAATAATTACCAATTGTTTACAATTTGACATTATAATTATTAGTAACTTTGAAGATAGAAAAGGCAGTGGCGTAGCGTGCCTTGGAGGGGCCCTGTATCAAAAAATTAGTGGGGGCCCAAATAAAGGGTAAATATTACACATGTTAGGGTCCTATGTAACACGGGGGCACCGTATCATTGAGAGGACCCCTGAGAAGAGGTCTTCCTAATAACATCTTAGACTATAAACATATTAGGTAAACTGTTCTATAATACAATTTCTTGCGGTACTGACAAGCGTTTATTTTTGGTATAGTTACAACATCTTAATTATAATGGCAATGTATATTAAATGTAATGTAAATGTAAATCTTTATAATAATATTATTAGTTCCTTATACAGTTTAAGTGAGCACTAAGGTAGTTATATGGTTGGTTAAAATTCCAAATATGTGCTGATGATAAACCTCATTTCTCACGCTTTGGTATTTATATATCTAACTAGCTGTACCCGCAGCTACGCACGCGTTTTTTTACATTGTATGAAAGAAATTTAAAATTCTGAGACCATGCACAATTATAGAAATGCTCTTTAAAAACTTCTTTTCGCATTCGACTTTCGTCTGCGTGGAAGCTTAGGTATGTAAAAAACAGTGATTAATAAAGTCATCTGAATGTATTAAGTCCATTTACTTGTCTATTTTCTTCTCATACTTACGCCGCGTCGTCATTAAAACTACAATAACTTTTGATAGAATGGACCGATTTTAATGAAACAAACACTAATATACTCCTGAAGATATGCTTTACGAGTTTATTGTGAACCCAGTACTTTAGCAGTGATGCGTGTTTATACAAACAGTCAGACAGACATTTCTAAAAATGATTCATATGGTTTGTATTACTTATTCCTAGACACCTGCAACAATTTTTTTCACGAAAATCGAAAAAATACAGACACGTTAGATTTACATTCTTATTATACCTAGTCCGGCCATAAGTTCTGTTACAAATAAAAATGCATTTTTTTTAATGAAGTAATGTAATACTATTAAAATTTATACCTACATATTTATTAGTCAAATTGGCCACCAATCTATGGATTTACGCACTGTTTCCAAGGGAAATTTCGCCACTGCTTGCTCCAAAGATTTTTTAAGAGACTCAATGTCGCTGTGTCCTTTATAGCAGGTCATGTCCTCTAAAACTGACTATAATTTGAAGTCTTAAGGGTTGAGGTCTGGGCTAGATGGGGGCCAGTCTTCAGCTCTTATAAAGTCTGGAACGTTGGTTTCAAGCCAGGCTTGGGTAGTTCGTGTCTTGTGACCAGGTGCAGATTCCTGCTGGAAAGTCCACGGTATATTTTTAAAAAGTGTATTGCTGATACGTTTCACAACATGATCCAAGATTGTATCTTGATACACTTTGGCTGAAGTTTTCACTCCTTTTTCACAAAAATGTAGTTTTGTGACTCCTTGATAAGACACGCCCCACCAAACCATCACTGACGCAGGATGATGACCACGTTGTACCTTTCCGACCATTTGAGCAGCTTCTATAGAACGGTGAACGTACACTTTATCATTTTGCTTGTTGGAGTGTTCTTCAATTGTGAAAATTTTTTCATCGGTAAAGAGAATATTTCTGTGCCTTTCACCTGCGTATCGCGACAGAAGGCGTTTTGATCGATCCACTCTCTTTAAATGTGAATATTGATTTAGAGCATGTCATGTATATCGACGATAAGCACCGAGCTACAGGTCTTGTTTTATAATACGCGACAGAGTCCTAGCGGGAATCTTCATTTCTCGCGATAAGATTTTTTGCTTCCTATTGGGGCTTCGACGAATTTTGGCTTTAACAGCCTTTGTAGTTCTAACAGCACACGGTCACCCCGATCTTTTCTAGTCTTCGACAGAGGAAGTGTTGTTATATCTGTTGATAGTATGATATACGAACATACGGCTGCTACCAAGCTTTTGAAGTGTCTAGAATATGACCGACGGCTCCATACCCACTTTGTGCAAGGCGATCACTGCAATCCTATTTTCTTTAACGCCCCATTCCATATTGTAATTTGATAATGAACACGAAAAAATATGTGAAATGGCGCAAAATCGAAAGAAGTTTTTAAAATAATATACGTGTTCCAAATTCAAAATAATTAAAAAGTTGAAAAAAAGAAAAGTATTTATGGCCCGACTAGTTATGTATAGAAGATGTAAATGTGAGTTTGTTTGTTATGGTTTCATGCAGTAAATACTGAACTGATCATCGTGAAATTTTGTATACACATTGCCAGTGGTAGAGAAAAGGACGCAAAGGTACCTACACAATTGGACGTAAAGGTACCTTTCACCCAGAAAAAGTACTGCTCCTGAGGAATAGGACAAATGTATATAAGTGCGAGCATAGCCACAAGCAAAAACTAGTAGTAGATATTATTTTTAATAAACCTTTATTTATAGCAATCATGTGAAGAACTGGAGAGACAAATAGACCAAGCCTGTACAGAATTAACCCGCGCCATAGATCGACGTCGTGACGAACTGATAAGAGCAGCAAGGAACACACGGTCTCAAGCTATATCTAATATGAGATCTCTGACTTCTCATGCTGCCCAAAAATTACGTGAAGCAACAGCACTTCTTCACTTCTCCATAGAGGCATTAAAAGAATCTGATCATGCTGCATTCTTACAGGTATAACATTAGACATGATGTAATCTAATATACTTAATAAAATATATTCATTGTATTAAAATATCATGAAGGTTGAGTAGATTAACTGGTGGAATATCAATTTGATATATGCAAAGCCGAAACCTGGCAATATTTTTGTTTTTTAGAGCTTTTGTATACATTTATTAATTTAAATTGTGAACAGTATCCGCTGACGTTAAAGAAAACATAGTAAAGAGAAATGAATCTGAGAAATGTTCTTGTATCAGTTTATGAGGGAAAAAAATAATAAAAAACGATTTTTTTAGATTTTAATATCGCCAGTACGTTATGACCTCATGTTGTGATTATGCCTTTTAGCTGAAACAGGCCTTTTATACAAAAGCGGGTCACTTACAAGTTGATATTATTATTGTTAAAAAATGTTTAATGGCCAATACAATTAGCTGGTTCAATTAACTGTGTTAAGTAAGTATTGTGTTTATAAAACCTTTAGCAATTTTTGCATTACTTGAGACTTAGTAATGCAAAATTTACTTGTCAGTGATTTTATATAGACAAATATACAATTAACACGGATTTTTTATCTGCAACAAAATAATATAACAAGAACTGTTTGGAAAGAAGCCTAATGTAAAAATAATCTCAAAACTGCTTTGATCATGAAGAAGTTGAAGCGATGACTTAGTACATAGCGTGTTTGTACGCCGTGTCGTTTGATGTAAGTTCGAATCCTTGCGACTGCGGAGCTTTCGGTGGAGGAAAGCTCTTTGATGAAACCATGGTATGGTGGTAGGGCTTTTTCTAAGTCTGCCTGGCAAGATACCCTCAAGTTAAAATTCTATCGTCAAGTACCTTTTGGTGTATTCCAGCAGCCACACTTGAGAATCAGCCCATTCTAGGTTTACATTGTTTACCGTTCGTCGTAGGTAAGTAGTAGTAGTAGGTAGGTAGTTGTAGGTGGTAGAGCTACACTGAAACTATTAATGGTTTCAGCATGAATGGGCCGGCTCGCCCGGGGTAGTACAGAAAACCGACGTGAAGTAACAGTGCTTGTATGTTGCGTTTCGTTCGGTCAGTGAAAGCGCCGGAGGCCCACCTCCCCCCCCCTTCCCCCTTCCCTTACACCCCCTCTCCCCCAAGACAGGTTGGCAACACACTTGCGACTCCCCTGGTGTTGCAAATGTATATGGACGGTGGTGATCACTTAACATCAGATGACCCACCAGTCCTTTTGCATCCTATGATATAATATATATATATAGTTAGTATAAAAAAACTAAGAATATTTATATACTTAATTTTATTTTAAAAACAGGTGGGAAATATTCTGTCAGCACGCGCCCAGGAAACAACTGCCAATCTTTGTAGCTCGCTGGACCCGCCGCCATCTCCTCCAGCTCTCACTTTAGACATCGAACCTGTATTACGCACTATTAAAACTATGAACTTTGTGGAATGTATTCGTAAGTATTCAAATGCTCACCAAAGACAAATGTATTATTTTTTACCACATTAATTTAATATTATTTTGTCAAATCTTCATTTTGGATATGCAGCAATAGAGAATCAAATGAAATTAGAAGGTAATTTTTGTCCATAACTTATATTATTTCTAAAGGGTCACCAATTATTATTTGTAGCCAGACCTAAAATTTACAACTTGTAATTGGTTACCCTGGGGTACTATTTAAAAAGCAAACATATTAAGTGTTTTACTGTCATTTCAAATTTACTCAAACTATCTATCTATACATCTCTCTATCTATCTATATATCTATAGAACTATTTATCTATATGTCTATCTAAATTCACTATTTGTGATAAGATAAATTTTGAGTAAACTTGAAAATTACTGTGAAAATTCTAAAACGCCACTAAACTATTTACAAAACTTTGGGAAATGACTTACCAAATAGTGTTAGAAATTTATAAAATAATTTATACATTTTTAACTAAATAGCATATTATTTTCATGTCAACAAATAACTCGTAACATACGCATAAAAATGTCTTCAGTGTAGAACTGTATACCCGACATTTAGAGATCAAGCTTATTTTATGTGTCTCTGCAAGTTAAATTATTCATCAGATTTTTTTAAAAAAGCTCACAACCGTAATTAATTATTATTCCATTAAAGAATATATTTAATTTTTTTTTTATAAATTTGATGGATCATTAATGTAGATTCCAAAAATTCAACAACATAATTCGATTCCTCATTGTTGTTTGTTTTCTTACCAATATATTTTATGTTTAGGGAAGAAAGCATAAAAAAATGAAAGCCAAAATATACTTTGCTTACAAAATTTCTTTGTAAACAATGGCATTCATTTATTTTCTTTCTTCCGCGCATGCTCATCGCACTGCTTGTTCCATTTTTCCACAACAACAAAACACACATAGCTTAAGACGTTATAAAGTCTTAGTTTTTTTTTTGATACGGACCAAGTGAAACTGTAGTAAAATTTAAAAAAAATGATCATAATCTATGAAATCGTTTTTGTGAGATGCGCGCATAACTGCCAACTTCTATCATTTTATTTGTATAGGAGATACGCTCAATGTAAAGAAAAAATAACAGCAGGTAAAGTAAACAAAGTCGGGAGGGTATAGAGGTTTGACCGGGGGAGTCTCAAATGTCCGCAGTTTCGAATCCCAGCATGTACCAATGAATTTTTCAGAATTCTCTTACACCTTCCCTAATTTAAATTAGTAACACTATCAACTGACGGTGAAGGAAAACATCTCTAGGAAACTTGAACCTGAGATATGTTCTTGTAATTACTATCGTATGTGGGATAATATACAACTGTGTATTTCTCGGAGTTTGAAATCGCCAAAATGTCCTGGGCTAACGTGGTGATTTTTATTTTGTTTTCGGCAACCAATCTTCTAGTAGATTATTACTACCATAGTCGAATAGGTATTACAACTTTCTTGCGATCATTTCAATGTTCTAACAAGATGGCGGTTCTCTTGTTACAACATTCTAGGCAGTTTTTATTACAAGTCAGGATCCATGCTCCATGGCATTATTTCCCACCCACTTCACTTGTGCAAAATAACCAAAACACCACCAATATTACAAAATATATAGTCAAATAATACAAGATTATAAATAAAATATAAAAACCACTACATGACATTCCAAGAAACTGGCGTGGTGGTTATTTGGGCAAGGTATAGGTATCTTCTTTCGGGAAGAGGTCTATGGTCATTCAGTGAGTTTCCTACAGGTTGATGTGAAAGTTTTTTTTATTTTTTATATCATAGGAGACAAATTAACAGGTGGGTCACCTGATATTAAATTATCACCACCGTTCATAGACATTAGCAACACCAGGGGAATCGCATGTGCGTTGCCAGCTTGTGTTTTAGGGGTAGGGGGCGATAGGAAGGGGAGGTGTGAGGAGATGGGCCGGAAAGTAAACATCCTCGAGTGTTATAGCCCCCGGTGCACCAGAGATGGCTGTAGAAAGGTGTGCAGCGCGTGGCTGTTCATGTACTGTGGCGTGGCGCGCACCGGCAGCACCGGCTGCAGTACGAGGCTATGTACTCGAGCTCGACGATGGACTTGGCGGTCCATTCCGGGTATACTTCTCTTACTACACTAATTCTTGTTACTATGAACTACTGATATTGATGTCAACTCAGAATTCTACATCTTTTTAACCACTTTGAATATAGTAGTTAAAGCCAGACTTGTGCATAGAAAAAGATGCTTAAAGTATGTTAGATAATTTTTTTTTTTGTTAATACCACTAAAACTCATCAATAGCTACTAAAAAAAATACAAATAGTAGGATGAGAAATGAAAAAGAAAATGGTACTAAACTGCTTTATTTTGGCTTATTTATATGTAGATTTTCGGCGGAGAATAATTCTTAATCTATGAAATTCTTGAATGAAGGCAAGAAGATTCATATCTTAGTGTATTCATATCTAAAACTAGGCTATCTCGGTGTTATTACTAATTCTTCTGTCACCAATAATTTAAAAAGAAATTGTATCTCAGGAAGTGTACTGTGGACGTGAGACGGTGTGCACAGTTGACGGCCTTCACTATGCTTCATTATACAGTGCTCGAGTGAAGGCTTTCAATGGTGCTGGAGAAGGACCTTACAGTGAAGTAATTGGTCTGCAAACTTCGCCAGGTAATAATATATGCACTCTAGGGTAGCACAAGAAAAAGAATTATTTTTTTCGAATCTCTTACTAAAATATGATAGTTTATCATGTCTATTAATGGCATAATCCCTTAGAAAACGCAACGCAAAAATAAATTTAAGAGTTCACTCATTTTCTAAAATCGCATTTATTTTTTCTATATAAATTAAACTGTTATAGCTTTTGCTTTATTTTTTCCTAGCTCGCCAGTTGTATTATTTACCTCATCGATCCAAACGTTCCACTATCCATTCCAATCGGGTGTACGACTGTAACGCTCGGGACTAAGTGGAACGGGGAAACCCGTGGTCGTGAGCGTAATTGTCGTGAGACTTTAGTGGAACGCACCACAGATACATATATATTGTCAGTGGCGTGGTTAACTTGGGACGCGCGATGCGGGGAAGGCGAGGTAGTCGTGAGCGCTTAGTGGAACGCACCACATGTATATTGACAGTGGCGTGACTCATGTGGGGCGCGTGGTGCGGGGAGGGCGAAGTAATTGTGAGCGTGGGTGCTTAGTGGAACGCACCACACATCGTATTGTTATTACAATACTGAAAAACTAATTTCTCGCTATCTATTAAAAGTTCTTTGAAAATAAGACTAATAAAAGTACATCGCTTTATAATGTAATCATTGAATAATAATAAAATGCAATATAGGTGGGGGATAGAAGTCGTTAGTAGTTCATTAAAAGTTGATTGGAGCGCTATTTCTCGCTTCAGTTTAGAGATATTCTTATAACTGTGTTATCACTATTTCTATTAAGATTAATAGAAATCTCAGTTGGCACAATTTTCGAGTTACGACGGTTTTGTGATAGCAGTGCGATACGTATGTTGTCAGTGGCGTGGTTCACGTGGGATGCGCGGTGCGGGGAGGGCGAGGGCGGCGTGTGCGTGTCGGCGGAGGGCTTGGCGGCGGCGGCGGCGGGTTGGCAGCCGCGCGTGGTGCTCGCGGACCAGGCGCTCGCCCGCGGCCTGCACTACTGGCGGCTCAGACTCGACAGATACGACGCCGACACTGACGCCGACCCCGCCTTCGGCATCGCGCGTGCCGATGTCGCCAGAGACAAGATGCTCGGTCAGTTCACTTCACCGTCATCTTCTTAACCTTTTTTTATTTATTACTGCATACTCTTTTCCGCACCTTTTTGCTGCTCCCCCTAATTATATATATATATATATATATATATATATATATATACTAGCGGGCCCGGCAGACGTTGTCGAGCCCTGATTATAAAAAAATCCTTGACAAATTATATACCAAAACGTTCCTCATGAATCACTTTATCCACTGCTGAAAACCGCTTGAAATTCCGTTTAGTAGTTTTTGAGTTTATCGCGAACAGACAGACAGACAGATACGGTAGGGGACTTTGTTTTATACTATGTAATGATAGTATATAGTATAATATATAAATTCATAATACATAAATATTGTTTAAAAAAAATTATCTTTAGTAAATTTCTGAAACCACTGAAATTATTATTATTCTCTTTGGTGTTATTGAATGTAAAAATAAATAATGGTCGAATTACTATGAATTCTATGTATACTACGAATACTATGTAAATCGCCTCCGATATTACAAAGTATAGAGTCGAGCAACTGATCTATACATATAATAAGAATGTAAGTGTAACGTGTGTGTATTTTTTTTAGATTTTTACGAAAAATATTACTGCAGGTGTCTACGAATAAGTATTAAAATATATACATATATGTAACATTTAGTCTTTGTTTTATTAAAATCGGACGATCCTACCAAAAGTTATTGTGTAATTTGAATGACGGCTCGAGTTAAGTACGAGAGAAAAGTAGATAAGTAAATGGACTGAATACATTCAGACGACTTTATGAATCACTATTTTTTTTTTTACTTAAAATTTAACATGGACGAAGTCGCGGGCACTACTAGTTATGACTAAATTTATAAGTCATTACACGATAAAGATCCCATTAGAAACTGTCAGGTTTGAACGTTGTTCGGTACGATACAACAGGTAGCGACGCCTTGGGCTGGGCTATGTATATAGACGGCACGCGGTCGTGGTTCGTGCACGGAGGGGCGCACGGGGGTCGCGCGGCCGGCGGCATCGCGTGCGGCTCCACTGTCGGGTTGCTCCTCGACCTCACGCGCGGCACTCTACGGTTCACCGTCGACGATCGACCTCAGGTACTTCAAACAACTCTCCTTTTGACCTCATAACGTCTTATACATAAAGACGTTATTTCGTATATAATGTCTTTATATAAATAAAAAATAAAAAACACCCAATAGATGCTCACAGATACGATTTTTAACTTAACTTACACTTAAAAAGCGATAGCAAAAAAATGGTGCGGACCGAGAGTCTGCAGAAAAAAAAAAAAAAAAAAACGTCTTATACATCGATGAACGACGGCCGCAGGCACGAAAAAGCATGACTCATTATCACGTTCCGCTTGAGCCGAGCGTGCAAGTGAGAGCGCGGAACAAGGCCTGTGACGCATTTATTCACGCAATCACCAAATTATGTCCATATACACTCCTTCAGGAAAAGGCTATGGTGGCCCTGTAGTGAGTCTTTTACAGGTCGATGTGTAAGAAAATGAGACGCGTCTAGAACACAAACCTGAGAGAAGTCTAAAAACCTGAAGCTTTTAACAAAATACGTCTAAGTACTTATTTTAAGTTAAGTGTAATTCGAGAACAAAAGTTCATAGACAAACAAAAAAATATTATTTATTAGATGTACCTTAAATGGCAAAAAACAACAAAACCACAAATTACGCTTATACAGTGTCTATGAACACAGGATATGACGTCACGCTGATAAACACGTCATAGAAAATCTGTCTGTTTCTTTCGTTCACGACCACACTTATGGCTGTGACAACGATGGACAATGTTTTCTGTTTGCAGCATCCTAGAAGTATGCTGTGTCCTTTTCATTTGTTTAAACAGACCAACCAAGCAGTTGACACAGTATTGTAAGCAATTTTTATAACAAACCGATATTTCCAACATGCCTTTTTTTCTAAAAATACCTTTTTCTGAGCACTGTAAATGTATCGGTTTCAGTTAAATTGAGTAAATTTGACGGTATTAAAGTTATACCAATTACAAACATAAGAGTGTTTAACGTAAATATATAAACAAGACAATCGCTCACATAATGAATATATCAAGAAAGTACCATATTATTTGTCCATAAATTATATTTACATCTATAATATTAAGTTATTTAAAGACATAATTAACACAAACATATCATTTTCGTCAAACTTATCGTTGTTGTTGTAATTTTGTTATCAAACTGTAATAGGTCATATCTTATCTAAATTGAATTTTGTTCTAGACTAACCAAACACTACATATAGGCACAAAGATACGCAATATAAACTTTAGGATGACCTAAAATTATATTTGAAATAATAATCTTATCTGATTGAGCCATATAACCTTTACCGTGGGTATTATTTTTTATATTGGTTATAATTTTAAAAACTTTAATAAACCCCTCGGTGAATTATAATAACATAACGTATTACTTTTATTAGTAAATGATGATGTGATCTACGATTGTAAAACCGGTATAAAATGCAAGAGCAGAGCTAACTTTCAAGTGTAGCAGTCATAAAAAACCTTTTAGTGCTTGACGATATATTTTAAACTTAGAGTGATACAGTCCGCGAGGTGTAAGCTCTTCTTTGGATTTGTGTGAGTGCAGCGACAAGACGCAACTCCGCCATGCACTTTTTTTTTTCTCGAACTGACTACGCTATTGACCTAGCAAGGTCTTAACAGTTTCACCGGACTACTCCGCCGCGCACCTTCCACGCTTACCGTTCTATACTGGTAGCAGCGTCACGTGTTTCACTCTTCATATTTTGTTTTTATGTTCGATTTATTAGTGAAATGGCTGCCAACACAAATAAACGAAGAATACGAATGCCTTTAAATAGCCAAGGATTTTTTTTAAATTTAAATAGTTATTTTAAAGACATGAACAATAAAGAAATATCAAGTGCCACTACACTATGTATTAATTACACTTCTCAGTCACACTTTTATATATATCACAGCTAGCCTTTATTTGAACAATTTTTGCTTATTTTGTTTTTAAACTAGAATACCTTTTCCACTTATGTTATGTACCTACCTAAATTAAAATAATAATAATTTTTAAAAATTTTGTCTGATTCTACTTTTGATAATCACTCACACAAATGCAAAGATCAGCTTACACCTCGCTTACTGTAGCTAGCGAGCAGACTTAGCAATGGCCCTACCACCAGGAAATGGTTTTATCACTATGTTATCCTTCATTCACAAAGATTGGAACACACTATCCCTTGAGTTATCATCACAGTATTTCGTATTTTTTTACTGCCAGACGAATTTTCCATAGTTTGTCCGAGGCACCAACATGAACTTTTCATTATGCGATGCATATTATTAATAAATATTGTTTGTAACAAATAATATGAGTTATAGAATCATGTTTGAAGTATTTTTCGTGGTGGGGGTCACCTGTGCCTCTCACGGCCGGCGACTACGAATGTCTTTTTTTTTAAACAATCGTGCTTCGGTTGCTATATAATTATAGTGACAATGGTATTATTGAAAAATTGATCAGTATTCATATTTGCTATAATTATGTACTGTTAGTATTAACTGCGCTATAGCGAAGTCGAGTGCCGGTCACCGGTGACCCCCATGACAGTCAACATTTTCTGCTTTCTATACATATACATACATATAATAAGAATGTAAATCTAACGTGTCTGTACTTTTTCGATTTTCGTGAAAAAATTTGTTACAGGTGTCTACGTAATAAAATACATTTCAATCATTTTTTAAAATATCTGTCTGTCTGTTTGTATGCACGTGCATCACTGCTAAAGTACTGGGTTCACGATAAAACCTCGAAATCATAAAGCATATCCTTGAGAATAACTTAGTCTTTGTTTCATTAAAGTCGGTCAACTCTATCAAAAGTTATTGTAATTTGAATGACGACTGTAAGTAGATAAGTAAATAGATTTAATACATTCAGATAGTTTTATTAATCACTGTTTTTTTTTACATAGGGTTCCACGCGAACGAAGTCTAGTCTATTATATAACTGCAGATGAATACCACTACAAGATTGTTATAATTTTTTTTTTTTTCAGGGTGATATAGCATTCACTGGTTTACGTGGTGCCTTTTACCCAGCCGTGTCTTTGAACCGTGGAGTGGCCGTCACGTTGCAGCCAGGCTTGCCACCGCCTCCAGATTTACTAATATCTCAATTAAATATTGAGTGAATCCGTCTAAACGGTCACTGTACTTATTACGCCTAACAAAACCCGCCCGTATTTTCGTTCGAGTCAAAAAATTACCTAGTCTTATTAGAAAAGAAATCCTCTAGTTGGAATGAAAAAAAAAGCTAGCTACTATTTAAATTATAATCGATAGGTATTTCTGCCATTTTTGATATACATTTTTACCAACTGTTTTTAGTTGATAGCTTTTACGATGATTAAGCGAATATAAGCTAATTATACGCTATTATTATTAATTAATTATTTGTCAACTAGTTAAATTGTGCTATAGGTGTAGTACATAACCAGGAAACTGATAAAAGACGCAGAATATATGCACACAGTATTCAGTAGGTGGTAGAGCCACGCTGAAGCTATTACTGGTTTCAACATAAATGGGTCGGGTCACCAGGAGTACTACCACCCGACCCACAGAACCACCCACGTCAAGTAACCGTGCTTGCATTGTTGCGTGTCGTTCGGTCACTGATAGCGCCGGAGGCCCACTTTCTTCGACCCCCTCCCCGTCCCCTCTCCCATCTCCAAAACACAGGAAGACAACTTACTTGCGACTCCCCTGGTGTTGCTAGTGTCTACGGACGGTGGTGATCACTTAACATCAGGTAACCCATAACCCACCGGTTCGTTTGCCTCCTATAATATAAAAAAATAACACAGCATCTCTCAAACAAAGTATGTTAGTAATAATTTGCATTTTTTTTTCTTGTTATATGCCTTTAAACGATAGATACGTAACACTTTCAAGACAATTCCTATAATGTATAAAAATATCGAATTTATATAACTATATTATAATATTTTAGTCTTCTGTAGTCCACTCCACCAGGGTCGACTTTATACTACTTAATTTAGTTTTATAATTTATATTGTAGTAGATAGAGATTATAAATTAAATGCTAACAAATACAAATCGTTGAATTAAAAACGTAGATAGGTTAAACAAATATATAGTAAGTAATAGTAAGTATACTAATTAGCACTTTATAAAAATTTGTAGAAGTTATTAAGAGAATATCATTTATAAATGATTCATGTATCATAACAAAGTTTCAGCCTTTTTTTTTATTGTCACTGCATTTACAAGAGACTACGAGACTCCCAACAAGTTGGTGTGTATGAACTAATTTTTTTACAATAACTAATATATGTGGGTTCATATTTTTATAAATGCTTCTTTAAGTGCCAGAAAACCATAGAATGGGTAATTCAATAAAGACCCAAATACGGTAAAATTGCATACAACTTTATTTATGTATATCTGTAATGCTTGTCCCATACTTCCGTGATGAAGATTCGACTACGTGTCACGTTAAATTAATTTCAAACAGCAAAAAAAAACATTTGCACGTGTCTTTGTCATTCAAATAATAACTTGAAATTAGTGTTTCAGAGTTTCTTTTATGTGTGTAAAAAACCGTAGGCCTCGTTATCGTATTGCGTCTATAGTCACGTAGCCCGATGAACTGATATGAAATGATATGAACTCATATCGCATGACAATAATATGATCTCACACTTGCGTTTACTGCGACCATAGATTAAACTTTGACGATATACGCAGGTATGGAAGTAGCATTATGTTCATAATACCGAGCATGTGACGTCCATCCATAGACAAGATACATGTTTTTAAGTAAATATATCACGTTCTCTAATGTAGTCACAGGTACAACAAGGTAATAGGAGGACCTCGTAACTAGCTCACATTTCCAAGTATTTTTTTACTTTGTACTAACTACAATGAAGTGTCAATGCAGGTACATAGGCAACATGAAACTAAAAAACTGTATTACTGTACTTTTACTGTATTTGTTAACTTTGTGTTATAAAAATCATAGATAAAAGTGTATATTTTAAATTCTTGTATTACTTGAGTATATGAGAGATGATTTTGATTATAGTTCCTGGAATAATTACGTTCAGGTCTTAGATTAAATTTGGTACCTGATTGTAACTGAAATATTCCAATAATTATGAGAAATAATAACATTAAAATCAGTACATGAGATCCCCTAACTCATAATTTTATACCAATAATAAGAATACTTTATCACAGCTCATTATAGAAATAAATATATCAGTTTTCAATACAAAATAACTCTATTGTTAAATAGGTTTAGTATAGTTTCTCACGATATGTAAGATCAATTAATTGTATGTACTTTATTAGACTTGTAGCTTTGTAATGAAAACTGTGTTAGAAATTTGAAAGCATTGTTTGTGGAGTAATTTGTTGTTTCCGGCGCAATGTTGCCATTAACAGAGAATATTTTTATTTGTGTACTTATCTGTGATTGTTATAAATTAAAGCAGCTACCTATTATTTAGTGACCAGTGTCTAAATGAAACTATGTGTCTAGTAAAATGCATATTAATTACTGATAAATATTAATTATGTACTTAAATTATGACTGATTATCATTAAAGTATACTTTTTATGTATAAACAGTTTTGTTTCTTTAATAACCTGGTAATAATCTGGTAGATTGCCTTTCGATACGGAGAAAAACAGCAAATTATCGCAGTAATGCTTGAAACTACGGTGAAAAAATGGCGTCGTTGCATTTTAGGTAACAAGGATGTTGTGTCTTGTCTGTTTGGGTTATCTTAGTTTTTCTACTCTACGTAACAGATTTTGAGTTTTCACATTCATTTAGACAATTTTGTTCGGAAAGATTTCATGTACAACACATGTATAGAATATTTATATACATACCCGCATTAATATAAATACCAATATCCCCAACGTAATACGATGCAGTGAATCACTATTTTGCATTTGAAATATGTTGATGGCGATGTGATATATGTATTTGACGGTTATCATTTCTTGATTTGTTTGGAAAGTTTCCTAGATGCGGTTGGCATAATTTGAACGTTCAGGCACAAAGAAAAACGGACCCTACTACTCACTTGAATGTACCAGTATTATTGGTAATTCGTACGTCAAATTCTGTCCCGACAAATTATGGTGTTGATCGCAACAGGGGTCGTTTCATATTTTCAAATTAATTTACATTCACCACAATCAAGTTCGGAGCAATGGCCAGAGACACCGTAAACATAAATAGTAAGCAAATATAAGTAGATAGTAGGTATACATTCGCCTATTTAACCCTTATGTAAGTAACAAGTAAAACGCCTTCATTACAGTGAAGAGCTACCCTGGCATCTATATATAATTTATACCTAATTTAAAAAAAAGCATCATGTTAATAATGTTCAGGATACTTTTAAAACTAACCTGTTAAAACGGCATCTCAACTTTAATATTAATGGGTTCCTCGTCGCGATTTACATATGATTACCATGAGAAAAAAAAATCTCTTAGGGAATAAGATGCTCTACAAAGAAGCTTTGTTGTGACATTTCGATATACGCCTTCAGAAGTAGTCCGGTGAAGCTGTTAAGGCCTTACTAGGCCAATAGAGTAGACAGTTCGAAAAAAACCTTCAGAAGTCATTCAAGGTTAAAATCACAAAACAAAGGTAAGTAAGTGCAAGTGGTACATCGAGTTAGCTCCTTCTGAACCGTCTCGGTCTCTGAAAAGTCTCGATTACAGATTTAAAATTAATACCACCTGAGCAGTTCGGATTTCGTGCCGAACACTCTTGCACGAATCAAGTACACCGCCTCACGGAGTACATTTTCTCTAATTTTAATGCCGACCCGAAACGCACAATTGCAGTCTTCTTCGATGTCGTCAAAGCCTTCGATAAGGTCTGGCATGAAGGGCTCATCCATAAATTATGTAAATCTCACATACCCGATAAGTTAATTCATATTATCCACGATTATCTCACTGATAGGACTTTCCGCTTTAGAGTGGATGGGGAACTATCCCTGCCTCACCCGATACGCTCAGGTGTGCCACAGGGCTCCATACTCGCGCCCTCGCTCTTCAATCTGTTCATCAGTGACCTACCTCGGTCTAAACGGGTCGAGCCAGGTTGCTATGCTGACGATACCGTTATTTACACTTCCAGCTTGCGGTCGGACTTTCTTAGAAGCGCATCGAAAAGGCCGTTTGCACACTCGGTAAATGGTTTCGTCGATGGCACATAGAAGTTAATCCTGATAAGAGCGCTGCGATACTTTTCGATCCTTTACGACGTAGTAATAACCTCGAGCCCATCAGGCTATACGGAACCGATATACCTTGGGCCGACGATGTCAAATATCTCGGTGTTACATTAGATAAACATTTAAATTTCGAATCACATATAGAGTGCGAAACAAAGCCGCTATGGTCTTGGGTCGCCTCCATCCATTACTTTGTCATAGGAGTAAGATGTCCCTCAGACACAAGCTTACTTTGTATAAGACGTGTATCCGTCCCGTGATAACATATAGCAGTCCCGTTTTTGCGCATATAACGAAAGATAATTTTCATAAGTTGCAGGTTCTTCAAAACTGCGTTTTACGTAAAGTGACCGGTGCCCTGTGGTACGTCCGGAGAGTTGATCTACATAGGGACCTAGAGATGCCTTCTATCTGGGCGTACGTAAAATCACTTACGATTAGTTATTTTGAAAAAGCCGCGAATCATCCCAGTCCGTTAATGGTATCCGCCGTAAAATACGAACCCGTACCGAACGCTGCGCGTTGTAAAAGATGTCCGCGATATATTTTTACCGACCCTCCCGATGAAATAACGGCAGTGAACGATGTACAAGCTTGTCTTTCCAAACAGAGCGTGCTCACGCCCACGCCCGCGTAACCACAGATCACGCCGCCGTGGTCTGGGGGTAAATTTCGCTCTCGCACACCAGACTAGGCCCCCCTCGGCAGCGGCTCAAGCCTAGGTACGTTCCCTCGGCATGGAGCCCTTGAGTACGCTGCTCGCGCGATACAGTGACACAAAATCTTACATCACTGCGACAACATTAGACATATCACCTCCACACACGTGCACGCATACACGCTTACACATGCAAGTGGAAGGGTTTTTTTTCCTATCAAACTGAAATAGTTTAGAATATTATCCGATACGAAATATATATAAGAGTTGTTGAGGTATGTATGCTTGGTACACATATATGTTTCAACAACTCATATATGTATGAATAGTTAGCTTAGCTTAGGTTAGCTCAGATAGGTCCCGAATTGCATGTATCAGACAACAGCCAAAGCCGAGGTGTGACGCGCACCCTTGAGCTAGTTGTCAAAATAAAATCGGCTGAGTGCCTTAAGCGCTCGCCTTAGTAGTCCGATGAAGCTGTTAAGACCTTGCTTGGTCAATAGCGTAGTCAGTTCGAAAAAAAAAATCTTACATCGAATTTCAACGTACAGAACCGGTGTCGCCAAAATCATAAACCAAATGTATAACACTACTACATACACCAATCACGTTTTAAAAGCAATATTAATCGAAAATATTTGTATATAAATTAAGGTCCCTTGTTTTGATATAAGGATTAATTTTATTATCGATATTTTTATTTGTATTTTGATGCTCATTTTAAGATATTCATATAAATAAACCACGAATTACATTTTAAACTGTTTAAACCTGATTTATTAAAGTTGTGTAGATATGTGTTTTCTTTAATTAACATTTTGATTTGATTTCGAAAAGTATATTTTAGTAAAATCACCGTTCAAGGGTACAACTTGATCATGGCGAACCGGGTAGACTTGATCATGGGATCAAGTGTCCTCTACATCTCTACAATACATACCCTTAACGTACAAAAGGAGTGAAAAAGGCTAACTAGTCGATAAAATAAAACTAAAAGCGGCAACTACAACTGTTCTAGAAGGCAATAGCATAAAAGGCACAGTCAAAGTTTTCAATATGCCTCTACTGACTTTGAAAAGGCATTCTAGAAAATAAAACGAACAAGTAGAAGAGAAAGCGTAAGAGTCCAACCATCGACAGTCCAAAATTTTTAAGGTCACCGAAGGGCTGATTTAGCCAAATACTTGGAAAAAGCCAGCAAACTTCATTATGTTTTGTCCTCGCAGTGCGTTCGGAAGCTAGAGTATGGATATGCTGTTCAAATCGATAAATCGGCCAATAAAATACGAAAATGGACCAACAATATATTTATTGCCACGTACGATTGGTTTTACGGTGTCATGCGCAGGAATGAACACTTGTTTCCATATGATCGTATCATCCCAATACCATGATCAAGTATCCCAGAACGCGGGACATATGATCCTTTTGTAGTCTTCAGGAAAAATGTGACAAAAACAGATTAACACAAATAAATTTCTTGATTGAATGACGCAAAAAGGTGGAAGAACATATTTTGTAGGCTTTTTTAATTCTCGAACTGACAACGCTATTGACCTAGCAAGGTCTTAACAGCTTCACCGGACTTCCAAGGCGAGCGTTTAAGTCACACAGCCGATTTTTTTTGACGTATTTTTTAGGCAATAATAAGAAAGTATTCTGCAACACTTTATAACTTTTAAAGATGTAAATAAAAAAAAACTAAAATAGGGATCAAGCGTCCCCAGTCTCACCTACAAATTTATCAATGTATATTGGCTAAGATTTTGAAATCTGTTCGAATTCTATAAAAAATTTACTTTAATAAACTTACGAATGTAAGAATTAATTCATCGCTTAAAATCTAAAATATTTTATTCCACTTAGGTTCTGAAAACGAGTTTTTGAACGTTAAAAGTACTATCGGTTCGGAAGTCATCCCAGTCATCGAAAAGTACCAACAAGAAACTCATGCAGAGAAAACTTTCATCATATTTTACCGACATAGTATCCAATTATTTTTTTAATTTCCTAAAATAAATTTGGTCACCACGTTTTAATTTATCGTTCTCATGACATTCAGAATATTACCTTTTTACATTTTGATGACTTTTTCATAACAGGCAAGTCTTTGCCTCCTGTGGTATTGGCTGCAATTGCTAGTTAATTTGTTTATATAAAAATTTATTCCAATTTAAATATTCCTCGGTTTCTGAACAGATTTTCTTTATTATTTGTTGTTCAGTAGTTAGTGTTATCAATTAAGAATTTTGGAAAGTAATTGTTTTTTGGCGAAGTTCTCTTGTTAATTTAAAATTTAATTATGTTGAAAAACAAGACGACGATACTTGTCCTACATTGATATGCCCATTTGCCGCGTAATTAAATATGTAAAAGGAGCTTCATTATAATAAAAGTAATATTGGCGTGAAGAGTTTATTTTTTGGCCAATTTTGTAATAACAATATATTTTAGAATAGTTAAAACGAAGGATCACACACAACAGACAATAAAGGACATTTGTTCATACATTATTATCGTGATTTGCAAAAGTATAATAACGTTTTATAAAATCTATTGATATGCTCTTTATCTCGTTACATGTCTTCGTTATAAATTACTGGATGACTGTTCAAATATTACCACTAAGAATTTAGCAATAACCCTGATAAATAGGACATGTATGTGACAAACGTTATTAAAATCTGTAAAATTCATATCTTTTGGTTCCGGTGATCTTCACATTTTTAAATAGAGGTAAACAATTGTTTTGCAGTGGTTAATACTTGATGACGGAAGACGACAATAAAAGAAGGTAATAATTTTCACACTTCATTCAGATCACATGCATTCCTCAATGATCATGATTTTATATCACAGATATATCTTGTGTTAATTTTATTACATTCACTTCTGCATAATCAATCCGAACAGTTTACATATCAGTCTAATTTTTAAATAATTGCCAGAAGGAAACTGACCACGAGTGCAGAGGCGGGGAAAGGCGCGTATAAATTTAATGTGGCCAAATACATTTTGGGACTCTATAGTGTCAGAGTCCTAATTGTGATATGATAGTATATATTGAACAGTATTAGGCGCGCGGGCCGTTGCTTTCATTTTTGCTATATGGAACCTTCTAGACTTAATGCCACTTGGACGTCGAGAGATCATAGAAGATGACCACGTCACTGACGTCTTACGCCACTTCTGCACAAGTGTATAATTATTCGAATCACAGACACCTTATTGTATTTAGGTGAAACTTACTTATAGTTAAAATAAGAAGTAAGTCAAATTAACAGTAAATGCAGTTCATACCTATTCTGGAATTAATTTACTTGTCCAACTGCATTTCAAATGTTTGCCATGACCAAATTCGTTAACTCTTCACTTGACATCCCGAAAAATATTTTGTCCCCAGAGAGCAAACATATATTTTGTTATAACGAAAACTTAAAGCTCTCTAAATTAAATCCCCCGATGAGATAGGAGAATGCGCACTCCACCAAGCCACAACAGGACTGTCCATTCTCTTACCTTGTTAAGTCACAGTTACGATCCATATTTAATTCTAAATTTACTTTTATCCAATAAGGCTAGAGCGGCAAACCAGAACTGGTAATTACAGTCAGCAGTCTCAACAAAATGCTCACGTGTAACCAAAAAAAATTTACTATAAAATAGGTCCTTTTTCAGCTCATTGGTTTTGTCCACCAAAGCCTTATTAATCCAGCAACAAATTTCATATTCCACTGTGACTATTACCGCTTACAACTAAAGAATATAAATGTTCATAATGACAAAGAACTGTAGAGCTACTCTCACAAAATGGAATCACTAACACCAAATTTTTATTATCCGATATATATTTTATGAAGGCGTAAATGGTTTTTTGATGTCAGTGATCTCCATGTGAACTCACTATAAACAGTGGCTTGAAGTAATCAGACATTGTTTCAAGCGGTCAGAAACAACAATCTTTAACACAGGATTTTATATTGTTATTTTCTTGATAAAAATTTGTTGTTTGAACTAGTCTTTTCAACTACCCATAATCGACACATTTTTTTTATTTTTTTCAAAGAAAAATCAAACTAGTGCTAGTTCAAACTTTAAACCTTATGGGCAGGAGGAATACATACTCATGTCTGCGGAAAGTCTACCACAATTTATGTAAGATGCAAACAAATCTAAGTAGACTCTCACAGTTAATTTTCAGATAAATATTTTACGTTTTAACAATGGTAGTAGTTAGTAATTAACACACAGTTCCAATATGGACAAAGTGCGTAATTTTCCTTCGAAAGTCCCGATGTTCATTTTATATACACTTCAAAAAGGTAACCCATTTCGAGTTATGAAAGTCACATTTCTTCACATGTTAAACTATTTACAATAAATTCATTACACTTTTTACAAGTTTCTGTTTTTGCAGTTTTAAACTATTTTCATTCACAAGTCAGCAAGTCCAGGTAATTGGAGCGTTCAGGGAACGCGACCGCACGAGTGCTGCGACGACGGCACGGCGTTACTTGTCAGCCGAGTCGTCGTCCTCCGGACGCGCCACGTACAGAGCCGGGTCGATCACTTTCGGTATCGGTTTGATCTCCGTACCCAGCTCCTGCTCGATACGATGTAGAGCAAACCGATCCTCGTAAGTGATTAGATTGATCGCGATACCCAAGTGGCCGAAACGTCCCGAACGACCGATACGATGGAGGTACGTCTCCGCCATGCGTGGGAAATCGAAATTGATCACGACATTCACTGCTTGCACGTCGATACCTCTGGTGAACAGATCCGAACACACCAAGTTGCGGCACAATCCCGCGCGGAAATCGTGGAACACACGATTGCGGTGCGCCTGCGCCATTCGCGCGTGAATGTAATAGCAGCAGTAACCGAGTTCTGTTATTTTCTTTGCCAGCAGTTCTACTCGTTGAGTTGAATTGCAGAATATTATGGATTGATTTATTTGTAACTGAAAAAGTGAAAACACTTTAAGTTTTGTTATATTTTTTATCCCATATAGAGCACAGATTACTTTTTAATAGACTGTTACCATTTTTGTCCCAAGCGTCATAAAACTGAAATTGATCTTCAACTATTTATGAAAAAATCACAGAAAAATATATTGCATAGTTATCGATTCCTCAGCATCTTAGTATTCGATGATTCTACCAAATTTGACCTAGGATTAAACCTAGACCCGCTAAGACACTTAATAAAAAACAGATCGGTTTTTTATATTTTTAATCTAACTTTTTAAATCGAAAAAAAATTCTCAGACTGCTTTATTCACAATAATACAAGTTATATAGATTTCCCCTCATCAAACCTATTCGAATTTGTTTTTGAAACGTCATATGGTAGATTCAAAATGGCGTCCAAAATATTTCATTTCATACATAGAGCAATTTTATGTACATTTTTCAAGTAATTGCCGTATTAATTTGCAAGAAATATACGTTTTCTTTATGTTTATGTTGTAGAAATGTCGTTCCTATTATGTTATGCAGTCAAACATCAACTTCGATTTTATAACATTTGGTACAAAAAGGGTTAAAATACTATATCATGCCTTATTCAAGAACTTATAAGTTACAAGAAGGTATAATAATTACTAGAGTAAATATCACCTAAAATATTAAATTATGCACTAATTATCTTTTATTCTATAGTTATTTCAAGTATACCATTGTTATTCGAATAAATTGAAATGTTTCACTTACAATGGAGTAACTATACCATGTCTAATATGATACAAGTCGTATTTCACATTCCATATTGAGAATCAATGCCACTCACCTTTGAAAAAAGTGTATTTAAACAGTGCACTTTCTGTCTCTCTTGTACAAACGCGTAATATTGTGTAACACCCTTTAATGTTAATTCCTCCATGAGATTTATCTCATAAGGTTCTCTCAGATGCTTTTCCATGAATTGCTTCACACTTAAAGGGAAAGTAGCAGAGAACAGCAGGATTTGACGTTCTTTAGGTAATCTACAAAATATACATACATTTTCATATAACTAAAAGGGACATATTTTTTTTTAAAAGAAAACAATAAAACCAATAACTAACCGAGAAATAACCATATCCAACATGCCTTTGAAGTCCTGTGAAAGAAGTTTATCTGCCTCATCTAGAACCAACATTCGGCACTGATCCATTTTGGCAACTTGTTTATCCATGAGATCAATCATACGCCCTGGCGTAGCAATTATTACTTGAACTGTAACAACATTCAATCATTTTAATCAATAGATTTCAATAATCGGCAACTATTACTATATTTAGATTAATTTATATTTACCATTTTGATAAATACGCATAATGTCATCCCGGAGATTAGTACCCCCTGTAGTAACCATTACACGAATATCTGTATGCTTTGCCAGTTCAATGCAAATTTGTGATGTTTGGAGTGCTAACTCTCTAGTTGGTACCACAATTAAAGCTTGAATTGCATCTTTTTTTGGATCTACCTGTAAATTTTTACATGCTAACATGTACATAGCTCACAAACATTAGAAAAAAAAAACAGGAAAATGTTTAATCAGATGTGAATTTATCACTTATGAGAAGTGAAGGGGAATCCAAAAGTATCATCATAATGATTATTATTATCATCTATTACTTATTTGTTAAAAATCTACACAAACAAAGTATTCTCATACCTGTTCTAAAACTGGAATACAATAAGCGCCAGTTTTGCCAGTTCCATTCTTAGCTCGTGCAAGTACATCTTTACCACTAAGTGCTATGGGAATTGAAGCCTCTTGAATTGGAGAAGGTTTTTCCCACCCTTTTTCAAATATACCCATCAGCAACTCTCGCTTCAGGCAAAACTCCTCAAATTCATTACCTCTTGTATCTGTCACATCCTAAAAATCATTTGCATATGCAGTTAAACTTATATGTATACATGCAGGCTTTTTGTTGTCAATTCCATAATTTTCGAAAATTACAAGTCCATAATTTTTATAGTATGACCCTGTAACTATTCAAGAAAGATTTTGTATTTGGATAACTTTGACCTATTAATAAAAAAATTCAAAAATTCTTGTACAATTTACCAAGACAGATTTTTTTTTTTTCAAACTCTTTCATATTTTTCAGTTTTTATGGCAGTTGTTCGATAATTTTCGAAATTCCCTTTGAGAGCACTGCCTGCCCACTGTCATTGTGCATCCATCACTACAAAATCTACTGGATATTTTTTTTTAATTTCACTCCTTAAACACTTGGTTTATTTTTTTTTTTTTTCCAATCTGGGGAAATCCCTTATGGATACGCCAACCTCCCGGGGGAGAGGGCGGGTTATGTCCGACTCGCACGGACTAAAACCCCACGCTATACCGACAGACCGTGGTTTATCTACAGTTACTTACGATATCTTAATTTATTAAAAGGTTATTTTAAGAAACTACCACTTTTAGAAGCAGTATTCCTCCAGTGATGTGTATTTTCTTGAGGTGGAGAAGTGGGCAAGCTGTGAGGTGCACATGAACAGAACAATAAAGACAAAGCCACAGGTATCGGCTATCTATAGCTATGCTAGTTTAATCATGTGTTTGACTGACATTTTTATCATAAATTAATATTACCAAACATCATAGCACAAACTACCTAAAAATTCATATCACTAGATAACAAATGACAACAATACTTTTGGGCTTTATAGTTGACATCCAAACATTGACTTATCTATAAAATGTTCTCTCATTGATATAATACACTCCTCGTCAATCTTTTTGTGCACTCTGAATACCTCCTTAAGTTTGATCTTGTGCATAATACAGTCAAGAGTTGAATACAAAACAAAATTATTATTATAAAAGTCTAAAACTGACATTTATCCTAAATTTTCCTCAATGTTACACATATAATATGTGAATTTATATTCTGTGCACTATATACAAAGCAGTAAAAAAGATAGGCGAGGACTATATACCACATTGAATATTATAACCTAAGATTCAGTATAAGAAAGCCTCATCTGTAATTTAGTGATAACAAAGCAGATTCCCGCGACTTGTTTGCGTATCTCTATTGTTTTGTTATATCTCAAAGGGATTAAGCAGCGTTTTCGATGAAAGCTGCCAGGCAGCTTGACTTTTTCCGATACTTTCAACAATTATTGTTATATTTCAATCAATTTACAAAAAATCTTAACATATTATATACCTAAACCTTCCGTGAATCATTTTATCTATTAATGAAAGCCACATGAAAATCCGCTCAGTAGTTTGGAGTCTAACGCGAATAGACAAACAGATGCGGTGGAGAACTCTGTGTTATAATATGAAGTGATTGATAGTGATGAAGCCTATATGCCAGATAATGTATACATTGAAATATCACAAATAGGTTGCCTAACTCCATCACATGTCTATTATGTTAAAAGATAAAATAAAACTTAATTAATGTATACATTGAAATATCACAAATAGATTGCATAACTGAAACACGTGTCTAAGGATAAAAAAAAAATTGAACAGTTTTTGATTGCAATCCCTAATCAGTTATTTATGAAAGTCGAGCATAAGCTGAAAGAATATACCCCAAAGAATTGAAAAAATAAAGGGTGCCTACTAACCCCTCTGTCCAACTGTAGAGTTACCAGGTATAAACACATAAGTAATCATTATCAAAATATCCTCATAAGTTGTTTAAAAGAGTTACATAACAAATGAAAGGT
This sequence comes from Antheraea yamamai, assembly GCA_036509395.1. Taxonomy (NCBI): domain Eukaryota; kingdom Metazoa; phylum Arthropoda; class Insecta; order Lepidoptera; family Saturniidae; genus Antheraea; species Antheraea yamamai. Next base: position 13,833,041 of record AP028435.1, on the reverse strand, counting down.
TATTTTATTCCAAAACCAGCTGTATTAGGTTTACTAACTAAAATTAATTAATATAAAATATAAGTTTTGTATTTGTTAAATTTATCTATTAATAAAAGAAAACAAAATAATGTAGAAAATTCGACTTCTTACATCTAGGCAATCATAGATTCAACAAACTTTTTGATAAGACAACCTAATACAGTTTGGCTTGGGTTTGGAAATAAGATAACCTTTCATTTGATTAATTAACTTATGAGGACATATTCGTATTGCTTACTTATCTGTTTACACCTGACAATTCCATACTTGGGCAGAGGAGATAGTAGGCAATCTTTATTTTTTCAATTCCTTGGGGTATATTCTCTCAGCTGATGCTCAACTTTCATAAATAACTGATCATGAAGTTAATAAAAAACAAAATTGATATCTTATTGTTTAACATCATAAATAAGTGATTTGGCTAAACAACCTATTTGTGATATGTCAGTGTATAAATTATCTAGCATATATTCTTTATTATTAGTCAATAACAAATTAGGGTATACATATATTTCTTATACTGGATCTCTTACTATTAATATGTTCAACTCAACATATTTTATTCAAACTATTAATTTGAATATATTTTATAAACAAAATTATTATTGGTTAAAATAAACATTTTATTAAAATAGATATGTGAGTTGTAGTAATAAGTAAATATTTATTTTTTCTGTTGGATTCATATAAAATTATAGTTTTCTTTAGATTTACATACATTTTTTGGTATAACTATATATTGGGTACTAATGTAAGGCTTCACCACAATATTCCTGATATTATAAGACATTGCACTTGTTACGTGTTATCTGTTATGTTAGTTCTCTCAAATACAGAGACCAAAACACTAAAAGGCGGATGACAATAAATTTCAACTTAAAAGTGGTGTGATAAACAAGCAGGTATACATTATACAATGCCCAATCACCATGTCAAAACATTGAATTTTTTAAAGTGTTTTACATTCTCCTAAGACTCATGAAATATAGCTGAATTTGCAGAACTGTTTCAAACATGCAGGCAAAAAATCACTTTAACTTGATATAAAGTAAGCTCAAATTTAATTGCCACAATTCATAGTATACATGAATGTTTGCAGCTCCAATTTGACTAGGAAATATAATTAATACATAATTTAATAAATATAAATGCATTTTCACCAGTTGCAATACAATTATATCATGTACACCTTTAAATTTATATGTAAATTATAAAGGTTTTCTACTTTAATGAAGACATATTATTATTAATGTCATATGGTTTTTTTTTTATAGTCACCTAAGTTTACAAATATTGCATCATCACAACACTGTTGATGCATTATTTACCTGAATTGTGAGATTAGAAATAAACAGAAACAGAAAAGTCTCTCAGTTTTACTCCACAAGTAATATTGTTGGGTGAATAATAATATATTATGCAAAATGAATAAACTCAACACAAAATTGTTAAACTTACACTAGTCTTTATTCTTCTATCTTTTGCTGGTATTTTTAATTTGGACTTCCATCCGATGTCGTCGATACTTTTGTCAACGTCTCTGTAAAAGTTTTACAATCAGTACAAAACCAAATATGTAGGTACCTAACAAAAGAAATCTATACGTACCCTTTATTTTGACTGCCCATACTATTTCCAACGTGATTGCTTGAATTAATTCTATTTTCGGTCATCATTTTGCCAAATTATCCCACTAGGGATGACTAAAATTAGAAACTTATAATCACAAATACTTGTCCGAACTCGACACTAAACAAATTTCACAAAGTCACTTGAATACATAAGATATTTAGAGTTTATCACGTTCGCCAAGTCAATTCGAGAATATCTGTAATAATACAAAAAGAGAAATTAAAATCAAGCCATTGTTACTCCGAACTTACATATAAATGTAGGTAAACGACATTACGAGACGCGTCAACAATCAAGTACAAATAAATATAAAACTTTGTATCCAGGAATAGCTAAGCCACAATAACTAAGAATATAGTAGCGATACTTGAATATTATACCATTAATATATACTTGTTATTACATTAAATAAACTGTGATTAAACCGATTAAATTAGATAGACTATTGCAGAATTATCTTCCAAATTTAATATGGCCGCCATAGTACCAATGACAAAGTGTAATAGTACAGATGGACAAGTTACATATAGTAACGAAACTAATAAAGTACATAAAAGTAAATATAAAAAATATATACAAAAAATATTATACCTTGATAAAACTTTATAAAAGAGGACGACACTCGATACTCGACGACGACATCACATTCAAAGTAATTTGCCATTTGCTACCAAAACCAAAGTAGAGAAACGTAGACAATAATATGGAAATGGTAACTGATGGTAGTAAACACAATGTTGTGGTTGTTTAAATCGATTAAGAGAAATCGATTTATAAATACAAAAAACTAGACTAAAATATTGCTAATTATATTAATACTAACTTCGTTGAAGAAACATTTAATTATTCAACAGAAAAATTTTAATGACCTATTTAGCTTTTCTAAGAAAATGGGCAAACCGTATGGGCACTCAGAGCAATAATTATATACCTACATTTTACAAGTTTATTAATCAATCAAACATATGATTAGCTACAAAATATCAATATTATACGTACACAGACCCCTATACTACGCGTCGCTAGTCTGACGCAAGGCGTGCAAGCGCAATATGACCAGCATACGGCCAGGATAAATAACAAAGTTATCTCCTGCCGAAAAATGCCGCTCAAGGTGCCTTAACAAGTTTTCACTTCAAAAAGACTTCATAAATTCATAGTGGTACTTTGGGAAAAATATATTTTTGAAACGAAACTCCGTATGGTAGGGCTTAGGAATTCTAATCAACAACCTTTTTGTGTGACGAAAAGTGGTGAGAGCAATAACTCACTTGCCTTCAGGTATTAGAGAGCAGTGAGACTTCCGCTCTGCTCGCTTTCTTGTTGAAAGTTTCACTTCTAACGCGTGTGGAATACACACATTTTTTTTTATTGGGCCTTTGCATGAGGTGCATTCAATAATAACTAAAAGATCTCGAGCAACACTGTTAATTTTTATTTGTCTCCATTGTTAACTTTCTTATCCCTCTGCCTAAAGTAAAGAAGTCTAATTAACTCTTTGGTATTTTTATATATGTTTTATTACTTTGAGTGAGTATTTTTTTGGTTTGAAACAGAACATAAGCACATACGTAGTACAGAATAATAATACTACTAGCGAAAATAACGTCATAAGAAAAAAATAATGAAAAATTGCGTATTTTTATGAATTGAACTATTATCACAAAATTGATCAAAAATTGACAAAACTGTTCACGTGTAAGTTGTGTACTGCCACTTTCTCTCTTCTACTTGGACGTATCGACTGATGGAGTGAAAAAGAGCTAGATGTGTCACAATCCGAAAGCGTCGCGCCACTCTATCGCCTGTTCCGCGCTCTCGCTTGCACGCGCGACTCAGGCGGAACGTGACAATGAGTCATGCCTTTTCGTGTGCGCAGCAGGCGTTCATCGAGTTATAAGACGTTATCACGTTAAAAACACGTTTTGTTGGCACTGCACACGCCCTGCAGTGAAATCGGGACCGATTTCACTACACACGCACAGACAACGCTCCCTAGACGATAATCAGTCCTAAATCGTGAGTCGGTCCTGAAACGATTTTGAGTTAGGTAATAATAATAATTTTGATTACAATTTGCCTACACACGAGGCGATCAAGGGAGCTATTTAGAGCGCCCCCCACCACTTCCCCGATATTGCCCCTGATATTAGGCCCGTGAGTAGGCACTCTAAAAGTCTATTCAAAATCTTCTCTTCAAATTACATAAGACTACTATATATATATGGCCAGTACGAAATAAGAAAATATTTTCTGTTATTGTATTTTTTTTGCATTCCTCTTTATATGTCCATGAGTGTATAATATCGCCAATTTATGAAGCTCGGGAAATATCACACCTTCCCACATTTCTAAAGTATCTGCTTATATAGGAGTTACAAAGGACGTCATAAAATCTAAAATTCTAATATTGCGTTTGTTTTTTCTTTCACTGGCTTCTTTAGTTGGCTTAGTACATATCAATCTAAATAACAATGGCCGTCAATGAAGCTCGAGCAATCGAGAGTTAAAGCAAGATACTTGTTAAAAGACTGTATATGTGTGACCGAGGAAGCGAGTGAGCAAAGAATACATTGGATGGCGCTAAACAACGTCTAACGTCGTATACAACAAGCAGTACACGAAGTTTCAACATTGTTTTCAACACACATGAATGTATCGTACATCCCTAGAGACGTAGTTTAATATCCTTTTTTCTTGTGTGGTCTGTGGGAGCACAGCTCCGTATTTTATTATATTACCTATATATATTATATGGTTTTTCTAATGAAATATGTAACGCTGTGTATGAAATATAGGTATAATAATATATACCCAAAGATATGGTATTGTATTACCCAAGATAATGTTCTTGTAAGATAGTGTTTTTACCATTTTTTTTAAATCTTAGATAGTGATGACTGCTAAGTGTAATCGCTGCTGTTAAACTTTCTTTTCCGTGATCTTATTGCGGTCTTATCGTATTACAATGTAAGTACCAAAGGATGCTTAGAAAAAAATAATTTCTGTAAATAGTATGATTATGTTTGTTTTTAAAGCAACGTCACTAAATTTAATGTATTATCTAAAATTGTCATAACAAACTATCATCCTCTTTTCACTCTACTATTTTGTATCATTCTATTAATTTTATTTACGCGTTAATAAGAAATAATGCAACAATCGCTTATAATAGTCATACATATTAATGTACAAACAAACACAAGAACACATACATTTGCATGCTGTAGTGTCTGTCCCTCAGACCAATTTTGGTGTATTCAATCAGTTCACACCATTTAGTTGACAGCCACCAAATATTAGGGGATTAGTAGAATTAACGAAATGGCTGCAAAGGTGTTAAATGAATTGGTGGTCATGGGTTTGTCTAATATAGAAAATATTAGATAAAAATGTATATAGGAGGTGTGTTAAAAAGATAAGGAGAATTTACGTCTTTTGAAAAAAAATATTAATTTGTCTACATTAATGTCGTCGCCTTCAAAATAGTCCCCTTTCGTTATTATGCATTTATGCCAGTGTTTCTTAGTCGAAACACTGCTCAAACTCAATTTTTGGGATAGCCTTTAGCTCTTTCAGCGATGCGCTTTTAATGTCATCTATGCTTGTAAAACGATGACCCTTTAAGGTTCTCTTTATTTTTGGAAATAGGAAAAAGTCACACGGAGCCATGTCTGGCGAATGTGGAGGCTGGGTCATCGTTACAGTATTGTTTTTGGCCAAGAATTCACAAACAAGCAATGAAGTGAAGCAACAAGTTTTGCTGCCACGTGTTTCATACCCAAAACATTCGAAAATAATTCATGGCATGAGTCAATAGATATGCCAACATCATCAGTGCCTTCACTGATTGTGATTCGGTGATCATTCATAACTATTGCTTTCACTTTTTTCACATATTCATCAGTTGTTGATGTGTTGGGGCGTTCGTCATCTTCAAGGTCTTCACGGCCATCTTGGAAACGCTTATACCATTCATAAGCTCTTGTTTTACTCATAACAGACTCATCATAGGCTTTTGTTTACATTCACACACTTTGTTACACTTTATTTCATCGCCTTTAAATTGCCAAGCTCATAAAAACACATCTAACTTTAGCGGCTGCTAGAGACAAAATAAGCAATGAATACAGCTATAAGTACTTTATCATACTTCAGGGGCATGTATATCAACATAATAAAAAAAAATTGCCAACTGAACTCTCCCCAAACACACAAAATTTTAAAATTCCTGTTACATTCTGACCACACCTCCTATGTTAAAATTATTATATATATGTAGTAGTTTTAGTGCAAGAAAGGACAAAGAAACAAAATAGAAATTGTTCTTTTATTATTGACTAGCTGTGCCTGCAACATTGTTGGTGTAGACTTAAATATATAAAAAAAAGTTGACAATAACTTTTGATAGAGTGGACCACTTTTAATGAAACAAAGATTAAATGTTACTCAATGCTTTATAATTTTCTTGGTGTGGTTTTATAAAGAACACAGTACTTTAGAAGGAATGCATGTACAAATAATCAGACAGACAGACAAACAGACAGACATTTCTAATATCATAATGAAATAGCATTATATCCAAGAAATTCTGTAATTATGATCTTGAACATTGTGGAAGCTATTTTACTGATTAAAATGTAATACATAATTTGATGCTTAATGTAAAGCCTTTCTTGTATTGCAGGACTGAATATTGGAAGTCTCAAGCTCGCAAGTACTGTGAATTTTGCAAATGTTGGTTTGCTGACAACAAAGTAGTACGTATTTCGAATTTATTTACTATCTGAGTAGCACCCAGTGAAGTTATTGTTAATAATTAATATAGCTGTAATTGAAGAACAGTAGAGTTTCACTAATCTGGTACTATTGAAAACCAGGGGGTGTTGGATTATTGGAATGTTCAGATTACTCGATTGTATAGAATTTTGGAAGTTATACTCATGTTGATGCGTAAGCACAGAACAAAAGTAGGTATTGTTGAGCATGAGTGTAAAGTGCCAGATTATTGGACATATCGGACAACTGAAGTGCAGGATTAGTGAGACTATTGTATTAAATTTTATTTAAAAATAAAGTGACTAAGATTGTACATTTAAATGTTATAATTAACGGTATTCAGATATCTGTAGATTAATAGTTTAAAGGCAAACTACAAGTATTACAGGTATATTTGATATTATGCCTATGGTATAAAGATTCATAAAAAATATATTTTTATAATATATTGAAAATAAAAGTTGACAGTGAAAAGATCAAATGTTGGTATCATAAATGAAAAAATATTCCAGTGATGTGGAAAAAGAGAGCACACTTATTAAGTTACAATTCTTAGATAGACACAACATTATCTGTTTTGGTTGTTGGTTGCTCTTATGGCAATGTATGTTGTAAATTGCTTTGGAGGTTTAGCATTTTATCTATATTATTGAGTGTCAAATATAATGTAGATAAAAATTTTAAAGCATAATTGGATCTTGTGCTTGACATTCTTATACTTTTAAAAGTTGTATGACTTTAAGGTTAGTATTTGTGGTACTAAGCAAGGACTGTCATTTGGGATATAGTTTAGCAATTAAAAATATCTACTTTAAAAAAAATTGTAAACTATATATTTCACAAAGTACCACACTTATGTTTTAATTTAATGTTCTATGTGCATAAATATGTTATATTGACTTACTGTATTCAGTTAATTGACATATCTACTGGAAGTCTGTTAAGTGCCCCATGGGCTTAAAACATTCCTAACATTTTTATTTTTAAAATTGTTTTTGTTAATGTAACTTACAATTGTTTACTTACACAATATAATTAGGTATATTTTGTTTCAGTCAATATCATTTCATGAGAATGGGAAGCGACATAAGGAAAATGTTCAAAAACATATATCTAAACTCAGCAAGAAGAGCGCAAAAGAGTTCAAACAGAAAGAAAAAATTGATGATGACATAAAGAAAATGGAAGCAGCAGCTATGGCTGCATACCTGAAAGATGTTCAGAACAATGCTGATTTAACTTCACAAGTAAACAGACCATTTATGTATTTTGTTTAATTCATGAAACTTCTTAAATTTGAAGTTTAGTTACAGCTATGTATCACCAAAATCAAACTATTATTATTTATATTTATATGCATCAAACTATACATACTACTGTTCACCCACTGGTCGAAATTTGACTATGATCATTACTGAAAGTTGTAGACTTACGGAGAGTAAGTATGGTGTACAGAAACTGAAAAATTTCAGGGCTCTTATTAAAGGTTTCAAGTTTTGCGATGGTATGGAAAACATAAAATAAATTTTTAAAATAATTAACACTAAAGCTCCTCATTAGCTACTAAAAAAAATTAAGAGAATCGATTGACGAACAGAGAAGAAAATTGTACTTAGCTGTTTTATCTTTGCCTATTTATATATACATTTGTACATATAATAAATAGATAAATTACTGTTTATGTTTTTCAATAATTTGTAGTACATAGGTTCACAGTATAGTTAACAAGATATAGTTGTACTAAGCCCCTAGAAGCTGCAAATTGTATGAGGTAAGTTGGGGATATGTATAGGTTCTTTATGATGTATATATGGAACTAAACATTCATTAATAACATATATTACAACTTCATGAATTTTTAATGGCATAAGAACCTATGAGTATGTTTCACTATAGTTCATAAAATCTGATATGTTATTGTGTGATTTAAAATATTAATATTCTTCCTCTTATATTATTTCTACTTTTTCTCATTTTAGAATATAAATGTTATGCTGAGCCAGACAAGTAGTAGTGATGAAAAGACAACAGTGGTTCTAAGTGATACATCACATAAAAAAACACCACCTGTTTGGCATCAAGTGGCGTCTGATGATGGGAATTCTTACTTTTGGAACACAATTACTAACGGTGACCTTTAATATTAATTCATTTCTCTAAAATTGATAGTAGACTGCATTTCTGTGTTCCCTATAATCTAAGAAAATACTTTAAAATATGTCAAATGAGTCTTTGGGGATTTTGATTCAACCAATTTATGTCTGACAATTGGTGATCTAGATGAACGTAGCTAGTTCTTTCCAATTAGCACCTACACTCTCTAATGAGTAAGGCTGATGAGTATACGCTGGATAATTTTTGCAAGACTATAAACTAAAAGGGAGTAATTGGTGAACCATTCAGCACCATGTCCAAAAAGGGTCATGACCCAACCAGGTATAGATCCTCACCATCATATTGGTACCATAGTATGTGAGCAATATATATACATACTAGCTGTTACCCGCGGCTCCGCACGCGCTTTTTTAAAATGTATCAAATAATGTAAAATTATGAGTAGATGTTATACATTATAGAGATGCTTTTTCAAAAACATTTGTAAGTACGACACGCACGCCATCTACTGTAACATGTAACGTGTACATTAGAAATGTAAATAATAACAGTGTATCGAATGAAATGGGATTTATCAATAGCAACATGCCTGGAACTTTAACCTACAAAATATCACCCTCAGTGCTCACTTAGAGTATATAAGAAAGTAATTAAAGTTTTAAGCTATACATTATTGAACAATATGTGTTAATTTTTTTATTATATAGATCTAATATACCAGTATTGTCGATATAATTAAGTTAGTTTTATACGTTGCTATAATCACTGAGTTATGTAGACGCAAGCGCGGTAAATAAATCAAAATGGTCGCCAAATTGACCAAAAAGATAATATAATTTTAATTACATACAAACATGACTTTCAATTATGTATATTTATTCTAGAAGTCTACTAAAGCACACGTCTCACTCGCTTGTTTACAATAAACAACATATTTTAATAAATTATACATGGACGAATGCACGGGTAATAGTTCAACAAATAAAATAGAATATGTTAACCGCTATAACCGCATATCTGCCAGTAAAATTCCCGTTAACATAGGTCCAGCCGTTTCGGACATAACCCGGAACAAACAAACAAAATATAATAATATAAAATACCAACAGTATTAAAAAAAAAATTTGTTCCTTGTAGCCAAATCCAATCACCAAAAAGTTGTTATTTTAATTTCAGATACACACCCTTTATTTTTATAATACGTAATACATTACAAATAAAAAATTGGAAACAAAACAAACGTAGAATAAACATGTTGAATAGAAACACAAAATAAACTTTAAAAATGTTTGCGATAATAAGTTACCACGTTACCTTGGCAACGTATATAATACTAACGCTAACACGCAGCGAAAGCAATCAAAACGAAAAAAAAAACCCGATTTTGAAATATTCTTCATTGGCGCTCCACTCCTATTGGTCTTAGCGTGATGATATATAGCCTAAAGCCTTCCGCAGTAAATGCGCAGCTATCTAAAACCGAAAGATTTTTTCAAATCGGACCAGTAGTTCTTGAGATTAGCGCGTTCAACCAAACAAACAAACAAACAAACTCTTCATCTTTATATATTAGTATATATACCACCTATTTTACCCTCTATCAATATTGTGAGTGACCAACCAGTCACGATATATGTAGAACTGTGTTTTTTTTGGAATTAAATAAAGCTTTTTTTCTGTGGGTTGGTTAGTGATTATGCCCGTATATTCCTTTCGAGAGAGGCTGTTGGGCCAGCAGTGGGCTTTATAACTTGGCAGTAAGAGACTGTTTAGTCGCCAGCAATATTTTTACAGGATAATCGTCGATTCTGGTTCTAAATCAATAAAAAAATAGGTGCTTCATATTTGACCTAATTATCTCGAGAAACGCAAAACTGATATACACTCAACATCGGCTGATTTACGTAAAAACGAATTGGTATAATAAATTAATAACGCCCTGTCGCGCAGTGCGGCTCGCGTCCCGCACCTCGGCTCGCGCCCCTTTTGCCATTGTTCGACAGTGCGGTGTTCCCAAGATAAGCAGTTACGTAATGATTAAAGTTGTTCATTGAAGCTAGGCCTGATTTTATTTACGTTTAAAAATATCGTTTCCATACTTTTAAAACTTTTAGAACAAACTTTAACTAAGGTTCTTTTGCGTTGTTTATTAGTATATGTTTTGATATTAGTATTTTATATGTTAAGTGTGAACATGATGTAAATGTATGAACTACCACAGGATTGAAGAATGTGACCCTTTAAACATTCACCTGGCATAATGTAGGTACTCGATATACATTGCCTGACTCAGGAATGCCACACGCCTAATCCTGCCATTTTGGCGGATGTAATAACTTAGAATATAATTGTCGCGAGCCATTTGGATACAATTGCCATGTCCTAAAACCCTGTGGTCAATATCAAAATATTTACAATTAATGTCTTATAATTCTTCAGAAATAAAAATTGTCTGTGTATAGTGAAATACATAAGGAAATTTAGGACAATTTACCTCAAAAAGCCTTTCCTGGACTATAAAATATAATCTCCCCTTAATGTGAAGATATACTACATAATAGAACTATCGGGCCCAGCAGATGTTGTCTCTCCCTGATCATAAAAAAAAACCTTGACAAATTATATACATAAACCTTCCTCGTGAATCACTTTATCTACTGGTGAAAACCTCATGAAAATCCCTTCAGAAGTTTTTGATTTTATCGTGATCAGACAGACAGGCGCCACGCTGAAGCTATTACTGGTTTCAGCATGAATGGGTCGCTCGTCCGGGGTAGTAACACCCTCTCACATAAAACTGACGTGATGTAACAGTACTCGCATTGTTGCGTTCCGTTCGGTTAGTGAGAGCGCCGGAGGACCATTTCCTCTCCCCTACCCTCTCCTCTTCCCTCCCCATTCCACCTCTTCCCCTCCAAACACAGGCCGGCAAACTCTCCTGGTGTTGCTAGTGTCTATGGACGGCGGTGATCACTTAACATCAGGTTAAAAACAGCGCCCGTTCGTTTGCCACCTTAGATATAAAAAAAAACTTTTGGATATACTGTAAAGATCAAAAATACGTCCAATTATTCACTGTGTCGTCACATGCTCGTATGTTTAATGTATTAAGTATATGTAATCACAACACTATTGCTCTCATTGCTCTCATTAGTAAAAGCTACTCTTTATGTTGTAGATGAGGATTTACAGCAATAACTAGTGTTGCGGTCGAAGATAACACATTAAATCTAGAAAGGAGAAATGTAGCTGTTGGAAAACAATAGAAAATACCCTATGATCTATTTAGGTTATTGCAATTTTATTAAATTTACATTACAATTGTGGTGTTAATGCGCTTGTGAATAAAATTTGGATTTTGTTTTTACACAGAAACCACTTGGGACCCTCCGGATGAATACTTATCTGTAGCAGATCAGGAAAAGAAAAAACTCAAAGAACAAGAGAAGCAGGAGAAGAAGAAACAAAAGTTACAGTAAATACATATATTTTTTAAATTAATACTTTAAAAATAGACAAGAATGTGTGTATTAATGTCATTATTAAATGTTAATCTAGTATCGAAATACAAAAACATGGCATGCACTCTTTCAAAAGATTGTCATTCAGATGCAGTATATCATTAAAAGGTCTATTATTGACATTATTATAATACTACTCTAGCAGGCCCGGCGGACGATGTCATGCCTTGTTAATAAAAATAATTCTAAAATTCAACCGTAGCACCCCCTACCTGGTCCGATTGTGAATCTAAATTCAAGAATCGTCTTGAATCCACCTGAATTCTGACAAAAGATTTCATCATAATCTGTCCAGATGTTTAGGAGTAGTTCAGTCATATACACGCGGGCAGAAGAATTGTGTAGATATTTATTCTAAGTGAGATAAAAGAAAATATTAATATAATAAAATATTTTTAAAGTAACAAGTAATCTTAGGGAAGAATGGTCTAATTAATAGAAAATATTGTGTGTTAAATAAATAAAACTAGAAAACTGAGTTGCGAATTTTCTGTTACATTTGATGTGACAGCAACAAATAAAAGGACTTTGATTGTTAAAACTTGATTTAGTTTTCGCAGTTAAAAAGGCAGTCTCTATTTGATTGTTTTATGTGAATGATAAAGCTGGAGTTAGATAGCTTCAAACCCGGGTCCTCATACGATTCCACAAGAAAAGTTCTTTTATTTTTAATAGGAAAAAATAATAACATTCATGTTGATAAACTAAAAAGTTCGCATTCATTAAAACATCACATATATATTCATAATTAGCTATTCCCGCGACTTCGTCCGCGTGGTATAGTTACTTTGGGCTAACACTAACACGCAGCTGAAGTTCTCAAACGGAAAAATAAACGTTTTTGAAACAGTCTTCATTGGTGATCCACTCCTATTGGTCTTCGCGTGATGATATATAGCCTATAGCCTTCCTAGATAAATTAGCTATCTAACACTGAAAGATTTTTTCAAATCGGACCACTAGTTCCTGAGATTTGCGCGTGTAACTAAACAAACAGACCTTCCAATTTTATAATATTAGTATAGATTATTATGGACCTTCCATTTTGATGTGGCCTTAATAATTATTTACTTTGCAAATTTGGTATTTAAACACATTAAATATAACTATGTTTCTATATTAGGGAAGAAAAACAGAAAGAAGTTGTAAAGGAGACAAAAGCATACATGACACGTGAAAAAATGAAAGAGTTAGCTGTGAAGAAAGAAACCCAACCTGCAAAGGATATCAGTATAGATTATGGACCTCCTCCCCGAGCTGAAAAACCATATGGATCTTGGACACCAGTAATTAAAAAGTATGTTTTTTAAGTAATTTAAACCTGATTTACATTAATCTTAAGTCGAGTGGTTTACTCGTTGGAGTGTCGATTTGATGTCTGAAGAAAATAAATCGGCAAAGACAAAACAATTCAGTACCCTTTTCTCCTCTGTTTGCCAACCGATTTTCTTAATTTTTTCCAAACAAAATTTGAAAGCAGTTTTTTTCCCCTTGCAATCGCCGATACATAAATACAATTTATTTTTACAATTTTATTTTTAATACTATTCGTCATAGATCACGCTGCTTATATCTGCAATGTATAATGTTATTACTATTTAGAAAAACGAACAGAACTACCTATTATATAAATATATCAACACTTAAAAAAGGTGTCTTATTATGATCGAATTTTACCAGGGGGCACCACTATTTAATATAAATTGATAACATTATCAACTAACGGTTTTTTTTTTCCTCGAACTGACTACGCTATTGACCTAGCAAGGTCTTAACAGCTTCACCGGACTACGTCAATCAACTAACGGTGAAGAGAATCATCGTTAGGTAACCTGAACGCTTGATAAAAGTTTTTGTAGTACCTACCACCGATGTGGCTGATATGTACGATGAACAAGAAACGTGGATTTGTCGGGGCTTAATATTACTATAGTAGGCGCACGTTATGATGACCATTTTGACAGATTACAATACTGGCGAAAATGTCCATTTATTTTTGAAAACAATGTAACCAAATCCTGGTATGTTTTGCATTAAGCATTGACGCGAGTTTGTTAGAGGTGTTAGTTGTGCTGGCTAGCAATCCTATTTTTATAATTATACATTCTATCTATACATTTTAGGACTAAAAACACGTCAATATAGACAATAAAGAACAGCAATTTGTTCCTTCAAACGTAGTTATTTATTTATATGAAACTTAATGAGTGGGGAAATGTCAAAACGGCCATCCTAACGTGCTGCTATTATAATACTCTGTAAGTTGGTGATTACGCCTGTATCTGCCTTCGGAAGAGGCTCTTAGCTCAGTAGTACCACTACACTTTTAAAACCTGGTATCAATATTAAAACTCTATAATGTAAGAGTGTACATTTCATTGCATTCATATATTTTATAGAATGAAAACTTACAAATTCATAAATTAATAACATTTTTTTATAGACCTGTTGAAAATATCGACCTTCAGTTACCGAAACCGGATAAAGAACTTCCACCTCCTCCAGTAATAATGGAGCCTGAGAGGATTCAATTCAAAGAAAAACGCGTGGATTCCCTAGGCGATGGTCCAGTGGAGTTTAAGAAACGAAAATTCAACAATCCTAAACGAAACATGCGTCAAAAATTGGATGATGACTGAAATAAAAGGCATATATTTGTTTCCAAGTATATTATTTTTGCTATAATTACATAGCTCTTTACTTTAATTTCCCATAATGGCTTTATAGTATAAACGTAGTAAGGAGTGGTACACAAGTATATTTGTGAATACTACGATTTATCATGGCCTATATTTAGTGAATTAAACAGTAAGGGCCTGCGCGCACTACGATTTTTCACTGTATAAATTTTTTGCGCAAATTTTGTAAATTTATGGAATTGTATGGAAGCGCGCGCACTGCTGGAAGAAATCCGCAATTCCGGAGGTACGGGAAAGAAAGCGCAACTAATGGCAGTAATCATAAGACACTATATACTGAGATCGAACTATGGTGAAGGAATGTCATCGTTGCGTGTTTTAGATAACAAGGATATTTTGTCTTGTCTGTTTGTGTGTTTTCTTAGTTTTTTTAAACTACGTTTTACGTTTTTACTACGTGACAGTTTTCACTACCATTTAGACAATTTGGTAGGAAGGATTTTATGTATGGGATATTTATTTGAAGTAGAGAAAAAGAAAAAAATAGTTTTGGAGCGCTCTTATTGACAATGGGGGAGATATATTTAAATAATATAGGTTTCAGTTTTTGGCGGAGTCTTGAAATGTCATGTAGTGGAATTTATATTTTATTCATAACTTATTATTTGGCTCCATATTTTGTAATATTGGTGGTGTCTTACGTAATATAGTTTGGTTATTGTGTACAAGTGAAGTGGATGGGAAATTATACCACGGAGCATGGGTTCTGAGTTGCCATAAAAACTACCTGAAATATTCTAACAAGACGGCCATCATCTTGTTAGTTTATTGTAATGATCGCAACAAACTAACGACTAAACGAACTCAACAATGGCAGTAATAATCTAAAAAAAAATTGTGTTCCACAATAAAAAAAAATATAAGTGTAGTACTTGAATTTGTGTTGGAATTGTGTATCATAAGAATACGTACAAATAGCATTTAATGTCTCTATTAAAAATCATTCAGTAATTATTATTTTTTACATTTGCGAAGCCAGGTCGCGCTACTAGTTCTAAAAGTAAACACGAGTCTCTGAATGCCGCCAGGCTTTTATTATTTTATAAAAGCTGAGAGTTTTTCGGCAAATGCTTCTGATATAGGTAGGGACGATGAGCTAGTATGGAATTTGGGCCATCGTGGCTTTGGCAGGTAACATAAGTAGCAAAGGACTATGTAGCTTTTTTATACCTATATTTTTTTGGAATAATATTAGAAATCACGATATTTATTAACAGATAGATACTTGATATCTTGGCCTACCCCTGCCAAAAATCTGTAAATTTAAGAAGTTTTAATTATATTTACGTTGTAGTATCAAACCTGAATTTTAACATATTACTTGGGTAACTAAGAGATGTCCCCTGTGTAGGCAGACAATTTCGACAGTTCTAATCCCTCGCCGGACAAATATATAGTGTAGCTAAAGGCGCGAGCGCGAGGAAATATATATCCAAGTAGATGGAAGTGAGATACATAGTGAGTTAGGGCTTTTGCAACCCTCAATTGCGAATTTTTCGGTTACTCATTAAATAATTTATACCACAAGTACACGTTTTACTATTATTGCTTGTGCAGTTTATAAAATAAATGTAATTCGGTTTTGATAAATCATCATTATGGGAGACATATTTAATTGTGTTATTTGCATTAAAAAATAATGTAATATATCAATATAAAATAACAGACACCTGGCATTCACTGGTTCTTAGATTATCCGGAAATTCTACCGCAGTGCGCGGAACATTTTACGGTACGGTTTTTATTTCGCACCGCGACTACTGCGCGTAGGCCCTAAACTATCTAATTCTCCTTTTTACTTACAATGACAATTATAGTATAATGCTTTAGTATCTTTACATCATGTTCATTAGACAACAATGATATTATAACTAAAAAGCAGTAGATATGTTACTTACATTATATTTCGACAAAATGAATGCCACGATAACGCACACATACGTAAAGTAATATTGTAACGCCACACTGTATTAGATGAAATGTGGAAGTAAGATGGTATACTCTCAATATCGGTGGTGAAATAGTTATATGTTGCTTAAATACGGGCGGATTGACGAGGCAGCGGTAAAAAAAAGCCAGTTAGTCAAGTTCAAAGCGTTGTCGAAGCGTTTATGAAGTATCTACAGCTTTATAGTTATAATATCATTGTTATACAAAGAGAAACACTTATCTATTGAGATGTGTGAATGCCGAGTCCAACGTGTTGCAGGGCGAGGAGACCGCGACAGTGCTATGTTGCTACCTAAATGTAGGGTTAAGGGTTCCCTTACTGATACATCAACGCTTACCTCCTTTCCCGGACTTATTTAATTTGGTAAGGACTTAGGGTCCTGGCCAAACTTTTTTACCGCCCTGAATATAGCTGCGCAGAACACAATTATACGTATTATATTATATGCAGGGCTTTTTTTGTGGGGGCTCGCAGTGTCCTTGAAGAAATTTTGAAAATATCGAAAATTTGCCATAAAAACTGAAATAAATGTAAGAGTTCGAACCTCTTGGTAACCTTTACAATATTTTTTTGCATATTTGTAGGTCAAAGTTATCCAAATACAAAATCTAATCTATCTTTCTTGAAAAGTTACCGCATCTCACAGTGGTTTGTCTCAGTGGTAGAGGTCGTATAAAAAATTATGGACTTGAAAATTATGGATTTTCGAAAATTAGCATGTCTCCAAAAAAGAAGTGACAAAAAGAGGCTGATTATATGCATGACATAGAAAAAACTTAAAGATAAATAAATGTCAATTTTAGATTCTATAATAACATTTTAACTTAGTTTTGTACTAAACTCTTTGACTATATTACGCGAAAGCCCGAACTTACTGCTATATTCAGAGCGGACCAAAAAATTAACGAGGACTGTATATATTGGAGAGCGCACATTAATAAAGGCCACTCCAAAAAAGATAATTTTAGAGTCGCTGACATTCTAACTACAGTTACAGTTAGTGCACGATTATTTGTGGTTCTTTTTAAGCTATTTACTTATGAGGCGAGGCCGCCTACCGCTCTGCTCTCGCCCATTTTTTATAATTTTCGTTTTAATCTCTCCTCATCTGGTGGGATTTATTTACACCCGTGGTAGCCAAATTGCGGCCCGCAATATTGCAAGCAATTACTATCAAAACTGATTTTCCAATTTGTATGAGAGATATTTAAAGAAAATTAAATTAGGGGGTGTTCATAAATTACGTGAGATGTTTAAGGGGAGAGGGGGTCGAGTCAAATCTCATCTAATCTTAAGTTGGAGAGAGGGGGGTTCTCGGCAAATATAACGCAATTTTTTTTTCTGATTGAAACAAAAAAAAATACTGTTTTGGTCCATTTAATCCAGATTGTACATGCTTAAGATTTAATATTAAACGTAATCGTAATACGATTAAGATCATTAACTAATTCGTTCGAAAGAAAATAATTTCATTTTCTTTTTACAATAACAATCCAACTCGCTTACGTAAGAAATCCACATTTTGAAAAATCTCACGTGAGATTGGGGGATGGGGGAGGGGGTTGAATAAAATCTCACGACATCTCACCAGGGGGGGAGGGAGGGACAGAAAATTAAAAAAAAAACACCTCACGTAATTTATGGACGCCCCCTTAAGACTTCAAGGCTGTTGTAGTTTTGCACAATGTTCTCGGTCACCCTTGTGAGTTTGAATATATGCATCCGAAATTCAATGACTTATGGAGCATTTTACGTGAAGCGAACAGTGAAAAAAGGTGAAGTTCTTTCAGATAACGTTGGTATTCGTATATTAAGCCAAGATAGACTGCTAGAAGGTATGATTATGAATACACCATTTTTTACTTGTGAAGCTATGGACTTCTAACGAATAATCATATTGAAATTATTATAATATTAGTATTTCGAACGGAATAAATTTACAATAGAATATTAAACGCAGCGATTAATATAGAAATGAATAGCGCTTTTAAAAAATGAAATGAAACTTGAAAAAACTTTTTTTAAAACACAACAGGTACAAAACCGGATGTAAAATTTTCAATAAAGATTTTTAGCATCTTGGCTGATAATTTTTTCATTCTCTTTTACAATTTTAAAATGGGAACTGCATTGGTTTAGGCGATTGATCGATCAATGTACGCACATAACGCATTGCACTGATGTCTGACGCAACCTAAGCAGGTTTAGTTGCAAGATATCGCATTAAAATGCTTCGATATTAACATGTATCATAACTGTTTAAGCGTTTGTAAGCTATAACGATGATTTAAGGTACGTATAATTGTAAATAAATATAATATAAATAACTACGTTTGAATATAAATATTAGTAGAAAGCAGTAATAAACAAGAATTTTGTAATAACAGCAGGCGACTTTATATTGTATATAAGCGGTCTGTATATTGTAAGTGTCCTATTTTCGTTGGCTGTGAAATTTCTATACAAAATAGATACTTATATTGCTTATTCAGGGCATAATTATGGAACCTACACACAGTTGACAAGGAGAGTTTACTGTATTACAAATGTAATACTATCTATTGGCGTTCTTGTGAATTTTCTATACATATAATAAGAATGTAAATCTAAAGTGTACATGTACCTTTTATATATTTGTAAAAAAAATCATTGCAGGTGTCTAGCAATAAGTAATAAAATACATTTCAATCTTTTTTACAAATGTCTGTCTGTTTGTTTGAACACGCATCACTGCTAAAGTACTGTGCTTCTGATAAAACCTTTTCAAGAAAAACATGAATCTTGTCTTCGAGTAACATTAGTCTTTGTTATATTACAATCGGTTCAATCTATCAAAAGTTATTGTAATTTTATTGACGACGTACCTTAAGTACGAGAGAAAAGTAGATAAGTAAATGGACTTCATACATTCAGATGACTTTATTAGTCAATGTTTTTCACATAAGGTTCCATCCGGACAAATTCGCGAGCACAGATAGTAATAAATAAATACAGATCCATCAAAGAACGATTAATACAAATAAGAATTCTAACGACACGAAAATTATTAACGCAAAAGACACCAACAATTTCTGTTTTCTTTATTTTTTTAATAACGATCAAATTTGTTTACCCTCTTTCAATAATTGACAAGCGAAACCTTTGTGATGCTATAATTACTCACCTTTAAAGGTCTTCTCTTTAATAGGAAAAGGGTGTTATATTATCAGAAAATTTTATTTATGCTATCCAAACGTTTTCAGGCATTATTTACATAGGTACCTACTTTAGTAATTGAAGAGTGTAAATAAAAATATGTAGGCAGATAGAACGACGAGTTTGCTTAATCTTAACACTACAAAAATACCTAAATGGATTATTCTGTATACATTTTAACAAAATTACAGTTATTTACCGTGAAATACTGAAGTTCATCCATTTTAATTAATTCTGCTTCATAAATACTTGGCTTGCGTGCCTTTTACGACCTTACCCGCTTAGAATTACCATATCCTTATTCTTATGTTACAAATTACAAAAGACAATGTCGCTTCTTTATCTGTCGGTTAGTGTACTTACAACTCGAGAAACACTGAATCGATTGAAATGTATCTTTTCAAATGACATTTTCTAATTACAGCTGCTTATAGTCTAACTACTGAACAAGTGACGAGAATAATAATAAATTAGTAAGAAAGAAAATCACCTCGGCACGTTCATAGACGGTACGTTATCCTACAAGACCCTATCGGAACCATTAAATAAAGTTTAAAATCAAAGAAAATAATAGATAGTGTCTTAAATGTAACTTTTATATTAAAATCTTAATTAGGTATCGCTGTTACGTGTAAAGAAATTAAAAATATTTAACACGTCATGTAAAACATAATCCTAAATAAATTGAATAATTTCTTCTTAATAATAAAATATCAATGTCCTTTGTTTTCGACTCTCGTTGTTTAGGAGATGCATATCTTGTACAACAACAAAAAACCATGTAATAATTAAAATGCTTTTAAAAAATCTTAAGAACATTTTTCTAGTCTACACTAGCAGATCCGCGGGCTTAGAAAATTGCATTATATAAATCTATATATAAAAAGATTTCATCATTACTACTGCTTGCTTTTGCCAAAATTTCAAGAGAAAGCTTCTAAATCTTCAAAGATTTGTAGGTCCCATGACCAAGTTCCAAGACCCCATACATATAATTCTTTTTTAAACCTAAATTTATAAAATTAGGCATCAGCCTTGCAGTACTCAAAGAACAACAACAGAAGAACATAAACAGACTAAAAGTAAATCAACCAGATGTTGAAGCAAAAAACTCGCTTTCAACTGCCTCATCGCAGGTGACACCGCTTCTCTCCGAAGAACTACACCACTTTTTGAATCCATTCTAATGAACTAGAGACTTGCGATATCTTCAGTAAACCGGACCTTTGATCTGAAATAATGTTACACACTATATAAATTGTAGTATTTTATCTTTTAGAAACACATCCTCACATTATGTTAGGTAATGATGTCGAAATCTAGAGGGACTGGCCTTCGGATGCAGCTGCTAAAACACGAGGTATTTAGTAAAATTTTCCAATTAGAAAATAACAGCTAATCAAGCGAACATTATACAAATACTCTAACGCCACGCTATGGTTTAATCGAAATATTTTCTTTTACCGGAAGCTCACACTTGTAGAACACCAACCCACGTAGATTGACTCAGTATCCGAATACACTGCTATTGAGTGAACAGCACGAATGAAGTAGACTGATTTATACAAAATACAACCAAATAAAAATTAAGTCTATATGCGTGTACGAAATTTCAAATAGGTTTCGTATTTTTTTGCAAGTGGTCTTACCTCGAATCTTCCATGATCTATTGTTACGACCGTGATCCGGGTTCGATATGGAAATGACGTGCGATTAACGCTAATGCGACATTGTGTACGTACATATTTTTATGTCCGGCATCATTGTACATCGGGGACGTCGTACGATCATTAGTTTTTCCAATCACGGACTGGATTACATATATAAAAGGAACAGCGGGAGCAGATGTGAGTAATAATATTATCAGAGCATCTGATAGTAGTGGTTCAGTCTAGCGGCTTCAGCACCCGTTCGTGTTAACATTTTTTAAACGTATAAAATATATTCAACATGATGAAATTGGTAAGAATATCTCTCGTAATATTATTAAGAAAAAATGTGGTTATTAAAATAACAAAAGACATAAATTTGCAGTAAGTTTTGATAAACTGATATTTCCTTCTATATAATAATTATATTGTGTTATTGCTAAATTCATTAATTAACTAATATTCATATTATTAAAGATAAATGTATATCTAGAAATTAGAAGATCAATATTTGAGATACACACAATTAATTATTTGATACTTAATGTAAATTCGATATAATATAGTATATCTTCAAATGTGAAAAAATAATCAAACAAACGTAAAAATAGAAATAAATAACAAGTGAGCTTCATTACAAAAACAATATTTTTGCTGGTTAAATATATAAATTTTTACTCTTGTAACGAAAATTGTATTATTGAAATGTTTCTTAACTCATTGCGGTGTGTATTTGCATAAGCTATTGGTCGACCAATGGTCAAAATTCAACAATAATAAAGAGTAAAATCTTGTTAATTCATGTGTTAATATATAGATATTTATGTCTGTATTGAATATTATATAAATATTGTACATTGTTGTCAATGGCATAAAAAGAAAAAAATATTTTCAACTTTTTGCTGATAAAACTAAATATCGTCAATAGCTACTAAACAAAGAATAATCGGTTGAGAAACAGAGAAGAAAAATGTAATAAACAATTTTATCTTCGACTATTTAATATACATTAGATACACATAACTTATATTATAAAACAAAGACCTCTGTCACGTCTGTCTGTCTGTTCGTGATAAACACAAAAAGTACTGAAGAGGTTTTCATGCGAGACTAGAAACGTTTTATTAGTAGCTCCACTAATAGATAAAGTGATGCATGAGGAAGGTTTAATAAGTAAGGTTTAATAAGCGCACGCTAGTACACACATCATTTATATCAATAACGCGGCTTTTACCAGCGTTGTACAATGAATACTTACTGACCTGAATGCTTATTTGACGTCCAGGCGATCCTCCTCGCTATTGCAGCGTTGTTGGTGATCAGCCCAGCGGTGGCGAAGCCTCAAATTCTGTACGACTACGGATACTACGCGCCGGGCTACGTTGCTTCATACAGTTCGCCTCTCACGTATTCTTACCCTTACGGCTACGGATATTCATACCCCTACGCGTACTATTAGTATAAGTCGGTACTGTTATATAATAATATTTAATTCTTTACAATGTAAAAAAAACATTAATAACTATAGACTTGGTACCGGTCTTCTAACAAATATATCTTGAGATATCACAATACTTATGTTTTGTCTTCCACGTTACCAATGTAGGCAGTCATGGTTATCATTCGATAATACATTAGGTTACTATTTTTGTTTTTCAATTCCAATTTTTCACCTAAAATAAAAACAACCAATAAAGTACTACGTGCCAAATGTAACAATGGTAAATACAATTTGAAATAGCAGTATTAATATAAAATAAATATGCCTCCAATATTAAATGTAGGTAAATAAATGAAAAAGGTACTTACGGCTTTACTCTTATGAAGTGTACGTCTTTATGAATAATGTAATACGACATTAACTTTGAAATAAATACTGTATTTACAAACGAATACTTGTGTGTTTTTATTCACCATTATCACTAAGCAGTTCCCAAACTTCACCTAGGTATCTACTTTTTTATAACAAAATGAATTTTCTACATTCATTCATTATAGGTACCTACAAAAATGTAAAAATTAGTACCTATATCTATACACATATTAAGGAGATTTCGTTATTAACTAGTTGGTACTCGCTAATTCGTTCGAAAACTATATATATACGTTACCTAGATTAAAAGTAGGTCGGCTTTTATTTATTTAAATTGAATTGGGTGCATTACTGATTCAGTCCATCATTAATCTAAGAACTACATTCAAATTTGTTCAGTAGCTTTCAAGCGATATGCGTTTGAACCCACAAGATTAACAATTTTGTTAGATATAAGTAGGTAGACGAGATAGCAAACCGATGTGTTTAATTTTTTCTAATCAGTGTTTTTATTATTAATCCACTCCAAAACTAGCAATAAAAGAATAATTACGGAGGTTTCACGTTACTCAATCAGAGATTACTATGTGATTCGCTGAGTGGTATGTGTTTCGCGTTCGATCCTACCTGATATTGACTCCTACGAATAATATCATAACTGCATTTCACAAAAAATACAGTACGGCTAGACGAATAATCCCAATTAATTGAATAATGTACATACATATTACATTCCAATGATATTTAGTTACCCGTTGGCCATATTAAACAAATATTGACTTTATTTCGTTTTACGGCCAATTAAAAATGATTTATACATATACATTTTTATCTGATTGTACTTTTGGCATTTTATTTGATACTAGCGGGCCCGGGACACGTTGTCCCACCCTGATTATAAAAAAATCCTGGACAAATTATATACCAAACGTTCCTCGTGCATCACTTTATCCACTGGTGAAAATCGTATAAAGATCCGTTCAGTAGTTTTTGAGTTTATCGCGAACAGACAGACAGATGCGGTAGGGGACTTTGTTTTATACTATGTAATGATGATAATGATTATGCGTAGGATGTATCGTTTTAATAACAAAAGCGTAGCTTGATCACTTGCAATTCGCACATAAATATATACATATAAAATTAAACAGTAAATGCGTCTTCGTTGTATCGCTTTTACCTATTTATATTACGATGCGTTACAGCCTATTAAAGTTATGCTATTGAACTCTTTTTCCCATTCTTGACACGACCAATTCATCGCCCATTCATACTAATAACTATATGCACGTAGACAATATCATCATCGACCTAATGGATCAAGATGACATAGTCAATGACACAATTATTATGGCATGTGCAAGGTCGCACTAACTTACCTCATGTGACCTCATTTGTATGCAGAACACTTAGACACTATAGCCTTTTGACAACACAATACTGATCCGCCTAGGGAATAAGCCGAATCAACTAGTTTAATATTACATTACAGACTTGGTAGGTATGTACAATAGTTGATACTAATATTATAAAGAGGTAAAGTTTGTGAGGTCCGATTTGAAAAATTATTTCAGTGTTTTATAGCTCATTTATGTAGGAAGGTTATAGGCTATATATCGTCACGCTAAGACCAATAGGAGCGGAGCACAGATGAAGAATGTTTCTAAATCGGGCTTTTTTTCCTCTTGAGAGCTTCCGCTGCGTGTTAGCTTTAGCCCAAAGTAGTTATTCCACGCGGAAGTAGTCGCGGGCAGAGATTAGTATGAAATAAAATGCATTCATTTAGGATAATAGGTATAATTATCGTCGAATATTTTTTATCTACATACAATAAATATTATAGCTAACGTTATCTAGATTATAACATGTTTAAATACAATATTACGAGCTTTAAAATGTATGATTCTATAACAATACGATGTCATATAGTGCGGATAATGTAACTTCTACATTTTTTTTCAAGTATAGAACAGAATATGGGCATACGCCATAAGGAATATGGTTAATTCACTTAGATATTTTCTGTAAATCTAAATTCAAACGGCGAGCTTCAAATTAGGCATTTAATGAATTTATATATTATCGTTCACTAAATACAGATTTATTCAATTTTTTTTAACGAGCGAAAGCTTTCATTTATAGTCGCATAGATTATCCTTTTTTATAATACAATACTTCTAATAATGCAAGTAGACTTTAGTTCCAGTAACCTGTGAAATATATATTAAGATATAATAATATATTAGGTATGTAATAAACAATTTTGTATCTGAAATGAAAACTATAAATCGTGAGGTAATGATTTTGGGTATTCTAAAACCTTTGAAACATTACGATAACTAAATATAAAATAAAAAATATGAATTGTTTTATCTACACAATATATTTAAATGTTACTTTAATATAACTAATTTATATTTATAGAGATCCTACATATTACGAGAATTATTTACCCTCAGAAAAATATTACGAGTTATAGGTTAATATTGTCCACATTCGTACGGCTCCTTTACTGATGATAAATATCGACCAATCCACGCCAACACTTGAGACACATTAAAATACCAGAGAAATAAGCACCAAAATTGATTGGTATACACTTAAGAGTATCTATGCAGCTACACTTTTTTAAAGGTCATCAGTTTCTTAGCAATATCACAATATATATAGGTTTTTCGTCACTCATCACAGATTTATGCCACTTCCAGATCAGAGTCTGAATCATCGGTATATATACGAGGTGTTGGAGGTATTGGCGGCAGATGAGCTGGAGGTGAATGTGCAGGTGATAGCGTCGGTCGTGACAAAAGGGATGCGCGACCGCATGACCGTTCCTCCTGCAATTTCCGTAGCCTTTCTTGTTCTTCACGCTTCTGTTTACGCCATTTCGCACGCCGGTTCTTGAACCACACCTGTGTAATAATCCTTATATCATAAAAATACACAACAAGTCACATAGAATAAAACAGATCCGATTCATTCGTGGCAACCTATGTTAATAAACATGTCGTTCTATCTTTTCGTGTAATTTCTCCAAATTTTATGAGAAATATATGGATATTTCAATATTTCTCAAAGAATTTGACATTTTCAAAAAAAAATCTGTGTTTCTGATTTCTGTAATCTGGATTAAATTTTTTGTTATACTTTGTGGATTTTAAGATTAGATAACAATCGAATCTCATCTGATATTAAAGAACGATGTGGTATATAATGATAAACACATATTAAACCTGCAGAAGGACTTAGGCTCAGAGGCAGCTACTGGAACACTCTTTATAAGTGTTTGGCGACAGATTTTTAATGTGAGGTTAGAATCTAGCAAGGTGGGCTTACAAAGAGCCTTGCCTCAATGCATGTATTCATAATGGTGTTTTCCTTCACCAAACTCTACAAAGATCGGAACGGTGTCTGAACACGCTGTAATCATAATTATCTAATACAATTTTAAATACAGACCTTCTATCTATACATATAATAAGAATGTAAATGTAACGTCTGTACTTTTAGATTTTTGTGAAAAAAATTGTTGCAGGTATCTGGGAATAAGTAATAAAATACATTTCAATCATTTCTAGAAATGTCTGTCTGTATGTTTGTTTGAACACGCATCACTGCTAAAATACTACATTCACGTTAAAACCTCACCAAGAAAATCATAAAACATATCCTCGAATAACATTTAGTTCTGTTCTAGTTAAAATCGGTTCACTCTATCAAAAGTTATTGTCATTTTAATGACGACGCGACTTAAGTACAAGAGAAAAGTAGACAAGTAAATGGACTTATAATGCATTCAGGTGATTTTATTAGTCACTGTTTTAAAAAAATAAACTGAAAAACGAACCAGGTTATCTAAAATCGACATTTTATAATTTTTTTAAATTACAAATAAATACTTATGTGGCTACAATCTCAGTTTCAGTAATTTCTTATACCGTCCACCCTTATTACCCTTTTTATCCTTAAATATAATAAAAAGCAACGTATAACTATATGTTAATGTGAAAATAACTTGAGAATTACTTATTCGATATACGTAATGGTTAATTCAATTCACAGAGTTATCTGGATATATTTTAATATATTGTGATACATTTTGCTACATTAGATGGCTTAAAAAATAAACGTTGCCAATAATAATGGGTAATAATAAATTGGCCACATATGTTGTCTGTCACGTTGTCTTTCAATAAATACGCTGTTTAAAAAGTCAAATTTCATTAGAAAGAAAGAAATAAAGAAATAATTTATTGTTGGTACAACCATAAATTTAAATTAAATAACACAAACCAATTAGACAGAAAAATATACATTTGAAAATAAAAATAGATGTCCAACAATTGGCGAACCCATTCAGAAAAAATCTGCAATACAGTAAGTAGCACTGCAGCGCTGAACTTCGAAGGGAGCCGGTAGTCCGGTGAAGCTGTAAAGACCTTGCCAGGTCAATAGCATAGTTAGTTCGAAAAAAAAAATCGAAGGATAAGGTGATAAACGGACGTTCAGTCGGTCATATTAATGTTAATACAAAATTTAAAACGAACAAACAAATAACACAGACATATATAACACGTCACGGATGGTCCCACTAAAGCGATATAGCTACTGTAACCACAAATTTAGGATTAAACAAAACAAATATAAAAAAGAAGAAAAAAAACATAACAATAATTCTATGTTATGAGAATAATTGAAAAAATCCTTTGAAATATTTAAAATAGAGTTATTTTAATCCTTAATCCATAGTAATCTCTTTCATATCATAAAGATAATTAGGCAAGTAGCCAAATTACATTTTAAAGTAAATATTAATTAAAGTGACGTTTTTCTTTATGAATAGCTATCTTTGCCCGCGGCTCTGCGCTTAGTTATTATTCGGTATAGTATTTTCGTTTATAATTATTTTATTTTTAATCATATTTTAAAATTTATATTATATTTTATAATTATTGCTAATTCATTGATATATCGTCGTTACTATAATATTATACGTTTGTATATACAAATGTGAATGTGTTTGTTTGTTACGCCTTTACGCCTTAGCTATAACCGATCATAATGTAACTTTCATCCAGACAAAAATACTGTGATCCGTGTGTACCCGAGATAGGTGAAATCTACTTTAGCGAGAACCGCGAGCAAAAGCTACTTTCTAATTTCATAAAAAAATTGTAAAACTAATTTTGAGTAAAATAGTGACAGACTGACGTTTTTAATTTCATATTCGTGATCAGTGTTCTTTATGGTATGTATAAGTCATTCAATATTAGTACGAATGTACAAACAGAATTACAGGTTTATTGACGCAGTTAGTTCTAAACAAGTTTTATGATATAACTAATTTGTTGGATTTAGTTTGTAACAACTACAGTATTTATATAGAAACTATAGAATATTTACAGTAAAAGAAATAACCCGATGTGAATACTTAGTGATATTAGTTAAGTGAATAAAATACGTAGAGGCGTAGATGTTTGTGAATACTTTCTCGTTCATTATAAAAAAGTATGACCATTCATTATTTACTACAAGAATTATTAACCTTAAGATATTATTTAACATTAATATCTAATGCCTTAGTAATAAAGTCTGAATTTAACTGTAAACAAATAAAAGAGACTAAATAAAAAGTGCCTTTTATATTATGATATTACATTATGATGAAATGTATAAAGGTTTTCGCAAACCGATACGCCCCCACCCGTCTATTGTCAATATAAACGTTGCTATCAATTGCTACATTATTGATAATGTATTATGCCGTGTTGTCCACAGACAATTGAAATGCCCCAGTTTCTTTGGTAACATTACCTGTGCTACTGATCTACCTACCTACTTTCGATTAACAAAAAAAACGCTTTCGCGGTGTTGTAAACATGTGTTCATTGATGTTTCTAAGTAGGAATGGTTCGAAAACGGTTGGGGATTCCACACGATTGCCTGAACATAAATACGGATATGTTCTCAGACTGCGGGTGGTCACGTTAGCGGCCTATTGTATCACCAAGCCGTCACAACATTGAGCGGTATTCTATTTTAGAATAAGTAGTTCTGATATGTCTATGTAGTTACAAATACTCATCACTTTAAATACATACATAATTTTTTTGCAAGGACACTATAAAAAAGCCTATTCAAATACAATTCAAGGTTATCAATTACCGTTTTTTAAACCAAAATTCTTTAAACCACTTAGATAAGCTTATTTGATAACTTTAAATCAGATTAAAACAAGATTACAAGTATAAAAGAATTACGATATAACGTTTTAAAACCTCCATAAACATATCTCGTACTTTTTATTAAATCCACTGTTTATGCTAATATCTAAATACATTTGATTTATATTAAAGATGTTATGGTTCTCTACTATTTATTACGGAATAACGGAATGCTTTACATATTCCGTATGTTTATTGCTGATCGCAGGAAACAATTTTACAAATAATAAAGACAGATTATGAATTATGTGTAACTACAAATGGTGACATCTATTTTAGTGCTAAAAAAATAAATAAGGCGCGACGCCGCGCCGCCTAATTTTGCTCTAAGACATTCTAACTTTAATTTTCCAAACTATTACTAAGAATTATATAGTTAGTTCTATTTATGGACTATTATAAGGGGCTATAATGATCACTTAATTGGATTGCAGGTCTGCTAACTAGTTGTCTTACGCAAAATGAATATTTCTAAAATTTCCAAAAGAATCCTATTTTTTTTTAAACAAATGAAACGTATACGTCAGAAGTTGATTATTTAAACATTGGTACATTGAGAAATATTTCGTAAAACCTGTTGAATAATTCTTAACAAAATGTCTATTGTTGAAATTAATTGCATTACAAGAGTCGGTCGGTAGCCAACAAAAGCCCCATTAACTTTTGGTGAGTAGTATCGGGGCTCTTGATTCGCCGCCTGCGCTCGTTATTCGATGCCACTCAACCGGGAAATATGGTCGCTGCCACCGGCAGACTCTAGGGCGACTTCTTACACACTGAATTGGCACCGAAACGCTTTGTCCTGAATCACGTACAATAAGATTAGCTCCACTGCCTTTTATACGCTGTTGATTGTGTTAGTTTAACTCGTTTTCTATTTTCATTACGATGATCGGCTCTTATCTATAACTCCCCTGTCACTTTCAGTCCTCCTATAATATAATTATATTGAGTGAAATGAGAAATTATTCAAGTACCTTTTATATTACGATGCCTTTTCGATATACTCCAGACTATGGTATGATAAAAATTTAATCAATCGCTTTTTTTTAATTTTTAGTGTTCCTACAAATTATACATTTTTGTTTTTCAAAAAGCTGGATAGCCTAAACAATATTATAAATGGGAATGTGAGTTTGTTTGTTTGTTATGCTTTCACACTTTAACTATTCAGCCGGTCATCATGAAATTTTGTAGGTATACATGTTGTCAGAAGTACATAAGGTACCTTTTATCCAAAAAAAGAATTGCTCCCGAGGGATAAATCAAATCTACATTAACACGAGTGTCACCGTGTGCAAAAGGTAGTTTTTAATAAGTGTAGAAAAATCTCCCAAATAGGTACGCGTTTTTTGCATGTTGGCAAAAACACAGTAGACGGCTTCTTTATGAAACATGTATTAATTCTCAACGTTAGCTTATTTTCAAAAGAAACCATGACAAAGTAACACAAGTGCACGATTTATGTGGATAGTGTTTTCCTTCCCGTGATAGACTATCCAATAAACGAGACGTTAAAAGATATTTTAGCAGGACATTATATTTAACTTTAGATAACTCCAGATCTCTTAGTTGTAAGTTTTATCTACAATAGGTACGTTGTAACTGCCATCTTTACAATGATTTTACCTATGTCACTGTAACAAACCGAAACCTTTGTATAAAATGTATGAAGCTATTTTCTAAAAATATATTCGTCATTCTTGATAGACTATACATACTTGATAGACAAAAGGTTTCAACACAACATCAGTTTGCTAGATAATATCCCATAAAACCTAGTTTAAAATGTGTTTATATAAATGTTTTATCAGTGGAAACTAATAATAACAAATGTCACCTGTAATCGAAATTCGACCGTTTGTGTTAATAGAGAAACGAAATTCAATTTTTTTCACATACTAACTGGAATTTATTCATATGCGGTTTTTAGTTATCTCTGTGATACAGAACACCGTGTATTTTAAAAATTATTCCAAACTAGATCACAAAAGACAATTTTACCGCAATAGCGGATAACGAATTGCAACTACGAATACTATCCACAAGAATTTTTAATGACTCTTTTAGGTCTTCCTTACGTACATAACCGATTTTTATTCTCTGCCCACTAAGAGTACCTAGAGCAACTTTCAAATTATATAAATATCATTTCCTGCATTTAACTATAGTCTTTGAGAAATGTATCGAATGTTCTGAACGTTGCACATCTATATGAATAAAAATCAATTGTCGAATGTATGTAAGCGAGTCACCTGAGAACGGCTGCACCAACTTGGCTTATTATTTTTTGTTTTGTTTGGAATTATCTGGACAAGGTTTGTATTGAAGAAAATGTATGAAATATCGTACGGAAAATTGAAAAAAAATGGGTCTAAAGATCTCCATATAAAAAAGTGTCGAGTTTTTGGCGGGATCTTTGAAGGTAATATAATGAATTTTATACTTTATTCGTAATGTTGTGTTATTTGGCTCTATAGTGAGCTTGCGTCTGAGAGATATCTTACTCCTATGACAAAGTAACGGATGGAGGCAACCCAAAACCATAGCGGCTTTGTTTCGCACTTTTTCTATTTGTGAATCGAAGTTTAGATGTCTATCTAATGTACCACCGAGTTATTTGACCTCTTCGGCCCAACGGATTTCGGTTCCGTATAGCCTAATGGGCTCAAAGTTATTACTACGTCGTAGGGGATCGAAAAGTATCGCGGCGCTCTTATCAGGGTTAACTTCGACAAAACCATTCACCAGGTGTGCAAACGAACTTTTCGATGCTCTTCTTAAGAAATTCCGACCGCCAGCCGGAAGCGTAGATAACGGTATTGTCAGCATAACAACCTACCTCGACCTCTGGAGACCGAGGTAGGTCACTGATGAACAGATTGAAGAGCGAGGGCGCGAGTATGGAGCCCTGTGGCACACCTGAGCGTATCGGTTGGGACGGGGAATATTGGTGGTGTTTTACGTAATATACTTCGGTTATTGTACACAAGTGAAGTGGGTGGGAAATAATAACACGGAGAATCGATTCTGACTTGCCACAAAAACTCCCTGAAAAGTTCTAACAAGGCAGCCACCACCTTGATAGTTCATTGAAATGATCACAAGAAACTTATAATAACATAGCCTACACGTTAATGACAGTAATCATTATACTGGAAGATACTAGAAGAATAGTAGAAGATTGGTTGCCAAAAATAACTTAGTGAGTAAGATAGAAGACAATAAGTCAGCAGTTCTTAAAAAAATTTAACAAAATTGACAGATTTACGTTCACTTACAATTTTATTTCATTACATAGTTGTTATGTAAAGGGAAGGTTTGGTCCCATTTTGTTAATTAGTAAGCCCGTGAAAGGTCGGAGCAAGCAGCTAGTTAAATATAGATTACCAGAGTTATTAAGAGTCGTACAGAAAATATGATTTACGTGAAAACTTAGCTCTGTGCGTAAAATATGTAAATGTAACTAACACTGTATAAAGCTTACTTCTAATCAAAGAGCCTTAGAGCTCAATAACAAAGTTTACCTTTTAGTATATATATATACGTATGTAGATATGAATATATGAGCACATAGAGTGCTTTGTTAGCTGCTTGCAGTGTTCTCTATTGTTTAAGGGACGCAGTGAGCGTTGAGAATTCCTAAATTCTATTGTATGCAGCTTATCCAGTATTCTAAAGCATTAATATTCACGTTATACGGGTTCTCAAAAAAAACATGCATTCCAGATGCATATCAGTGCTTTTTATTTTTAATTTTATTTTTGGCAACCAATGTTTTAGATTATTACTGGCATTGTCGAGTGGTTAATAGTATTACAAGTTCTTCTTCCATTCCATTTTTGGCAACCAGTCTTCTAGTAGACTATTACTGCCATTGTCAAGTGAGTATCGATATTACAAGTAACTTGATATATTTTCAATGAACTAACAAGATGGTGGCCATCTTGTTAGAACTTTCCATGGAGTTTTTGTGGCGTCTCAGAATTCATGGTCCGTCGTATTATTTTCCATTCACTTCACCTATGCACAATAAACAAACTATATTACACAAAACACCACCAATTTTACACAATATAGAGTCAAGTAACACAAGATTATGAATAAAATATAAAATCCACTACATGACAGACCAAAATCCCGCCAAAAACTCTATCAGTGCTTATGAATGATATTTCAGATTAAATGGTTAGAGCTATTTATTATAACTATTTGGATTTTCGCCTCTGAAAATGTTGCTGTCCATTTTTATGTTTAACCTAATTGATGATCATTTGGTGTACCTGTGTATTCATAACATATGTATTATGTTAGTTGGAGTACAGTTACGGTACGGGTACAGTTGGGGTATAGAGCTATACAAATTAAAGAATGAATAATAAGCATTTATTGTATGTGTCACCCTTAAATAACAAATTTGCTTATTATATATAATCGGTTTCCCTTTTACCACTAATAAATTAACTTACTGAGTGGATCACATTTCTACAAAAAAATTCTACATGTGTTTCATCTACAAAATGAATTGAAACGCCTATTATTTATACAAATTAAAACTATTATCAATATCTCGGCAAGCCTATTTGTTTATTTTTTCATTAAATTGAAACAAAGCGTAATTCCGTAGAGAAGCAGATAAGTGCAAAGGGGCGGGGTTCCGATGCCCGTCGGCTATTCGTAGCATGCTCTCGCACCTCAGATGTGCTTTTCCAACAAACATTAATACATGTTAATTATCATATATTTTGCTTTGCCACTTGATATTTCATCAAAATATTAACCAGAAATTTATTAGAACAACAACTAAGATAGTTATAACAACACGCTACCGTAGTTGCATTCCTTAAAGAGGCAAAGAAGAAATAACAATTTCTAACACATAACTAAATACATAGCAAAGTAA
The DNA here is from genome assembly GCA_036509395.1 of Antheraea yamamai. Lineage (NCBI taxonomy): Eukaryota > Metazoa > Arthropoda > Insecta > Lepidoptera > Saturniidae > Antheraea > Antheraea yamamai. Next base: position 13,798,539 of record AP028435.1, on the reverse strand, counting down.
TTCTAACTATTATATACACGACAACATTCATCTTGATTTGAATATCATTTAATCACCTTTAATTTTCTCAAACATTTTAAGCGATGAGCTTATTTTGCTTTTACCTACTGGAAAAAACTTTTAAACGCTTAAGGGAGAAAAACACAGCTAAGCTACAGTAAGGGTGTTTATTGAAGAAGTAATATTTGTAATGGGATGCATATATACAATTAATTATACACACACGTACTTAAATGAAAGACAGCCTTGTATAACAACATATTATATATATTGCAAATATAATAAAATAATATGGTTTTGACAAGTCTCAATACATTCTCGCAAATTAGGAAAATCAGCATGGCTGTATTTGAATTTTAGTCTTAATTTAAATATATCTATCTAATATTAAATAATTATTTGCTGAATTCGTTAACAATTAACAGAATAGAAAAATCTGAATTCCTAACACAGATTATCTCTATTGATATATACAAATCTGTTTATTTAAAAAAACTTATATAAGGAACTTTAATTTTTTTCATAAATTGAAATGTCTTATGTACTTAGATGTAAAGTTTGTAACTGTATACCGCTTAGACCGTGTGAACAGCACCGATGGGGCTCGCGAGGCGGCTTGGCACGGAGCGCGGTGCGGCGGCGGCGGCGAACCGAACCCAAACTTATTGTAATAATGTTGTTAGAGCAAACACCGGGCTCCCTCCGCCTTGTTTGAGATTACAATTACGGTTTTAGAGAACTGATTTATTAATGGACCGCCTGATCCGCCCTTGATACTTTAATGTCGATTTAATTTGCATAAACTAGGTAGGTATTACTAATCACGAGAGTTTTATACTTCTGCTAACAATATCAAAGAAGTAAGAAGATGTAGCATATAAAAATTAGATATATTTTCTTTCTTATTCCCAGTTGAAAATCGATCAAAGTGTAAAGATTTGTACTGTTATACTGTGAACATCTACGCTCGAAGATCTATAACAAATAAATAGTTCAAGTTTAAAGTAAAGAATCCGAAATTTACTTCCTCCTCTAATGTAAGCCTAGTAAATTAAACAAAGTTATTTTAAAGTCAATATAACTGGTCATTACGTAAAACATCTTTTAGAGTATGCATACTGCACTTAAGTATTTAGCAACCGTTCTTCTCAATAAACTTCTTGATTTGAATTTAATTAGTTTAATTTTTGATTAAACATGTACGAAATTTACATTATTATGCATACATACTAGTAATATAGTAGTAGTGGCTTCTTTCGAGAAATGCCTATGGCCCTTAAGTGGTTCTCTTAGAGGCTAATGACCCTCATGTACATATATACTCTAATGTACATTGTAGACACATATATATACATATAACTCGCTATGGCATCTCAGAAATAATCTATTATTATTGGTTACCAGATATTTGAGATACATGTTCCTATATATATAATACTAGCGGGCGCGGCAGATTATATACCAAAACCTTCCCCGTGAATCGCATTATACGCTGGTGAAAACCGCATGAAAATCCGTTCAGTAGTTTATGAGTTTATCGCGAACAGATAGACAGACAGACGCGGTAGGGGACTTTGTTTTATACTATGTAATGATTGAATATCTATGATAACGGTATTTTTGAAGATTTTGTTAATGGCTTAAAAGATTGTTGATAAATTGTACTGTATTTTTCTAATCCTAAGCGTCTGCCAAACCCTCACACCTGTCGTATTCCGTTTCCCCATTAGCTGCGAAATGCATTAGTCAATATTAAAGACGCCGTCCGCGACTATAATTCCACAAAGGGCACTTCAAATCACACCCATCTCTTTTCGGTTCATGTCAAAACATTACTCCTCTCCACGGCCGGAGGCTGAAAAAGTATCCCCTCGTCGCTGTCACTTCGTATCAATTACCGCACGCAAACACCCATGTTGCCGTACGATGCCGTAATGTCGTATCTGCACACAATGCGTCGGTCGAATCGAAATTCAATTGTCAAATATCTCAATAATAGGACCGCAATGTCAGCGCAAAAGGAAAAACCATTTTGCCGTAGTGTATCCCTAACAATATAACTTGTAAAGCAATACTCATAAGCATTAAATTCCTGGAGCCGTAACATCCCACCGGGATCCCGGAGGGTCGTTCTGTAAACAACGCGCTCCCCTAAACGTTATACTTTGAAAACAATAATTTGTATTGCGTATCGAACGAGTCTATAAATAATAGAGTGATATTCCACTTAGCGATGTGACCGCGATGTTATTGCTTAATTTGAAATAATAATTTATATTTTATAAATACATCTAATAATCATCTAAATATCCAACCAAATTAAAAACTATTCAAGCAAGTATTGTAAAATATAAAGCAATAGTTTGTAACATATAATTTTGCCGGATTGTACAATTACCTAGGTATAATATTATTTGTAACCTAATGTTTGAAGTTCAATTAAACTTTAGTAAGGTAACGTAGCGTAGTTTCGATAGAAAAACATCACGAAGAAAAATAAGATAACCTTAGCAAGTGTTTCGACGATAAAGTAACTTACGAAGATGTACGTACGTACAGCGACGCTATAACGGCCAACAATTAAGATAGACAAGTGTTAACCGTACTTATTTAGAAAAATACCATAACCACTAAATGTAATTTTAAATTTATAATGCGAACTTCGAATGATGCATCGAACTAGCTAGATGCATTATACAAAACCTTTATAATGATAAATAATGAATGACGAAAATTGTAATTTGAAAGTGGTACATGATTTTAACAAAAACTAACTGTCAGCCCCGGCTTTGCACAGATGTATTAACAAAGAAAAGGAGACTAAATTTTCCCTTTGCAATACGAGGTAATTAAATGAAATGACAATTGAATATTTTTTAAGATTTCTCTACTGAATGATGCCTTAGTTGATAACGTGTTGGGACAAAGCGTCGATGGACGTAGGCACTAGGCTCGGATCCTTGCAACTGATGCGGCGCTTCCGCTGAAAGAAAATAACGTGATGAAACCATAGCATGGTGGCAGGGTTTTGTCTAAGTCTGCCTGGCAAGCTACCACCCTCAAGTTGAAATTCTGTCGCCAAGCACCTGTTCCGACATCTGGACTTGCGAAACGTTCCCTTCTAGGTTGAGCGTGTTTAACATCTTATACCAAGACGTCATTTAACAAGCAGTCCGGTGAAGCTGTTAAGACCTTGCTAAGTAAATAGTGTAGTCAGTTCGAGAAAAAAAAAGTCATTTAACATCGGACGATTGCAGCCAAACCTATAAAGTTTAATAAACTGTTTTCTATCTCACACACTCACTCGTTTCTTTATATGGAGATTTTTCAAAAACATTCCCTATTCTAAAAAAAATCTCTTGACAATTAGAAACACGACAACGACACTCTAGACACTCTAGACACGACAATTGCGGGGTGGTAGGGTGTCTGTACCCGACTGGATCGCGACCACCGTACACCAGGTGGAACACCCGCCATAGTGGCACGTTTGGGCGTGTCGCGTTCCGGGATCAGCCGGTGTATATCCAGCAACCAGGGGGGGGGGGGCTGTCCCTAACTGGGACGCTTTCAGGCCGGCATGACAGCGGCGACCGGCGATGGATAGTATGTCTTTCGGCGGTCGCCATTGTTTTTGGATTTTACTGTGCTTACCACCAGGCACAGTACAGTCACTTTGCCGAGCTACAATAAAAAAAAAAAAAAAAAAAAAAAAGATAAGTAACCAAATAGGTGAAGCCGTTATGAAGTGACGCGGTTACATACATTCGGTAATGGAATTTTATTTATTTAGATTACACCAACTAGCCAAATGGATCGGCATATAGATATCACAGGTCTAGGTCTAGGTTTTTTTTTGTAGCATTATACCTTACGGTAAGCTCATCAATATCCAAAAAATTGTGAGCCGCCGCGAGATGCCTAGCAAATGTGAAACATAGAAATTATTTTGTACACGTAATATGCATACAAGGATAGTTTACGACAGAAAATAAATACGGCATAATCAAAAATAAAACATTAAGAACTTTTTAATAAGCTATATATATTCACGCCAAGACCAATAGGAGCGGAGCATCAATGACATCAGTGCATCCCACTAATAACGTATATAAACGTTTATGTTATTGTAAAAATATATAACATAAAAAGATGCTAAAAAGATGTACCCGATCAAGTATCTTGCCGGTTCTTCTCGATGACTGGGTGGTTTTCCGAACCGGTGGTAGCTATGACGTTCATAAGCGCCTTCTCAGGGCCTAAATTGAATAAAGTATATTTTGATTTTGAATGAAGAATATTTAAAAATCGGAGTTAACGTACGTATTATTTAAAAATATTTTTATCTTCTACGTAAACGAAGTCGCGAGTCGAAGTTAGCGTTAGACCACGTGGACGAAGTCGCGGGCAGAAACTAGTAATATAAATATAATTGATATAATTTAAATTTCATATTTCAAAATTAGTTGTACTGAAGTCGACTATCGAGACAAAGTTATTGCAGTAAAATGTATAGACATGTATTTTGATACAATACACAAGACAAATGTTACGAATCAGAGCATAAAGGAAGATAATAAGCAGTTACGCCGTCACAATTATTTATAAATATATAACCCTTCAGAGTGTAGTTGATATTTGTTATATTTACCTGGAAAAATGAATATAAAGTTTGTGCTATCAACGTTTCGTTTGACAATGGGAGAAGACTAACAAGCGTAAAACGAAACAGGGCCTTTCACTTTGATCACTTCATGCCGGTTCGCTGCACACCTCATAAAGGCGTTATTGCTTTCAGCTGACACGGAAGCGCAGGACAAAATGGCTCCGCTTTATTACTTAGTAACACATTACGAAGGTATCCGTTTTATTATAGCTACCTATTAGGAGATAAGCCCGGGGGGAGGATGCTGCATGACAAGAAAGCGAGGCGCTAGATTACGTACTGGGCGGAGCGTCACGCCCACTTTTTCTTTTTCATCTCTGTGTGGAAATGTGAATATCTGTGTGCCTTCATGTTTTATAATTTCTTCCGTACTTCACGTGTATGGTTCAGTCGGGCGCGATCTTGTAAAGGAGATTAGAATTTTTATTGTGTATACGAAAAGTGTTTAAAATTTTGTATTAAGTAGTAAGTTAAAAAGTATTTTCAACTCATGTCTATATAATAATTAATTGTAAAATATTTCTATGGAATATCCTTTTGTGTCTAGGATATTCCCGAAACATCCTTAAGGGAATCTTCTCTGTCCAAACCAACTACTTGACAAAGGAACTTATTTCTGTTACGATGGGAGTAGAATTCAAAACTTTACATCCTTACTAATATTATAAATGCGAATATGATTTTCTTTGTTACGCTTTCGCGCCGTAACTAATTGACCGATCGTCATGGAATTGAGCTTGCACGTTGTCAAGAGTATATAAAAGAATATAGGGTACCTTCATCAACAAAAATTGTACCGATCCCTACGAATAGCTGAAGTCTACATCGACGCGAACGAAGCCACGAGCAAAGGCTAGTTTAGACAAAAATACAGTATTAATGTATACTGTTTATAAAAAAAATTACACGTGATGATATTTAGGCGAATAGGCTTTGAACAGTTCCTGAAAGTAAAGTCACAACGTTTTTCAAATGATAGCTATTTATCATCATTATCATTACATAGTATAAAACAAAGTCCCCTACCGCGTCTGTCTGTCTTTCTGTTCGCGATAAACTCAAAAACTACTGAACGGATTTTCAAACAGTTTTCACCAGTGGATAAAGTAATTCACGAGGAACGTTTTGGTATATAATTTGTCAACATCTGCTCGGCCCGTTAGTTATCTATAAATATAAATAAAAATCGGTTACCGAATATATTACATCATTTCAAAACGCCTGTACATATTTGGTTAATTCTTCTTCATTACATAGTATAAAACAAAGTCCCCTACCGCGTCTGTCTGTCTGTCTGTTCGCGATAAACTCAAAAACTACCGAACGGATTTTCATGCGGTTTTCACCGGTGGATAGAGTGATTGATGAGGAACGTTTTAGTATATAATTTGTCAATGATATTTTCATAATCAGGGCGGGACAACGTCTGCCGGGCCCGCTAGTCTGTTATATTTGTAGAATAGTTAGAATTAATTAATTAGGAGATTAGAAACATTCACAGCCTGTTTCGTTTTAAATTTGTAATATTATTATGATTTTATTTAAATTTCATTCTTGATAAATATACCATGACAATTATTACGATATAAAGTTCAAATATATATTACAGAATTTATTGTTGTGAAACGTTTAGGATTGTTATAGGTATACATATGTTACAGATTGTCCACGGCATAGTGACAGTACACAGTTTTTTTTAAATGATTTCTAGCAAACTTAATATTTATCTTATCAAAGCCTATGTTTTTATTAAGCTCTACAGGCGCCCAAAAAGAAGTTTTCATTCAAAATTCTACCTACTACGCAGTGGCGGATTTACCAGTAGGCTGAGTAGGCTGAAGCCTAGAGCGGCAAATTTTAGGCAAATTTGGTGCTACATTTTTTTTGTCTTACAGCAAAAAGTTTCACATATATAATTCCAGGAAGTGACCCATCGACACAATTGTTCACAAACGTAGTAATTTCGGGAAATGAGTGGTGTAATTAGGTAGATAGAGCACAAACAATAAGGTTGCCATTTCACGGGCAGAATTTTTTTTTAATTAATATGATTATGAACTAGGATATGAAATTATAGAGGCCCTTAGGGGCGGCAAAATTTCAAAAGCCTACAGGCGTCAGACTTGTAAATCCCCTACTGCTCTTACGATACAAAATAGTTAAATAACACCTATGCATCATTGCTAAACAAAAATAAAAACTATTATTATAATAATTAGGTATATATTTTTTAAAAGCTTTAAAATAATCCATTTTGTTTTTTAACAAAAATCAATTCTTGTTGCAATAAATATTAATATATATGTATATACCATCAAATATATTATTATATACACCTACTCTGTAAATAACACCAGTACTCACATGTAAGTAACAATACAGCATTTTTTTTGTATCGTTAGGCACTGAAAATTTTACAGAAATTGCGACATACAGATTAAGTGATAGGCATTATGATTATTGTCACGTAACAATCAGTATAGTGAACCTATTCAATTAGATATTAAAAGAGGAGTTTAAATTTACTCTGTGTGGTGTTAAATTTCATAGTGAAATTTTTTTCACAGGAAATCTGTGACACTTGTGGTAGTTATATGTATATTATATATTACTTGTATGTTAGTAGGTATGTGTAAAAGTATTAGTTTGAGCGTTGCCATCTTGCTGTTTACTTCAAAACTCTTAATTTTAAAAAATATGACATTAGATTGCACAACTTTCAATTGTTTTTTTATATTAAAGTACAGATAGATGGCTACAGCGAGAATTACACCAATTTTTGAATACGAGCTCCAATGTGGCAGTAACCCAGTGAAAACTACTCTTAATGTGTATGTTGTGTTTGGAGAGAATACAGTCAATGTTACGCAATGTACGTTTTAGAGTTAACCACTTTCGTAGTAGAAACTTGGACTTCAATAATGAAGGTAAATAACGATGAACTGTAGTCAACCCGTACCTAACTACTAGGGAATTAGCGATATCGTTTAGCGTTAGCATACCCATAATATTGACCCACATGCAGCAAATCAATAGATTTACAATAAATGAAAAATGGATGCCTCATAATTTGCTTTATGTGCAGCGGGAAGTGCGCCTTGAAGCTTGCCTTGCCTTGGTAAACCGGTACAGAAATTAAGGTATTTTGCACCAAATTGTAACGTGTGACGAAAAGTGACTGCTTTACGATTATCACAAGCGAACAACGCAATGCCTGACCCCAGAGCAAACGCCTCAGTACTGGTCCAAACCATGTAAAGGTTATTGTAACTATTTGGTGGTACGGCGAGATCAAGCAATAAGAGCAGATGTCTACTGTGCAGAACTACGAACAACGACGGCGAAAGTCGTAGCAAAACAGCACCGGCCCCATTCTTAAATTGGATTTTTTTTTAAATATCTCTATATATAAGTACTTATAGTTATATTTACTTTAATTAGCATTACAAAACCACATTAGCTACGTACGTAGTTCCAAAATATCTTACTAAAAAATGTTAGAATTTCTTTGACAAGAAATCATTTTAATTGACCATACTTTCTCACGTTATTTATTAATTTTATCATTTCCCCGACTATCTTAGCTGAAAATACGGTCAATTTGTTATTATGTATTATATTATTATTTAAGACAATATCAGTCCATATTAATTTACGAAGTACACAAAGATGGTTTTTTTCTAAACCTAAACAGGTGCAAATTCTGAAATATCTACATTTACCAAAACATGGTGTGTTTATACCGAACAATAATGGAAATAGATTTCCAATGTACCATTATGTGTCTAAAATGTTTCTTTTGTCAAAAGCTCAGGCTTATTGTATGAACCGAATCTAAGTTTTTAGACGCGGCATCCGAATCACTAAGTATCACCGAATTATTTTCGCGTTGGGTAGTGGAAACGTAAACTTTTAATAATAACTTAACTTTTAACTCTCAATCTCAGGTCTGACTATAATTCAAATTATTTGTCTACGGTTTTTACCCATACTCGTACAATAACTCGAACAAGGTGCCTTTTGCACGCATATTATGAAGGTGTAATCAGAGCCAGAAGTTCATTCAGAAGTTCAACTTCATTGACATCTGTGGAAGAGAAGCTCAAAAAACTGGATATTCCTATGGTTTTGTTTTGCGAGGTTATTTATCAATCATTATTTATATGTATTAACATGTTCCGTAGCGAGTTAGAAGAAGTTATACCTAGGATCGTCTACAGCTGGAGCTGATAGAAATCGCGTGGCGATTGGCTTCAAAACTTCAAACAAAACAGTCGTGACATGCAAATCCGACATGTACGTCCGTATTGATTGATATATCGAAACAGGAGCCGAATTCGAAGGTGTAATTTAAATCGTAGTTTCCGAAATCAGATTCAGAATTGAAGCTCCGTAACATCCCTAATCTTCCCCATCATCCGCTTTAAGAGTGCATGAAGATAACATCATTTAATTCATTTATCTATTAACTTAAAACCCTTGTTAAAGTTCTTTATAATCCAACTGAACCAAGTAAAAAATACACCTAAGTAAAATTAATAATTCCATATATTATCTCTAACAGAATTCCTCGTAAGCATGAATGTAACTACCAACTTTAATTTTTCTATATAAACAATTAGGATTATTCACATCAAACTGAAATATATATACGTTATTATGATTTAATTAAATATCTCATACGAAAACACAAAGCCGCAAGTAATGAATATAAGCCATCCCAGATTTAATCAGACAGTGCTCGGGATAAGATCAACATTGACATGAAGTCGTTGCCCGAGGCGCACTCCTCTCGAGACAAGTCTAGATTACCGCACTCTTTAATAATTCATTTGTGTAAAGAGTTGAATGTCTCGTAATACAATAGACTGCGGACCGCACCCTCCAACGTACAGTTTACTCAAACGTTCTTCATCTTAAATATTTACACGGACTGATTTTTTATTCTACACCAAGTCTCAACATACATCTTATAATAACGTAAAATACATATAAATATATAAATAGGCGAAGACAAAATAGTTCAGTACGTTTTTCTTCTCTGTTTGTCAACTGGTTATCTTTTTTTTTAATTTAAAAGCATTAACGAGCTTTAATGTTATTAATTAAAAAATAAGTAAACAGTTTTTTCCTTATCATGAGCTTTTTTATGTCTCTATTTGTCATGTTTCCTCGATCATTATCTCTACTAATCTATATAAATATTATTTAGATACCTATTATTTATTTAGCTGATTCTTTTTTTATTTTCTTTGTAATCGTCAGGACAAGGTTTGTATATATGAAAATGTATTTATAAATATTACATATATATGTAAATAAGGATATTTTCAAAAATAGTAACAGAATTAACAGATTGAAGTCCAGTTGCTATGTTATTTAATTATATGCTCATACTACAAAGGGCAAATTTGGTTTCATTTTCTTCGATAGTATACGCCCATGCGAAGCCAAGTCCGGCAGTTAGTCTATACATATAATAAGAACGTAAATGTAACGTGTCTATATTTTTTAGATTTTTGTGAAAAAAATTGTTGCAGGTATTCCAAGATGGAATAAATAATAAAATACATTTCAATCATTTTTAGAAATGTCTGTCTGTCTGTTTGTATGAACACGCATCACTGCTAAAGTACTGGCTTCACGATAAAACCTCACCAAGGAAATCATAAAGCATATCCTCGAGTTACATATAGTTTTGATTTCATTAATATTGGTTCAGTCTATCAAAAGTTATTGTAATTTTAATGACGATGCGACTTAAGTACGAGAGAAAAGTAGATAAGTAAATGGACTTAATACATTGAAATAATTTTATTAGTCACTGTTTTTTTACATTAGGTTCCACGCAGACGGAGTCGCGGGCACAGGTAGTCTACAATATATTTATATTCTTTGGAAAGAAAAACAGTAGTAATATATGTTAGAGAATGAATGAATATAAAATGAGTTATAGTCGAATTTCGATCACTGAATGACTATTAGTATGTGTAAGTGTCATATGTATTTTTTTATTGCCAGAGCAAGCCAGAGTTCTTCAGTGTACCAGCTGGTAACCGTAGTGAAATTTATAATAATAACACTGAGGGATCGACTTTCTATTGCCAGTCGTCGCTGTTATATAATACAATGGCTGATCCCGCAACGCGACAACCCAAAAGAGAGAGAGAGAGAGTCACTGATTTATGTTCATGTTCATGGTGGTAGATAGTTGCATATAGCTACTCTACCACTCTGCTTGAATAATGATTACTTGTTACACATATAAGTATTGACCTCGGAACGCGCCACGCCTAAAGAGTGCCACGATTGTGAGTGTATTAAGTCCCTCCTAATGTGGGGCATCTTCTTTTACCACCCCTGAATTAGTATTTTAATTATATACAGATATACAATTATTTACAGATTCAGATAATTTTAGGCCCTAACAAAGCATTTATGAACGTCAGAACTACCACCGGTTCGGAAAACAACCCAGTCATCGAGAAGAACCGGCAGGAAACTCGATCTGGTTTATTTTTTTAACATATAGATAAATTAGATATCTCAATCGTTTTTTAGTGGAGGAATCAATTCCGGGCATTACCATCGTTCACATATTGATCCACTCTGATTGCCTGAACATCTCTGATTGTGAATTTTCAAAATACTTTTATAGATTTAAAAACGGAGTGAAAAGTGGAACGCATGCGACAGATTATTTTTACATTAATAGTTGTACTTACTTAGTTGTCACTTTATTACAATACTAATTATATGAGCTCACGTACAAGTATTTTCATTGGTTTCTGTACTGTACCTACACTTTTTACGGTTATTTATTGAATGCTCCCCAGTTAGAGATTAGAAATCTTTTAAAAATACCTATGTAGCTAAGAAAAAATGTTGGTTACTTTTTAATTTTATTTTTATATTATTTTACGTTTTTATAATACGGTATTTAACGTTGTGTATTTAAATTACTTATCTTGATTTATTATTACAAGACGGTTTAATGCTCATCATTTATACACACATCAAAAAAGTCTAAGCAACATGCGTGATATTACAAATTTTACCATTTATATTAATTAATTTCTAAGTATTTACTCAAACAAAGTGCGTAGGTAAGTAAACTTTTTTGTTATTGATGACATACTGGCTGGTTGTAAAAAAAATTTGATTATGTTTGGTTTTTTCATAAAATTCAAATGACTGCGAATTTGTTTGAATTTAAGTGCGTTTTAATTGCTACGTTTAGTCTTGATTTTATAATTTTACCAACCATTTAAATAAAGTTAGCGACAAAATTGAATTGTTAGATATTCTTTACTGTAGTAACATGTATGAAGCGACGTCATTTGATGGCAGATGAAATGCAAAGAGCTGTAGGGATGTTGCAAGCGGGAAGTAATCAATCTCAGGTATCTCGACATTTTGGCATTCATAGAAGTGTTATTTGTCGTCTTTAGCAGCGCTACAATAATACAGGAGAATCCAGGCCGTAAAAGGAGTACAACCACCGGCAAGACCGGTACATACAACTGACTGCAAGACGCCAGCCGATGTTAACCGCTCGAGAGATAAGTTTGGGGCTACAAATTTCAAGTTGTGTTGATGTAAGTCCTCAAACTGTGCGAAATCGACTGCATGAGTACGGCCTACGAGCTCGACACCCAATCAGGTGCCCACCGATACGTCACGAGAATCGCGCTCGTCGATATGAATGGTGTAGAGAACGCATAATATGGACCCAGGAACAATGGGATAAAATTATGTTTTCCGATGAGTCGCGATTCGGGTTTAAGCCTGATACAAGAAGGGTGCGAGTGTATCGTCGGCCCGGAAATACTGAAAGGCTCAGGTGCGTTCAGGAAGTTCATCCATACAGCGGCTCAACAGTTATGTTATGGGCGGGTATTATGAAGAACAGGCGAATTGAGCTCGTTTTTGTAAATGGAAACATGAATGCTGAAAATTACATTGAGGATATTCTCAGACCTTATGTCTACCCATTTGCACAAACCTTTGGCTCCGATTTTAGGTCAATGCATGACAATGCGCGTTCACATACAGCTCGGCGATCCAGTGAATACTTTGCAACGGAGAACATCCGGGTATTGCCCTGGCCTGCACAATCGCCAGATCTCAACCCCATCGAGCACGCATGGGACATGCTCCAGAGACGTGTTTTGAAGGACTTGGACGGAGCGACAACAACCCAACAGCTGAAGGATTTGCTACAATTCCATTGGGAGCGAATACCGCAAGATGACATTAACAGTCTCATTAATTCAATGAATAATCGTTGCCGACAAGTTCTGAATAGCAGAGGAGACCATATTTTGTATTAAATTGTTCTATTCTTTCACAATAAATACATTTTCTTTAGAAATTTCATTTTGTAAGAAAAAAGTTTAGTTTCTTATGTATCTTAGTTTCTTCAGTATATTCTAATATTGTTCATTTCTGTTATTAAAAGAACTTATAAAGACAACAGCTGTTATTTTTACATCATAGACCCCTAAAGATATTATTTTAAAAATAAAATACAACGTTATAATGTGAAGACCCATCCTAAAATTTAAATTAGTACATGTTGCTTAGACTTTTTTGATGAGTGTATTTTTGTAAATTAACGAAACTCATATTTTTTAATTAAAATATCTAATTGGAAATTTTATAAAAGTCATAAAATTGAACACTAAACATAGCAATAGCTGTTAGGAAGTAAAAAAAATGGGAAAGTGTTGTGATGCCAAAACAAAAGCGTTTTAATAATGCAATTTCCAATTGCCGCTGTGCAAATAACAGGGGAAACAATCTAACCGAGTACGTTGCTTCGAAAAACACAGTTTTAATGTAACAGCAACGAGCCACACCCCGCCGGCAGCCACTTCTTCAAATAACAAGATTTTAAATAGCGTTTCTATAAAAGTTTGTCGCTACTTACGTAGTAAAGCTCATTGTATCGAGAGGTTAAGCGGTATTTTAAAATAAATTATAATTTTCATTTACATTTAAAATATTGAAATCTGCTGTTGAATACTGAAATATATCAAAAGAAAAATTAACAATTACATTTGATAAACAGTAACAATGGCTTCTTAAAAAAGAACAACTTTGGTTGATAACAGAAGCTGTAAGTAACGTAAATCGGAAAACTCCGTTATCCGGGCAAAAGCCGTAAAAGTGACCCTCATTAACCGTATTGTTGTGCTTTTATCGTTCCCTCTGCTCGCGACTCGGGCCAGCATAAATAAATCAAATTTAATTAACTCAGATTAATTTTCGCGGCGCCCGTCTCACCCGCGTCCCTTTTTATTTGCCCTGAGGTAAAATTCCATTCGCTTGAAAACTCTACCCACCCGCTCCGATTTACTATGGATTCCTTAATAAAAAAGTTTACACTTAAGCAAATTTTATATGTCGACCTTTTCTCGCAGTCAGGCAAGCCATAAAAGTTAATTAATTTACGGTTATAACATTTATCTTTTAACTCACATGGTATGTGGCTTCATTAGTAAGCTATAGGTGCTCCAATTATTTTAACCCGATCGTTTTTGAAGAAATTGCTTCGATTAGGATATGATTTCTTTAATCAGGTCTAAACAGGTATATAAATTTCTTACTAATATTATATATGCGAAAGTGAGTTTGTCTGTTTGTTATGCTTTCACACCTTAAATAGTTTGCCGATTTTTCTACCTCTCAACAAGTTTGCATTTCTTATGAGAAAAACTGTATCACCCAAATTAGTGTTGCCCAAAATCTCTTGCAGTCTTGCAGTCTTGGTCTTGTTCTTGCGTTTTTGCAAGACCATTACCAAGACCACGACCTCCGATTTTTAGCAAGACCAATACCAAGACCAACCCCTGCAAGACTAGCGCAAGACGAGACTGGGCCTGCAAGACTCTTGCGGTTTTGCAATTAAATCGAATTTGAACCTTATTGACAATATTGATGCACGTTCTCTAGTATGGGTTTCAAGATCACGACTCTTTCTAACACACAAACAATTAAATGTATTTATATCTCAGAGAGTATAGTTTATTTAACAAAGCTTATAAACACACAATAGATCCAGTATGGGAACTATATATGTTACGCGATATTTTAATTACCAATGGGTCGGCTGGCTATTATTGTTTATTTCATTTTTTTTTTTTTATTTATTTATGATAATAGAAAAATTACATGTACATACAATAGGACTCTCTTCAGGAAACCGCTATTGCGGTTTAATCGAGGAGAGGTATGTTCGTCAACACGCCGACATTTAATATTTAAGTTTTTCGAGGTAGTTCATTTATGAAATATCTTCTTAAAATACATTTCGCTTGTTTAACATTACTTCCTTGTAGTTCTATTGTATAATCGGCTGGTAATGTGTTTAAGATTGAGGGAAGCATATATTCCCATGTACGCATACCATAGTAATTATTGTAACGAGGCAGTGTGTACATGGGGACTTCTGCCAAATTCCGCAAAAAGTCCGGTCGTACTCTTTTTTTAAGCTTACTAAATTCATCCAGATTCTCACAAATTACGGCCATTTTAACCTTGTCGAAGACATTCACAATTCAACAATGTTTGAAGAGACCTTCTATATTATTTTTATATTTCATTTTAAGCTTTTCAGGCACTATTGTCTTTAATAATCTAATTTGTAATTTGTGAATGTTTTCCACAAGGGTTCCGAATGTATTACCATAGACACTTATCCCATAACTTATTACAGAATCAGCAAGAGATAGGTATAACATTCTAATTCATAATCTACTGACAAAGACGTCGCGCCGCTTTACTGATAGACTGTGCGACAAGTGTATCACAGCATTCCCTATACTTTTTGATCGTTGCCGCAGAAAGTTAGCGGATGTCCCAAAGAATAAAATAAATTTCTAGATACTCATGACCGATACAAATAAATATTGTGTTGTTTTCACAAGGAATATTGTAATCGTAAGGATAGGTAGATAATATAATAATTTATTGTGAAAACCCCGAACTAATATCATAAATGTGATTACGAGTTTATTTGTTTGTTACGCTTTCACGCCGTAACTACTTGATCGATCATCATAAAATTTTGCCTACACGTTGTACTGAGTACAGAAAAGGACACAGCATACCTTTCATCAAGGAAAAATAGTATTATTGAGGGATTACCTAATTACCTCCCTAAATTCATGCGAGCGAAGCCGCGAGCAAAAGCTGGTAATAATACACATTATTACATTACCTTTATATTAAACTACACAAACATTTACTATGTATCGACTCCTATTGTAAATACACTATGTAGCTAGTAGATACATAAATACAGCTGCAGCATAGATCAGTTTAATTCAATAATTAATATAGATTAACTTCATCAAAAGAGGAACTTAATGAAAACGCGTAGATACATTTTATTTTTAGGTAAGAAGATACAGTATAGCTGGTGACGTTTCTTTTTTTTAATCTTCCGAAGTCATCACCTTTTGT
The DNA here is from genome assembly GCA_036509395.1 of Antheraea yamamai. NCBI lineage: Eukaryota > Metazoa > Arthropoda > Insecta > Lepidoptera > Saturniidae > Antheraea > Antheraea yamamai. The sequence goes on along the minus strand of AP028435.1, from coordinate 13,782,404 downwards.
TTACTCAACTTTCGGCGTGAACACATAACTAGGAGTTTTATGTTTTAACTAGCCATGTCCGCGACTCCGTCCGCATGGAACCTTATGTAAAAAAAGCAGTGACTAATAAGATCGTCTGAATATATTAAGTCCATTTATTTATCTAATTTTCTCTCGTACTTAAGTCGCGTCGTCATTACAATTACAATAACTTTTGATAGAGTGACCCGATTTTAAACCAAGATTAAATGTTACTCCAGGCTATGCTTTATGAACTCCTTAGTGAGATTTTATCGTGAACGCAGTATTTTAGCAATGATGCGTATTCAAATAAACAGACAGATAGACCAACATTTGTAAAAATGATTGAAATATATTTAATTACTTATTCCAAGACACCAGCAACAATTTTTTTCACAAAAATTTAAAAAGTACAGAAACATTAGATTAACATTCTTATTAGATGTATACATAGATATAGATTTAATTTATATCCATAATTCGCTTTGAGTTCAGAAAAATTATAATTGTTCTCAGATTAATAAGTTTACAATTTAACATGAGTGACGAAGTTTCAGTTAGTTCTAATCGGAGTAGTGGGATTTATAGCCTCCGATCTAGACATTCTAAAATCAAATAGTAAATTTAATGAGTTTTTCGAAATAATTTCTGCGACTCAGATAGTTATTTCTAAAGTGTGCCAGAATAAAAAAAATATACACAGACTTCAGGTTTAAGGAAGCATCTACTATCTGTCTACGAGAAGGAATTGCATATTTTTATTCCAGCAAATAGTCCTTGAAAAACTTGTTAATTATGAATTTAGTTAATTTGATTGGCCTTTACTATAAGCTAAAAATCTACATAAGGTTTAACCTAACGTGTTTAATAAAGACAAATAGGTAACAGTAAAATTTGCAAGACTTGCAAGAGTCTTGCTGCAAGACCAAGACCAATACCAAGACTGAGGGTGCAATACCAAGACCAAGACCAGGTGTATTAACGCAAGACCAATACCAAGACCAAGCCAGGTCTTGTCTTGGTCTTGCATTTGGGTAACACTAACCCAAATGGAACGTGTGGAACGATAGAAGATTTGTTTGTTTTGTTGATGGAATGTGGCCGCAATAAAGCCAACGAAAAGCTGCCATCGATCATTTAAAATTTAATATATTAGATCAGGGCAGCTTCCACAGAGTCTTATGTGCACCTGGAAGTGAGGAAGCCAAGATTTTACGGAAGTTTGTGTTTAATACTCTTTCGTGAATATTCTAAGATTAGGGTACGATGGGAGTGACATGTTCTGGTGGACCTAAGTCCCTAAATTAAATAAAGATAAATAAAATCTTGAAATTTTGCATACACATTATTAGGCGTACAGAAAAGGGCAGCGTATCTTTCATCCAAAAAAAATTGTTTCCCAAGAGATAAATCAGATCTAAATTAAAGCGAGCTAAACCACGAACAAAAGCTATTATAAAATAAAAGAAGCTTATGTTTGCCATTTTTTAAATCACTAAATCTACAATATATCATAGTTATCTACGGAGTCAAATGGCGTATAAGTATCTGAGCAAACAATTCTGGCAAGACGTCTGACCATTGGCCACCATGTGTCGTCAGTCTGGGTGGCGAGCGATGAAGTGCACTGCACACACTCGACTGCACCAACACCAGTAGCCAACAAACATATTCCGACTCACTTTCAACATCCCAAATTCTGTCAAGGGTACTCACTGAATGCCTTATTCTTTTCCTTGTACTTTAGATGATTGGTTGATCGCAATTCCAATGCTAGTACAAACTAGAAGTTATCTATATCCTTTACAATATTATGTATATCGTGTATACTGTATAGTTATGAAAGTACGTTTTTTTTGTTTGTCCATTAATCACGTTTAATATAGGCAACGGATTATATTGAAACTTGGCATAGAAGTATTTTATCTTGTGGAATAAGACGCAAGGTGGTTTTTACAACAACAAAAAGTAGGTCCAACTGTTTCTTATTAAAAATTAGCTGGTATCCGCAACTTAATTCTCGTAAAAATAGTTTTGTTCTTTCATGGGAACTACATGTCGTACCTAGAATCATTAGATTCATTCTGAGCTGTGATTAATTTTTTAATTGCAATTTTGCTATTAGTAATTAAACAGTTAAACTTCACGAAAAAGTCTATTAATATTTAGGTATCTAGCCTAGATAATACTCTAAAATGTCCTTTACCTGCTAGCAAATGGCTCATTAAAATGGCTTCAGCTGTGACCCTACCAACGACAGACACTTTAAGTTACCTATATTAAAATTAGATATTCTTGCAGTTCTTACTATATTTGCTACTAGCCTCTGCCCGCAACTTCGGCCGCGTGGAATATTTACTTTGGGCTGACGTTAACACGCAGCGTAAGCTCTCGACAAGAAAAAAACCCCATTTTGAAACATTATTTACTGGTGCTCCTATCCTATTGGTCTTGGCGTGATGATATATAGCCTATAACGTTCCTATATAACACTGAAAGAATTTTTCAAATCGGACCAGTAGTTCCTGTGTTTACCCCCTACAACGTCACAAACTCACAAACTTTACCTCTTTATAATATTAGTATAGATAGTCTTGATAACAAGTAATTGCGTACATCTATTGGAATTTCATCCCATATGATACAAATATTAACTAGACATGGAATATAAGCACTGCCTTAATCGTTTTAAGATTATTGACGATAATACCTGCCTCTACGACAAAATATCTGTGCAAAATCTTATTTAGTAGTCCGGTGAAGCTGTTAAGACCTTGCTAGGTCAATAGCGTAGTCAGTTCGAGAAAAAAATAATTTGTACATACGCTTCAAGAATGCCCCAGGTTTAGTATGAAGAGACTAGGGCATATAATGCTTTGTGACAATCTTCGCATATGTCCATTCGATCTTTTGGGCTTGATGGATTTGGCTTTGATTGAATCTGTTATCAAATCGTTCAACAATTTTGTCATGTATGTGATTGTTAATCTGAGGACATTTAACGGACTTTGAAATTGTCACGACTAGACTCTCTGACTTGCATCTAAATCATTTTGAAATTACCACGACTAAATCATGCCTGACAAATATTGGTGACTTTTATATAATGCTCATGCAACACGTCAAGGGAAAGAGAAGTGAATCGTATGAAATTGCGATCATCCCTTTCCCCCTTTATATTGCTAATTCCAAATTATCTCTGTGCGAAACCAACAAAATTGAAAAAAAAAAACATAACAAGTCGGTTATAATATAATTTTAAAATATTTTTTAATGACTTCTAGAACAAAAAACATAAGTATAAATTTCTACAATAGGTTAGATACAATAATAAGTTCAATAACCAGGTTACATAATTGTGTCGAGTGACCGCTTAAGTCTCTAATTATATTTATAAAAATTGGTAGAATAACAATTCATTAAAGCAGTTTGACTCGGCCACCCACAAAGTTAGTAGTAGCTACAACTCTAAAACGAAAAGTGTCACGTCAGCTTTGTTGACTTATTGGCCCTTCGCTACTTCTAAACTTTACGCTATGTTAATCTAATCATACACTCACGAATGGTATGCAACTAGGGCGACATTTTTTTAAAATTTTTCTTAACAAAACTTTTAAATTAATACTGCACATTTACTAGTAGAGACCTCATTTTTACCCCCATATTGTTACAATGCACTGGACTGGACTATGAATGCACATATTTCGCGACTTGATACCCTATTACCTTAATTTGATGTCTATATACTACCTCTCAAAACAAAATGTATACTAAAACTTGAACAAGCACTAAAAATGAGCATTTTATGTAAATGTAACAGTACTGCGCTTAAGAAGTCACGCAGTCTGCAAGAAATTTGAAGACTAGGTTAATATAGGAGTCTACTGCTGTCGCACTCTGCCTGACCTATCAATTATAGTGTGAGGGAGGCAACTGTAGCTTTGACTGATTGAAATCTGAAATATTTTAGTTCTTTTTTTAAAGTTAGAAATTCGGCTGTGTCTGTAAACAGCTATATAGATAATTGAGTATTTTTACTGTTGTTAGAAAGCGCCTAGGTCTTATAATATTTAATTTATGGAGAAAATCAAAACATGGGAACAGTGATAGATATAGACTGCATGGTACCAAAATATTAGCTCTGATTCATTGTCCGGTGATATAACAGAGGAATACCTTTGTATGTAATAAACGCTGCCTGCGTTTCCTTTTGATTTAAAACACAATAGAATCCAAGTACTCCAAGATCACGGAGAAATTGGTAATCCAATGTCATCAGGTCATTGCTGTCATGTCGGTTCGTAAAAAGTAAAAAAAGACTCTAATTTCTAAACATGACCAACTAGAAAACGGGTGACGGGTTTATTACACAACTGTCTAAAAAGAGTGTTATGTTCCAGGGTTCACGTGAATTTATTTATTCCAACAAAACTTTTTAATGCCAGAACAGATTTAGATCGATGGGGTATGGTTAGAATCCTTACAGTATTTCGAATGACACTAAAACTGTTATATTACAACATGTTTCACAGAACGGTTCGCCAACTGTAATAGTACCTATTTAAGCAGCGAATATATCAGGGACGTTTGCTTTGTATATATTAACTTATACAACTTATTGTTTTACTTCCCATTTCATCCTTTGGCAAGTTATATTATTTAATTTTTTATATTAAACCTAACCGTGATTCTGAAGCGTGTGTTATATCTAGTGAATAGTCGCCGTCAACTTATCGACCTAAATTGTAATATCCTACTACCCAGAAAATTGCTATAATTCAAGCTATTATCTGTACAATATGTAAAAAATTATTTTGATATTAAAAAAACTAGTCATTTGCAGGCCGTATTTATCTATCAAAAATTATACATGTCGATAAAATACCGTATCAAAATTAAAATTCATAAACATAAAGAAAATTAAAAACGACAAAGGAAAGTAAGTGCAGTAGAAATTTCCTTTTCCATTCATATTTGGTTTTGTAACTGTTATCGACTCTAAATTTTTAATTATAAAATTGGTATAGTTTACTCAATTCGCATACGTATGCACGCGTACAAGCGTAATAACTATAAATTAACAAAGAAACGCGTAAAATGGTAGTGGTGTCTAGAGTGATAGGTACACTAACGGACAAAGTGGTAGACAAACAGTTGTATGTAATGAAGAAAGGACTACAATATACAAGAATTATATTACTTCCTCAACTAAACGAGTAATTTCACTACCGTTACGTGTTTCTCTAAACTTAAAGCTTAGGAAGTCCTCAGGATTCCCCGGGGATTCGGAACGAAGTACTGAGACTCCTTCCTGATCGCATTATAGCTCTATTGGTCTGCATCTTCAATGCGGTCATGTCCCAGGGTCATTTTCCAGCCGTCTGGAAGAAGGCCATAGTGATAGGCATTCACAAGCCCGGCAAAGAAGCTACGCTTCCCGTTAGCTATCGCCCTATTACTTTATTAGATATATTAGGTAAATTATACGAGCGGCTCCTTCTGAACTGTCTCCAGGTCTCGATTACAGATTTAAAATTAATACCACCTGAGCAGTTCGGATTTCGCGCCGAGCACTCTTGCACGAATCTAGTACACCACCTCACGGAGTACATTTTCTCTAAATGTAATGCCGATCCGAAACGTAAACCGAAACGCACAATTACAGCCTTCTTCGATGTCGCCAAGGTCTTCGATAAGATCTGGCATGAAGGGTTGATATATAAGTTATCATATATAGTAAGGAATCACTGCTCTAAAGTGATCTATGGGAGTAATGATGGATTAGGCTTATGCGTCGAAGGAGACAGGTTCAAAGTTTGGACTTTAAAAAAAATACTGCACGATAAAATAACAGACTTTTAATATAAGTTTTAATCTACGATACGTAAAAGATTATGCATTACCAGTTGGCAAGTAAACTAGAATTTAAATACGACGCGGCGGTTGTTATGACCATCTACAGATCGTCATCTATATGTGGCCTCATTACATTAGAATGTTAATTATAGAATATTAAAATCCTTTAAAAAAAACATTTAAAACTGCAGAACTCAGTGGAACTAACAATCGAATCGAGCAAAATCGAAACAACCAGAAATTAATTGAAACATGAAAAAACGTTACTGTGAGTTATAACTGATCTACATATTCTCTAGGCTCCATACTATTGACCATTGTGATTTTTTCTGCCTATAAGTGACGTATTTGACCTTTATTGCAAATCCATCGCAATGCAGATAACACCATTATTCACGAGTGCTATTACAGCAAGCCTATTTGTAGTTGGGAAGTAACAGAAAAAAGACACAAGGAGTTTGTCATTAAAGTTAACCAGTCCTTCTGTCGCGATTCTTTTTTCATCCAAGTAAGACAATGTGACTTTACCCTGCACTGTACAAGCCAACAATAGTGGCGACAACCGAGAGCGTTAGAATCCTTCAGCTGTCTGATCCCGAAACGTTACAAGCTAAAAGAAAGTCACTGTGATGGATTTATCGCTATGTGTGTAGTGGTCCATACACACATATACGCGGCCCAATCTGATACAGATTCCTACTATATAGAAGATCAATGTGGGAAGCAAGTAGCTTGGTTAGTTCAATGCCAAGAAAACACGTAGGAAAGTTTATTTGTGAAACATATTATCTCTATTTTACCCTGCCCAGATCTTCGGAACGTTTCGCTAATAATACGTGACAAGATCAATATACTAATTGTGGCTATTCACAGTGGCTTTAATTCTAGAGAGAGTCACTTTCACTACATTTCAGAGACCCGAAATCCTGAACACAGTGATGGATTTTCACACTGGGTGAGCTTTGCTTCTTTTATAAGACTCAAGTTCGTCCGTGTATAGAATACTGTTCACATCTCTGGGATAGATCCATTAAATATCTTCTGGATGTCCTAAATAGGTTACAGAGACGGACTGTTTACATTAAGAATAATGCAGACGTCACTAAATATATCGAGTTGCGTCAGCTGCCTCACTAAGCGTGATCTATCATCTGTTTAATGCCGAGTGTTATGAAAACCTACTCAGTTTAATTGCTTCTTCTCCTTTCCAAAACTGAATCATACGCACTAGGCTTCGAAGCCAAAGTTTTATGGTAACTTCCATCTCGGCACCAACTAAGAGTTCTCTCTTTCCTATATTATCGGGTCTTTCAAGGGTAAAGTAAAGAGATATTTACACAGGCTAGCATGACAGAGGTGATCGGCGATAGATTAAAATCATTTTCAATATTTGAAATCACTCAGAGCGATCGATTCAGTTTAGAACAAAAAGAATTCCATAAGTCAGAGATTACAAACCAGATCAAGTCCGTAGTGTATTAAGAATGTATTAAAATTATTTATTAACCAATTCACAATAAGCTACAATGTCTATGGGGGATATAAACAAGCATCAAAGTACATAATTACTTACTCTTTTGAACTTATTTATTTATTATGTTACACAGAAAAACGGGAAACCTTACACAAGCGACATGAACTCGATTTTATAAAAGTATTTTAAGTAGATTTCTTATATTTAAACCACAGTTTAATCGTTTACCTTTGAGAAACAACGTTAAATAATATGGGTTCCATTTTTGTGGTAGAAATATTTTTGTCATATAAGTAGTACATACAGATGTAAAAATTTTCTTAATTCTTGTACTAGCAATCTATTATTCATTTAAAAAATAATTCGTCCACTGAGATGTAAGTAGATAACCTATCATATCACATATATGTTTTATTGTTGAACTAACAAATAAAGTAGATATACATACCTCCACTCTTTCTTCCTTTAAATCAACTCTCAAAGCGAGCTGCTCTCTAAGCACGACGTCCGGGTAATGTGTTTTATCAAACGTGCTCTCCAATTGCTCGAGTTGTTCCTCTGTGAATATAGTTCGATGACGACGCTTGCGTTTGGGTGGTGGCCCAGCCAACCCGGCAAGCGCTGCAGCAGCATATCCCCCATACAAGCTTGCATAACCACCACTCGATACTCCACTGCTTACGCCGCCTACACCTAAATAGAAAAGCCTTGATTATTACGGTGAAATTGCCCCACGTCGGAGTCACGGCAAAACCAATAGTATCTTTATGAAATGTTCGCAGGTTCAACCTCTAGTACCTTTTTTAAATACTTCTTCTGATACACTAATACATACATACATACTACATTGAAGAATAGTTCAATAACTATGTAAACTAAAAATTATTTTGTATTATAAAGAACAAGAGGTTATTTGTTTTATTTTTACAGACTAATTTCTGGAGCTGATGATAGATTTCAAAAAATATTTTCCGTTTTACATAATGAATTATTGAGGAAGGCTATCTAAAAACACGCCATGATTCCTAGAATCTGAACAATCACTATAAAATATGTAAAAAGCGAGAATGTGTAACATAGCGTAGAGGCGAGGACCGAGAGAGGAAAAAATTTATCGCCAGTGAACCAGCAAGGCACAGCTAGTTGACGATTTAGTTAAATCAACCATTTATGTTATGACCAGAAACCACATATGTTAAGTTTTTGCAGGCAGCACCGTGCAGCCATAATTACTTGCTTAAACAAATTAAGTCAATGCTCACAATTTTCGTGTGCTTCAATCTTCACCAAAGGAGAGCGTTATAAAATAAACTCTGCGAAAACATTGTAGTATCCACATCCAATAAAAACACTGAATCGGTTTCAAAGTCTTGCTTAAAGTTTACGTTTAAAAAACTAAATGCTGAAGATATTTCAAACTATAAGAAATGATGGCCGACTGAAAACAACAGATAAATAAATAACAATGTGTTTTTATGAATAATACAACAGATATTCTTTCGCATTTTAATGTAGCTATTAATCTCTTCTTATGCTTATATCAATAAACCAATGAGGTAATTTTACTGAAGGCTTTATATGTAAAGGAATATGTATAACCCAATGATATTATAAGTAAAGAGGTGCAGATACATTACCCACATGATATTTTCACAAAACAAATAACACGATAACGCACACATGTGTAATATAATATTGTAACGCCACACTGTCTTAGATAAAATGTGGAAGTAAGATGGTATCGAATGGTGTATTCCTAATATCGGTGGTAAAAAAAAATAGTTATATGTCACTTAGATACGGGCGGATTGACATGTCAGCCGTCAAAAATAAGCTGGATAGACAAATTTTAACAAGGCGATGTCTAAGCTCTTATGACATATCTAGAGCGTTTTAGTTATAATATCATTGGTGCCAAGTGCCCTTTTCAACAAATAATATAAAATGTTTTCCATATAATCCATTCGCCGTTTAATGGTGAATTACGGACAAACATACAACCGTACTTTTTACCATATTGCGTAATTTCCGCGACTTTGTACTCGTAAATAAGGTTTTGTTGTTTCATCAGGTGTTTTCTCTGAATTGTCGTTGATGTTTTTTTTTAAATTTATACCATAACAATAATTTTACGAATTTCAAGTTTGTTTTTTTTTATTGCTATTACTAAGCACCTATGGTAAAGGCCAGTGATATACACTCGAGATTTTACTCTGAAAAGTCTTTTCTCTCGAATTATAGGTCTCGTCAAAATCTGTTATATTGTTGTATTGTTCTATTGTGCCTTCTGTGTTGGTCAGAAAAATCGTTCAATAAAACACTCAATTGAATCCAAAAAATAAGTAGCCTTGAACCGTCTACAAAAAATTTGAGTATATATATTTTCATTACATATATTGTTTAAATATAATAACTAGGTATTAGAATATATATGACATTAAAAGATGTCATATAGTTCTATAAGTATAACAAAGCATACAAAATATTTTTAGATAATGACAATTCGTTACAAGAAATATAATTGTATATTTTGTGTGAATTCAAAATTGAACTTAAAAGTGTACTTGTCAACATTGATTAGTATTAACACAGTGTGTAGCAGCCGGTGCGTGAATATCCAAGCTTAAAACCCCATGAGCTCCCTCGCGCCTCACAAGCGAACCGTTAAAAATATTAAAGCTACAAATAAAAATTGAATATTTTTGCATACTTCCCGGAGCACTAGGGAGGTATTACACTGTATTATTTCTTAAAGGAACATAAAAGCTTTTAAGGCCCGAGGCATGTTGCTAAGGCGGCTTTCCACACGCCGCTGTTTCCATCTAAGCGACCGCGATTTTAAATCCTATCGATTTTGAATTGTCAAAACATATCTTTTTTAAATTCAACTTGTAAAATTATAACTATAAATAGCGTAACGAAAGCTCTTTCTAAACGTTGTATTCAAGTTTAATTTATGTTGATATTCAATTTCCGATGTTTACTTCGTGTGATAAATCAATTAAAAATGTAACAAACGTTATTCAATCAAGTCATGTAGGTCTATTTAATTAGTTTTTTCCACGAAGTTGATTGGTTTAATATAGTTTTTACTTCAGATTTTTTTTGTGTTAGAAATAGTTTTTTACGTAGTATTTATTATTGTTTATTTTATGGTTTTAGAAGAATTATTGTTACATATTATTATAGCGATATATACTATATTGGAATGACGTAGACACTAGGCAGTGTGTATACAAAATTTCATTAAAATCAGTGGAATATAAACAAAACCTGAATATATTGAAACTATTTTAAAAATTAATATTTATTTTACCCTTAAATTGCGAAATAGTATTTACTTCACGTGTATTAAGTTCGTTAGAAACCGGTCTATCCGTTTTTCAGTTGAATTTGTTCATACAAATAGACGGACACGATTTTTATGTCATATTCTCTTTCTACGAAGGAGAGTAGTAGGTATTTAAAATGTATAATAATATGACTTAACTACGATTAATATATCTGATAACGATTTATATGGAAAGATTATAACGTTTTAAGTCCGAATCGAATTATTACTTCTATGGGAATAAGTCATCGACACTGGAAAATGTTTCAGCGAAGCCAATTCGAAGAAAATTGCTCATATACAGACATACCCTTAAAGAACGTTTTGAACTATAAGAGGGCTCTTGATTATCCAGAGTAGATATTAATTAATAAATTCGACGAAGTTCTATGATTTTATACATATACCCCTTTGTAAAAACTTTATGAAAATTGCTACTTATTTCATATTTCGGATAGAAATCACAATCGATCGTATCTTTTTGCCTTAATAAGTAAATACCATTATTAGGTTCTTATATTGAAGTGAAAACATATGTTTCTCTTATAGTTTTGCTAAATATTGTTCGGAAATATATTTTTTTTAACTTATTTTGACAAAAAATTAAAAACTTTTCTTGAAGAAAAAGCCTACTGAATTAAAACCGTTGCAAAGAAAATGGGCCTCCAAGTAATCACTTATGCAAATTCATTTATTTTCTTTGAAATCGGACAAACAAAACTCGTAAACACTGAAACTATACAAATTTTAATTATTTTAGCATTACAAAGAACCTGGTTTTTGTCATGAATACTAAATTAATTAGAAAAATTAGGCTCCCAAATATGTTTTTTGTATCTGACAGTTATATGAAATGTTTTAAATAAATTTGATAATCATAAGACCTAAAATAATCAGGAAATTAAAAAAAAGGGGGGATAAATGGAAAGAGGAATAACTGTACTTTTTTGAATTTTTAAATCATTTGTAGGCTTCATTATTTAAGTTTCATAATTTGTAATTTGAGATTATTAATATTAGTCTGTTTTTCACATATATTGCCACTCGGAATAACAATTATGTACATTTTTATACAGTTTATAACACAATCAACAATATAATGGCTGCACAAACCCAATACAAAATGTCAACATTACGTGTACCTACACAGGCCACTACTATATACATAAGCTATCCAATACCAAATAAATTTTACAAACTACATTATCTATACTAATATTATAAAGAGGTAAAGTTTGTGAGTTTGTGATGTTGTGACGTTGTAGGGGGTAATCTCAGGAACTACTAAACCGATTTTGAAAATTATTTTACCAATAGAAAGCCACGTTATTTGTGAGTGTCATAGGCTATATATCATCACGCTAAGATCAATAGGAGCGGAGCAACAGTGAAGAATGTTTTAAAATCGGGATTTTTTTTCTTTTGAGAGCTTCCGCTGCGTCTTATCCCAAAATAACTATTCCACGCGTACGAAGTCGCGGGCGGAAGCTATTAACTAATTATATTATCTATACTAATATTATAAAGAGGTAAAGTTTGTGAGGTTGTAGGGTGTAATATCTAGGGAGTCGGAGAAAAAATGGTCGAACGAAAACGTTTCTTACGAACGCTACCTTAACGATGAGAGATATATGATTGAGTTCTAGAAAAAAGTTTTAGCTTGATAATGCCTATTACCGCCCCACGAAGTGGGCACGGGTCGGCTAGTAAAATATACTTTACCTATAAAATCTCTGAACACGGCTATAGAAGTTTTCACTTCAAGATTTAAAATCGTGAGATTTCGCTAATTAAATTCTGTAGATCTTTGGACACTCAGGATTCAATCTTGTCTGTAAACTCCTTTCAATTCAACATTACTTTACTGAGTATATAAATTCTGTTTTAAAGTAAACTATTGAATAACTTTTCTTTACCCACTTGATAATGACACTAACAATCGTCAAAGCAGGATAAAGAAGTATAAGACTTTTGCTTATGTACAAAATATTCCCTGTGCGTATGGATTATAATTTACCAATGTTTTTGAGACGTTTAAAACATTTTAGATTGATAGACAATGAGTTGTACGTTGAACAAAGCAACATTACAGTAAATAATCGAAATCAACAACTGTCTTTCCTTTAAAGTTTAAATGTAATATTATTAGCATTGTCGGTCATCCTTTCCTACAATAGTTGCCCTGAGATACGACAAAATGAGAAACAATAACCCGTAGGGTCGCGCCGCGCCGTGTCTGTACTTTTTGTATCCTTATATATTTTATGGTAGTTTTCGAAAACGGAAGCAAGTTCATTAAGTTTTTAAAGTATTCATATCTAAATGTGGCTTTTATATCCTCGAAAAGTAGTTTCTCTCGTACAGTAAGTAATATTAGCGGTCAAAAAATAACAAAGTCTTTATGGGCATATACAAAATGTAATGTCATAGTTTCCTTAAGTATTTGCAGAAATCTATATAGCTCCAAGATTTTTTTTTTAATAATGACATATGGAAAATATAAAATTATGTTCCTTTATTTATTGTAGTAAATAATATGCTGTTTAAATAAATGAACATTCGAAACCCATAAATTATTAAATTAAAAAATTAATTTGTTAACTGTAAAATTTAAGTTTCAAAATTCTGAAAACTTATATTCATAAAAGACATAGTTACTTAATTAATGGTTAAATCTCACTAGGTAATTATGTAAGTATACCGTAAATCAAAAACAACATCAATAAAAATAGATGCAAGAAATATCTATAAGTGACAAGATTTCACACATAATTCTATTACTAGGAATTAATTTTTCACCACCCCTTTTATATTTATTGCTCTCTGGTCATTTCGAAAGTTTCGTTTTAGAGAACCATTGTTGTTTAAGATATTTTACATTAAATCGGGAGTAGAAGAGAAAAACATCTTCTGCCGACTCTACTTATCCAACAATAAGAAGAACAAAAATAACAAAGACATAATTTAATACCTTAATTACCTCATACTTTTAAAATATTATGAATTTTAATAATACGTTGAGTACTTACTCCATCGAGCAGTGTCTCATAAAAATCATATCAGAAGTTTGCTGCTTGCATGATTTTGTTAAAATAACAAATTTCTACCAAGAAAGTGTCTACTACGAAAATAAATCACTACAGGCCTTGTATTTTGTTACGATATAAGTTTGGCTCTTGTGTTCTAAGAAATTTTGATAATATGTATCTAATGTAGGATATAGTTAAAATGGAAAGAATACACAACAAAATGTCTAATCATTCGAATTAGTTACAACTCATTTGTTACGAAGACAATGTTACAATAATATAATCTCTCATAATTAATTATACATAATCATTTGATTTTGTATTAAACATACCTATCAGTACACTCACTTACATTTTTAGACTGATATTAAATGCCCGTATATAAATCAAACTTTAAAAAAAAAAACAGACTATTACAGTCTTCAAACCTAACAGATCCTAACTGTTTTTGATTTACAAATGGTTGAACACTTGGATGAACAATGGGCGGTAAGACCTAAATACAATCCAGAAATAAGTAGATACTAATTACTCGTTTTACTAAAGCAAGAACATACGAGGGGTGAATTTTTTATAACGATTATAAACTTGTACAATGACGCTAAAAATATAAATCAATATGAATCCTCTTTATTATTATTAATAGTGGCACGGCAAAGTGACTGCACTATGCCTGATGCACAATACAATCCAAAAACAATCATGACCACCGAGAGACGAACTATCCATCACTAGACAACGCTGTCATGCCGACCTGCGTAAATGCCTCTTGTCTACGCTTGAATTCAATAAGTAGTTGCAATTATGTCTTACATATCATTTTCAACAAAAAATAATCAAATCAAAAATACTTTATTCAGTTTAGACCCTAATAAGGCGCTTATGAACGTCAAAACTACCATCGGTTCGGAAAACAACCCAGTTATCGAGAAGAATCGGCGAGAAACTCGATCGGGTACATCTTTTTAACATATATATATTTTGAATACATTATACGTTACAATACCGTTTTTAGTGGATGCACAGAGAGGAGTCTATTCCAAACACCACCATCGTTCACATATTGATCCACTCTATAATAAAACCCTTAAATATTAAAACCTACTTGACATGGCGTTTAAATTTACAGTCCGGCAAATCGGTAATATGTTTTGGGACTTTATTGTAAAACCTAACACTATTACCTAAGAAACTATTACTGGTTTTGCTAAGTCTGAAACAGTTACAGTTTCTAGTATTTAGATCATGCCGGTCCTTTACAAAATGCAGGTTTTCAAATTCTCTACGCACATATATTAAATTATCTAAAATGTATTAGGATACCGAATTCCTGGCACTTCGTTTTTAACGATTCGCGAGGTCCCATATCGTATATTGTTGATATATTATTTTAGTTGTTCATATATTATCATATAATATTCTCACCAGTGATTGATAACAGCTCAAGTGACGTACCAAAGAGATCGTGCGCTCTGTGGAAAGGCGTGTGTGCTAAGTGGTGCAATTGCAATGGTGGTATCGGAGGTTGTGGCCGCGGAGCTAAAATGCTGTCGATTGTGAAGAGCGGCGCCGGTGGACGCTCAGGCAGCGCGCCTCCGAGCAGCAGCGCCGTGCTGAGCAGCGCGGGAGCCTCGCGCGACCAAGCGCCGCCGCCTGCACCTCCCATGCCGGGACCGGCGTCGTGCGCGCCCTGTGGCGTCGCCACACTGACCGTTAACAGGCTCACCTCGACAGTGACACCTTCACACTCGTCGCTCGAAACACCGAACCACCGCACATCATAACGCACAGTCTTTCCTTATAATCATCGCAAATCACTTGCCTGTTAACACTATTTTCAATACATACACTAACGTGAAAATTTAATTATTTAACATACAAACGAGGTTAATATTTAGTAGTAAGATAATACAGGATGCGTGATGCGATTAAAGACAAATCGTTTTAGTGAGTCGTCGGGTTGTGTCCGGGGCGCTCGCCGAGGCGCGTGTGTGGGGTAAAGAAGGGCGTTCGCCTGGGCGTGGCGGCTGACGCTCCGCCCCTCGTCAATTAATGGATGTGACAATGCGACGCTCCCAAACAGTTCATATAATAGTAATCTCTGTATCCCTCAATTTAAGTACACTGCTATGTAATATTATTTATATCCGTAGCTGTAATATACTCATGTAGAGATACACTCCGTAGGGACGATTAATTAAAACTCATGTGTTACGTGAGATTTCAGTATTAATTTTGTGGTTTTATTTAACATATAGGTACATTTGATACTTTTGGTTTTTTCTTCGAATACAATCAACACATACAAAATGTTTATCCATTTACATCAAAAATATCTAACGAAGAAATGATTTTTCCATGAATGTCGAGTCCACTCTTAAATATGTTGTTACCGCACCAAGGTGGACTATTATACACACAATACAACTATTCTACTTTCAATGTTCATTCCAACCATAGGATGTTAAGATCAATTTATCGTTTTACACATATGTCTGATGGTTCATCAATTCCATATATACGTTTGTTTCTTCCGCATAACATCAAGGGATAGATATTGATGCCACTATTGTAATCCTGGTGATGTAACTACGAGGTAATGTAACAGTTAGTAATGTATTATTGTATGTATTAATATTTACAAACCAAAGGCACTAGGTACATCTTTCGCTTCATCTCTATTCTTCATTAGATCACAGAAACGAAGCGGGCGGGAATTAGCTAGTATCACTACATATTATACACACAAAGTCATCTACCATGTCTGTCTGTCTTCGATCGATGTAAGGTTGACTTCTGCAATGATCCGAAGCTTTCGATGAAGGATAACACCTTGATATAACCATAGCATAATGGTAGAGCTATTTCTAAGTTCGCCTGGCTAGCCATGACCAAAAAATAAAAAAATTGTTGCCTCTTTAAATGTAAGTAGATGTAGAGCCACGCTGAAGATATTTCTGGTTTCAGCATGAATGGGTCGGCACACCCGGGGTAGTACCACCCTCTCATAGAAAACCAGCATGAAGTAACAGTGCTTACATTGTTGCGTTTCGTTCGGTCAGTGAGAGCGCACCGGAGACATTACACTTCTATTCTAGATTTAGCGTATTTACTATCTGAGACGACATCGTTATTTAATCTCAGTTATGACTAATGAAACACTAAAATCTACGAAGTTTAAAATGAACCAATAAAATTAATTTTGTTCACATTTCTCTTTTAAACGCGTATATACCACGTACTCTTCCAATTAAATACTAAGTTGTTGTGTTATTTATATGCCACCTACGAAGTACATACATGAGCCAGATTATCCTCCTACTCAGTTTAAAATACACATGTAACTGTCAACATATGTATAGTTAGCTACGTTTATAATTTTACAGAGATTCGTAGC
The DNA here is from genome assembly GCA_036509395.1 of Antheraea yamamai. NCBI lineage: Eukaryota > Metazoa > Arthropoda > Insecta > Lepidoptera > Saturniidae > Antheraea > Antheraea yamamai. The sequence goes on along the minus strand of AP028435.1, from coordinate 13,765,317 downwards.
CTTTTTGTGACAATTGTCAGAATCCGAAGGATTAGAGATCTCACCTAACAGCGAACAAATTGAAACGATAGGTACTTGTTTTTTAGAATGTTGCGCCCGCAGCGTTCACGACGTGTTCGTCTTTTCGTAGCTTATGAGAACCGTATAACAATACATAATATCCACACGTACAAATACTGTGTTAAACCTTATTGTGTTCTGTAAAAAACGTTAAGATCTTTATCAGCCTGCTTTGGACTTTATTGAGATTGAATTCGCTGTTGTGCGTAGGCGTAACATCTTTTTGGGTGGCAAACAAATGACGGATGTAAAAATTGATCTATAAAAATATAAATAAGAATTTAGATATATTTTGAATTTGAAAAAAAACAAATAGTTTAGCTTATTTATTTATGTGATTTATTATTTACTATATCTCATTTAATGTTTACCTACGCTATATCCCGAATTAGTAACAGATATTAACAGACAAACACCTTCAAAAATATATAAGTAAATAAATCTGCAGCTATGAGCGCAAAAACTGCTACATAACTACGCTAATTCAATTTAATTACACTTCTGAGACACTTGATCCTTATCTAAAAAAGTATTACGATATCTTCATTATATATAATGTCACTAGCGGGCCCGGCAGACGTTGTCACACCTTGATTATGAAAAAATCCTTGACAAATTATATACTAAAACGTTCCTCATCAATCACTCTATCCACCGGTGAAAACCGCATGTAAATCCGTTCGGTAGTTTTAAAGTTTATCGCGAACAGACAGACAGACGGGGTAGGGTTGTAGGGGACTTTGTTTTATACTATGTAATAATAATAATAAAATAATAATAATAATGTTGATTACAGTTTTAAGATAAGTAAAGAAAAGATAAAAACACATCCTTATTTGACGGTTGTATCCGACGATGCGTTTTTAACTAGGTATACCTTATGTTTCGCTCTTTCTATTACTAGTTTCAGATTTAACTTTCTGAGATACACCTCGCGCAAATAAAATCAATCGTTTTATGTTGCAGTGCGACGTGGTAGCGGCCAATCAATTACAGGCGGAATTAACGTTCATAATAATATTTAATTGTGGATCGCAAGGTAACGCTTCCTTCAATCAAATATCTTAAAATATGTGAATAGGATTTAATTATTTGACCAAGTATTTACCATTTTCTTGAAAAGTACTTTTGCAGGCAGGTTATTTCCTGCGTTACACAAAATACAATCTGTGAATCTTGGCTCAAACCGTTGGTTTCTTCCATTTAATATTATATTCCAGTCTTGGCAGTTGTTAGGAATAACCGAATTGGGAAAGAAGACCTATTTCCCTTCTTTTGAAAATCGTTTTATTATTTCACGGGAACTATATCTGGCTTACAGGTGGGTTGTGCTTTATTTTCTTAAATCTGTTAGTTCTATTTTTGCCGATTTTAAATTATCTCTGTTAAAATGTGTTACTTTTGCTTAGTCGTTTTACTAAATGTTAATGTTTTGAATAGTCCTCTATCTGTGAGCGAAAGTTTCAAAGACAATCGTAAACTTTTCTATTTTACAATTTCCCGCGTATTCTATGCACTAATTATTTTCGATTCTTTATCTATACTATATACTATAATACTATATAATATTATAAAGAGGTAAAGTTTGTGAGTTTGTGACGTTGTGGCGTTGTAAGGGGTAATCTCAGGAACTACTGGTCCGATTTGAATAATTCTTTCAGTGTTATATACCTCATTCACCGAGAATGGTTATAGGCTATATATCATCACGCTAAGGCCAATAGGAGCTGAGCATAGATGAAAAATGTTTCGAAATCAAGATGTTTTTTTTTTGAAAGCTTCTTCTGTGTGTCAGCGTTAGCCCAGAGTAGTAACTATTACTACGCGGACGAAGTCGCGGGCTGGGGCTATAATCTATATACTAATATTATAAAGAGGTAAAGTTTGTGAGTTTGTGACGTTGTAGGGGGTAATCTCAGGATCTACTACACCGATTCTTTTACCAATAGAAAGTCACGTTATTTGTGAGTGTCATAGGTTATATATCATCACGCTAAGGGCAATAGGAGCGGAGCAACAATGAAAAATGTTTTAAAATCGGGGCTTTTTTTCCTTTTGAGAGCTTCCACTGCGTCTTAGCCCAAAATAACTATTCCACGCGTACGAAGTCGCCGGCAGAAGCTATTAATTAATTATATTATCTACATATACTAATATTATAAAGAGGTAAAGTTTGTGAGGTTGTAGGGGGTAATATCTGGGGAGTCGGAGAAAAATGGTCGAACGAAAACGTTTCTTACGAACGCTACTTTAATTATGAGATATATATGATTGAGTTCTAGAGAAAAGTTGTAGCTTGATAATGCCTATTACCGCCCAACGAAGTGGGCACGGGTCAGCTAGTTTTATATAAAAAAAATACTGACAAACTGACGGACAAATAGCTGATTTTTATACAAATTTTCGTCCCCTTTTTCAACAACTTAAGGGCAAAATTTTCAAAAATCCTTCTTTATTGCTCACCTACACTCTAAAAGGAATCCGCATGCAAATTTTCATAACCTAAACACCGGCAACTTGAGCTGTGTATTGATATGTCAGTCAGTCAGTTATTCTTTTACTATAGTTATAGATTTTAGTAAGATAAATTAGATTATTACATATATACCTATATCTGTATCTACATTTGTATATATATACTCATATATATGTGTAGTACCGATGTATGTGTCTGTATTCGTGTGCGAAGGAGACAAACGACCGCGATCGAGCGACGCGCGACGGTCCGCAATAACTCAAATATTGACAAAGGTGGGAGCAACGAAACCGGACCCGATTTATGTTTACCTGTAATTGATGTAATTAGTCGTGTCCGCCAGCTGCCACGATAAAACCTCCGATCCAATGTTTGAACAGTTAATATGATACTTTTATAGGCCGGAAACATCTTGGTAGTGTACAGTTCCCTCAAATATTGGTCACTTGTTGAAGCGTGACAGTAAAGCTTGATTATTTACCGATTATTTCTTACAAAACTTTTGTATATATATATAACTTCAAAGTATAACCCCTAAGATAGGGAGCGGTAAATATAAAATAAATAAATTCGGTAAGGTGTGGATAAATGCGGTACATACGTCAATTAAATTCAATACGACTGAAACTGCAAGTAATATATATTGATTGTCCACGAAACAGACGCAGGCTTATTACGGAGTTAATAAACATGAAGAAATTGAAGGGAGTTTGTAAGAACGGAGATAACTCGCATACCACTCTATTAACATACTTGAGTAGTTAAAATGCTCATATATTTTTTAACGTTCCGGTTTTCATGTTAATAAATAACTAAATATAGATATCTAAAAATAATTATTTATTGCTTATTCACTAGCATTATTACCTCTATTAATAAATTACCACCGGATAGATCTTAAAAATGTTTCTGTTTGACACAAAAAACATGTAAAAGGTTTTAAGCAGGTATGAAAATATGAACGAAAATTGTTGTCTTTGACCAGATTTGACGTTTATTGCGAGTTTTAGCGGGATCTTAGTCTGTAATCTGTGTAGTGTAGTGGATTTTATATTTCATTCATAATCTTGTGTTGACTTTATATTTTGTAATATTAGTGCTGTTTTACGTAATATAGTTGGGTTATAGTGCACAAGTGAAGTAGACGGGAAATAATACTACGGAGCATGACATCTGAGATGCCATAAAAACTCCATGGCAAGTTCTAACAAGGGAGCCACCAGCTTGTTAGAACTTTGAAATTATCACAAGACAATCTAGAGTTGACAATTCTGAAATGACGTCCGACTTGACTGCATGGTAGTAGTTTTGACGTTCATAAGTGCCTTCTCGGGGCCTAAATTGAATAAAGAGTATTTTGATTTGATTTCGGTCTAGATACCTTTGCCTTTTCCTTAGAATAGAGAAAACAGAAACAAAAAAATGTCTTTGTCCACCTTAGACACAAAATACCTTATGAAATTTGGCACAATAATAAATATTTGATATTAGGTAAATTTATTATTAACTATATGTTATCGTATAGAGCTTAATAGTACGTATATGTGTAACTGGCTGTGTCTCACAATTTCACGGTTTTTATTTTTCTCGCCCTCGGACTTTGTGAAACTCCGCGGTGTGCCACAAGGCCCACATGCTCTAATATTTTATTTCGTTCTCTGTTAGTATAATTTTTTACCTATAATTTGCAAAAATAATTTTTAAATTTGAATAGCTAATATGTTGAAACAAACGTAAAATCTTGACTTTTATAATATGCAACTAAATATAATTATTATGTTTCAAAGTAAACATATGAATTAAAGTATTCCTTATAATTTATTAACAAGTATAAAGTGTCAATTTGTTAAGTATTGTTAAAAAAAAAATGTCACAGATTTGTCTCAATGCGAAAACAGGCAGCTGCAATCCCTCAGTACAAGCTATTGGAAAATTAACTCTGTATAATACGGCGATTATCCGCGTATGACTTAATACAGGACGGTCACACAAAGGGCATAAGCATTAAAATAGCTAACAATGCTCGGGATTATCCGGGGTTCACCTTCGAGCGCCAACAATATGTCGCTCAAACCACGCACGCCCATACATTATAATATGAACCACGTACCTCCATAAACATGTATTACCCGCATTTGTTATGTATAAAGTATATATTATTAACAACAAAGGTACATGTTAGGATTACATACTTTGATTTTATTTTGTAAATAACCGTCGAAATTATATGATGTAGATGACAGGAAATTATATACGTACTCACAAATAGCGTTTAGAGTGTTATTTCTTGGAGTAATGTGTCAATATACATGCTCAATTTCCATGTCAAAGGGGTAGGTTTAAATCGAACTATAGTGTTACAAAGAGGCTATTATTATTATTACAACAAATAATACACTATAATGCATTATTTATGGATAAGAAATTATTAAAGAGGTAACCATAGTGTTATTTAATATTTGTTATCAATTATTGTGATAGACAACGAAAACTGACAATCGATCCGTGTTGTCATAAGATGCGAACAATCAAGAATTATGCACTAACCAATAGGTGCGAAGTGTCACACTAAAAGTCACGATACGAACAACGAATAAATTATCCAATAACTGACAATAAGCATAACAATATAGTTCATAACAACAATTATTCTAATAAAACACACAAGGGAAAACTAATTATCTATACTAATATTATAAAGAGGTAAAGTTTGTGAGTTTGTGACGTTGTAGGGGGTAATCTCAGGAACTACTACTGGTCCGATTTGAATAATTCTTTCAGTGTTATATAGCTCATTCGTCGTAGACATTACGCTTCCTGTCAGCTTAAATAAGTCAATACAAGTTGTATATTCATATGTATATTCCATAATAAAATTAACCTTTACAAGGGTTTTGTCTCCCGTTGTCCAGACGTGACAATCTTAATAATAAATTGATAACAGAAGAAACAAACAGAAACAGCGACATTTCCCGACCAATATACCTTACAAACCTTCAAGAACCGAGCCTACTCCTTTCTCAATCAATCTCATCTCTGATGCACCTCATGTCGCAGATATCCATGGACGGTGCCGATTACTTACCATTAGGCGACCCGCAATTTGCTTATAATCGCATTAAAAAAAATAGATTTTATTAAATAAGTCGCTGCTAAGTTAAAATAAATAAAAAACTCTACGTTTATCAGTGTGTACACGCGGAGGAAGTCGATGCCGAATCTACTTACGCTTAACGCGTAAAGAAAATATGCCATCTCACTTCCACATTTTATCTAAGACGGCGTGGCGTTAACATAATACTTTACGTATGTGTGCGTTTTCGTGCCATTTGTGTTGTCAATATATCATGTAGGTAACGTGTCTACAGCTTTTTAGTTATAATATCATTGATTCTACACGATAAATGATATAAACATTGACTAAATATCAGAGAAGTACACAATACTAAACGTAGTAACGTATAGGTACAGTAATAATAGTATTAACATAAGTAAACCACTAACAAGATTGTGTTGTAGAGCTAGGCTTCTTAAGACCTAATCCCCGTAAGCACGACGCCCTGGATACCAAGATACTGTAAGAGGATTTGTGTTTATATTTCACTAGAACTAGGGTTCACGGTACACTTAGCGATGTATATACATTATATTCCTGTTTTGCTAAGATCCATATCAGCTTTGTCAGCACACTATATTCGTGGTTTATGAAACTAATAATTTGAGATTTAGGTATACGTATGTGTAAAATGCATCTATCAAGATATTTCGTAGACGATTGCAAGCAGTCAGCGATTTTTTTATACTTTTTTTTTAGCATTTGACTATAATCCCATCTGATGGTAAAAGACGAAGTGTTCTAAGACGGCAAACACGCTAAACCTAGACCGTGTTATTACAAAATAGTTAAATACGTACTGAATACTTGCTTTAGAAAAGTTCGGATACGTACGTACTAAATGCACCGCGCTCACCGATGGCTGCCGCGGCAAGATCGTGTTATCCTTTTTCACAAGTGTAACCTAACCTAACCAAGCAGAGATAGAAGAGCAAGATGTCGAACGTTCGGCGAGCGCGGAACATTTAATACGTAAGTATCGAAACATTTTAAAAGTAAGTATTCAATACGTATTTAACTTTTTTGTAATAACACCAGTTTGCCGCCGCGATTGCTGTATCAGTGACGTCACGTCGCACTTCTGCAGGCCGGCTCGATCCCACACGGAACAATTACTAGTATAGTATACAATTATAAGTTTGAAGTGTGAACGTACTTTGCGTCTGGTAATTGTATGTTTGTAAAAGTTCCCACGGCTTTAATACCTAGCAAAAGCATTATGTGCCCTAGTCTCTTCGTGTAAAGACTGGGGCAATCTTGCAATGCTGTGGTTTTACACGATGTTTTCCTTCACCGAATTCAGTTACTAGGATGCAAACCTAGGTCCATCGACGCGGTGTCCGAACACGCTATCAATTAAGCCATCATCGCAAAATAAATAACTTTATATTTATCAACGCTTAGGATCGCAAATACATCGTGCCCTGGTGCAGTCTAGTAATTACTAGTGTAGTACTGACCAGTATACTACCTTAATTTGTACATGAGAGTTTGAGAAACGTTATGAAGTCAGGCATTATTTGAACTACTTTTAATACGACGATTTTCAGACGAATGTAGTAAAACTTGCCTGAAGTATTATTACTACATAGTGTACCCGATAAATCTAGTGAAGAGAAAATTATGTTTAATTACGTAGTTGCATGGTGTATCGATTCGATTATTATATTTAATTTACTAACAATAAACTGATAAATGAAATTTTGCTGTACTGTAATTTAAGTAGAATATTGAAGCGAAAGTACATCAGAAGGCCAAATTGGCCTTGAAATTTCAGCGATATTGGGAAAACGAACCTTTAGAAAAGCGTTCAGTAGACCGTATCGGTCATGAACTTATAGGTACCTACATACTTACTAAAATTCTTATGTAACTTTCTTGTGTAAATTCATTGATCTCTATTAATATGATAAACTGTTGTATTATATTCCTAGGTAGAAGTACTACTTTTTAGTACTATATTAGTCTTACCATTATTCAAGGTTGATGTAACTTAAGATGTAGCACGCTAAGGTTAAAAAAACTGGTTATTAAGTATAGCTTCCGGGACAACCTTATAGATAGGCAATAGAAAATACCCCACGACCATGTTATAGTCTCATACCGATGTTATTCTTCACCGAAAGCTCGAATTTATTGTAGGATTGGAACTAATGTCCATAGACGCCGTATTCGAACATGTTGCCATCATTATACACATGTTTATTTATTTAATATTTGTGTAATATTGTAGTATTGTTAAAAGAATAAGCATATTTCTTAAATGGAAAAAAAATGTCGAAAATCATCGATAGATACTATCGCATCTGACAAGGGAGAGAGAGTGGTAGTGGAAAATAAGTTGTGCTGTGGGATAAGGGCATGAAGATGAAGATGACTATTAAGTCATCTATTATAAAGAAAAAACATTTAGTTTTTTGCTTATAATGGATAAACTCAAAAAATACTTAACCAATTTAAAAAAATCTTTCACCTATAGAAAGCTACCTTATCAGTGAGTGACATGCATTTTATTTTCAAAATCTACATTAACACAAGCGAAACCGTTAGTAAAAGTTAGTTACAGATAATGTACAAACCTAAATAATTGAATATGAAAATATTCAAGTGGATATATAATTAAACACGAAAACGTTTGTTTATTCTATATGTTTTTTTTTTTATATTATTCCATTCTGAATATCGTTACTATAGAATTGTTTATAAAGCCAACGATGAACTCATAAGCGTATATAATCAATGTGAATAGTCAAAAAGATATTATGCATTAACCAGAAAGATTCCGGGCACAGGCAAACAAGAGAGCGGATTAACAGTGTTTAGTCATTCGGAAGAATTGTTTAACGCTATCCAAATAGCGGCGTTTGTGCGCGAAAGAACCCACTAAGCAGATAATTTTGGATCGATTCGAGATTATGAACTGTCAATCAAGTGTGTGTGTTATACTGAATGAAGGATGTTCGTAGTGAGAATAACAATACATGCATTCATAAAGTTTAAATATTACTTATCTGTTCGACCATAACTTGTTTAGTTCCTGGAGAAATATCTGCAGGTATTATAAATCGCAAGCTTATGATAAAAGATGAGTTTTTGGCTTATTCGATTTAATTATCAAATTAAAATATCCTGGAATAATTCATACTTATTATGATGACACAAGAGTTTCTAGTTTGGTTCTGATAATATCATACAATCGACATGTATCAACACAAGTCATTATAAAAACATAGTCAGAGCACTCCGAGATATTCCAACGCGTATTCACGGTAGGTAATGTTGAAGTAATAGTTGACCAACAACTATTAAATATTTAGATATACAGAGACACACTAACTTCCTCTCCCGCTTCGCGTGGGTGCACTAGGTATATGTGATATTTTCTAAGATAATTATTGTAATGATATGATGTAAACGGCATTTTTTATCCACATTAAGTACCCAATGTAAATCAAATATTTAATTTCATAAAGATTAATACTATATTGCCAAAAATTGCAGCATAATAAGCCATTATTTTTTAACATTCTGTATAATATAAAATGGTTACTATAGGGTATCGCTGGGAGATAGGCGAATAACGTCAAGGACTTTTCTGTATGCATTTTTAAGATATACAGTTCCGCAGTACATTATTTTTATGTATCTTATAAGGCTTAGCCAGCGTTATCCTTCTTACAGCTTCTTTAGGCTACATAGACTTTTCTCTACTTTATATAAATACCTATACACAGAAAACTTCCATGAGAAATTCTTTCAATGGACATGAAAACCATATAAAAATCCGTTACTTAGATTAGAAGACCTAAGAGGACACACAAACGACGCAAAAAGGAACTTTGATTTATAATGTTTATAGATAAAATATTAAATTATAAAACAATTTTCATTTCGTGCAGGTGAGTGAGATTTCTAATCAACATAACTTTATATGTAAGAACCTGTACAAGGTTCAACAGCGGGTGTACCATCACTACACCTTTTTATACTGCAGCACTGCATACTAGCAGTGCTTACATAGTGTTCTAATCCGCAGGGTATACTTGACATTACGTACTGAGAAACAAAATGTTCTAAGACAGTCAGGAGCAGCAACCTATTTAAATTGACCTCGAGATTGTGATCCTTTTGAGGTTGAGGCTGCAATGACTCCTTAATATCAAATAGACTGCATGATTATATACTAACATAAATATATATAAAAATAGGACGATTAAACTATAACACCGTTTAACCAATTACTATATAAATTCACCTATATACGTGTTTTTTCATGAGTAAGATTTTTTCTATAAAGATTTCTTTTTCTCTACTAAGACTTAACCAATCATCATAGAAATTGCGAACGTAGTATGCGAACATGGAGAATATTTATATAAATCATTTTCACCATAACTCAAATATTTAGTACAAAAAATACTAGTTTTTTTAAAATACGTATTTACAGTAATTAATATTAATAATAAACGCGCATCCTGTTGCTAGCAAAGTTAGAGTATGATTTGATAATATAGATACTTGATATCAGAGTTCTAAATAAACTTCAATGTGAATATTTTCTAACCACCTGTAATTTCTCTAAAAACATATTTTTCTATATATACATACATAGAATTTAATAGAATTGAAATTTAAAAATATAAGTACCAAATATAGAAATCTTAATTTTTTTTTTTATTAATAACCATCATGTTTCTTAATTATATCAATGGCATTATTATAAAAAATAATGGAATAAAATTTAAAAGTTAGATACTTACATTGCTGCATTAGTTAGGACTATATCTAATATTTGCCGTTATCCACTCTCAAATCATCAATTCATCAGAGCGTGTCAAATGACGTTTTTTAATTTGTCCATGAACTAATACGGCGGGACGCTTGCGGAATATTACTCCATCTCTGACAGTGCTGTGCAAATGACTAATATAAATAGGCAATGAACGTATCAGAGGTCAGTTACAACCGGACTTCCTTCCAATAGCAACCTGCAGTGGAAGTGAAGAACATTTACAACTATGAAAACTCTTTTAGTGGTAGGCGTTCTCTGCCTGGTGGCGGCATGCACCGCTGACGAGTCCGAGGACCTCGCCGTAGCGGCGAGCGGTCATCACCATGAACACGGTGGCGGCCACGCACATCACGGGCACCACCACCATGATCACGGTGGCAAGGGCGGCAAAGGACATCACGGTCATCATCATCATCACAAAGGTGATCATGGCCATCACGGACATCATCATCATGGGGGACACCACCACGAACATGGCGGCGGACACAAGAAGCACTGGGATGAACACGACGACCATGGCGAACATCATGAACACGGTCACCATCACAAGGGAGACAAGCACGGCCATCATGAGCACCACGACAAGGGCGAACACACCGACGGCTACCACAAGAAATACCATAAGGATCACTTCCACAAGGACCATCACTTCCATGACGGCCACCACGACGCAGGCAAGCACCACAAACACGGTCATCATCACGGACATCATGAAGATCATGGCGGTCACCACAAGAAGGGCGGACACCACCACTCCGGACATCATGATGGACATCACGGGCATGACGGACACCATGACAAGCATCACTACGATGACGGTCATCATGAACATCATGGACATCATGGTCATGATGGACACCATCATCATCACGGAGGTCACGGCAAGAAGGGCGGTCATGAAGGGCACAAGGACTGGGGTTTCCACCACGGCAAACACTAATATTGTCAATACCAAACCACATGAATTATTATTTTTAAGAATGGAAGTTGTTATTGTTATTTTTCATGTTTTTATAAAAATTAAATAATTATCTTTAAACTTTGTAAATATTTGTCTTGTCCTTTTCATCGATAGATAAAAATAAATACAATGAGTATACACAAATTATAAATCTACAAGTATTCATTCAGTTATAGGTATACCTACATATAACAAATAACTATATACACATTTAACATGATCTTATTATCTCACTTAATAACAGATACAAAAAAGAAATACATATATTGTATATGAAAAACAACATAAGTAGTTTGTTAAACATATGTGAGTGAGTCGCCAGTTAATCCATTTTTAAATACAATGACTAACTAAACATCTTCAAAAAAAAATTCATATAGTATCCGTTAGTTACCAATAATTATAGGTATTCATATTTTGTTGTGGAAAAATACATAAGTCTATTATATTTCCAACAAATACTACCAATGAAGGTTTCCTGAATACGTTCAAATACGGGTTCAAGCCCGAAAATCCCAATTTTAATTCACCGGTAACTGTGGATACGTATGAAATTACCTTTTATAGTTTACCTAAAATGTCTACCGCTGCTTATATACTAAATATTAAATTATCAATATATCTTCTTTATACAAGCGACCCGTCCCAAGTTAACATGAATGCAATGTTGTTTTTGAAGGATTTATATTTATTATTTGCCACTTTGATATTTACAGTTTATCAAAGTTTAGAAGTTAAGTACCTAAGTATTTTCAAACAATCGAGTTTTTCTGTTGCGTTTAATATTAAATTTGTGATGTCTTCTAAACTCGCATTGAAATTATATCCTGTAAAGTACAGTTTTAAATTTACACTAATTTTTTAAGGTAACTAAAGTATTTAATTGAATAAAGATTATTACTATATTTGTCCAGAAATCCGTCGCAAGGAATTACAATAATATATAAAAGATAAAAATGATTACTGTGCGTTATGCTTTCGAGATACATATACCTAACCATCACAAAGTTTTTGTGGGCATTTTTTATATATACAATTATGTAGAACATTGTCAATGGAAGCGCTTGAAAATTCTTTCTTACGACTTAATTAGTTGACTTTTCTCCACTTTATATAATATACACAATATTATGTCTACCTTCCGGAATAAATTATCTAATGATCAATGATAGAGAAAACCGCATGATAATCCATTGTGTATTTTAGAAGAACTGAGGTAACAGAGATCAACACGAAAACCAAGTTTGTTTGACAAATGACATTATCGATTCACTATACAATGAGATAACACAGCTTTCATATTACACCTATATTTCGGAGGCACTTACATAGAACAATTGGTGTGAAGAACTGGAAAGAGTTATATAAAAATAATTGTCCTAAAGAAAGATCCCAGATCAATTAAAACACAGTCAATAATTAGACAACACTAAGCCAATGATTAATATCAGAATAGAAGATGAGTGAACTCTTATATTTAAATACACTATTAATACGTATGCTATCCTGTTTTTAATAAGCAAGGTTTAACTATTTAGTCAACCAACACTTGAACAATAAAAGTAATGTACATGACTGAATTTATTTGACTAAAATGACTGACTTTTTAACACTAAACTAAAATAATATTACAATAAATAAATGTAGACAAACCAGGTCGAGTTTTTTGCCGGCTCTTCTATAATAAGGAATTCTAAATTAAATAAAGTTTATTCTTTCTATTTTTATTTTAATCTTTTAAAAATGTTGCTTTATTGGCTTGCTAGCAAAAAACATGTTAGTTTTATTTTATTAAGACGACAATAGATCGATTATCGCACTAAACTTATCAGCTGTTTGGGGATTGTAGCATTATCGAACTTAATAGTAATACAGTCGGATATTCAATGCGGTGCATTAACTATTAACTAACTTATAATATCGTCATAACATCGAAATGGTGTACATAATCTACCATTCATCTAGATGACCACCAACTTCATGTTAAGAAACTACTAAGGGAGCTAGTGATATTTTTTGACAACTGCCCTTTGAAACTCCCTCCCGTCCTTTTTGAAAATTACATTTGGCTACTCACTGACAATATCAGGTAAAATAATACCCTGCCTTAATTCCGACTGCTGAAAATATTATGATAAAATGTACGAGAAACAGTGAAAATTATAAAACTGTTGAAATTTGTAGATAAATCTGTAAGTTATGTTGTTTTATTGTAATTTAAAGCATATCAAAATATAAACAAATCGTTGTATAAGTATACTAGCAGGCAAAGAGGACGTTGTCCGGCCTTGATAATAAAAAAAAAAACTAAAATTCAACCGCAGATCCACCTACCGGGTCAAATATGAATCTAAACCATTCTTGAATACTCCTGAACACTAATAAAAAATTTCATCAAAATCTGTCCAGCCGTTTAGGAGGAATTCAGCCACATACATACGGGCAGAAGAAGTATATATATTATATATATAAAGATAAGTTATGTTATTTTATTGTCATTTTAAACATATAATGAATGTAATTACTAGACCTATATAAATACTAGCGGTCCCGGTGGACGTTGTCCTGCCTTGATAATAAAAATAATCTAAAATTCAACCGCAGCGCCACCTACCGGTTCCAGTTGTGAATCTAAACTATTCTCGGATCCACTGGAACAAGCACACAAAATTTCATCAAAATCGGTCCAGCCGTTTAGGAGGAGTTCAGTGACATACACACGTACAGGAGAAATTTATTATATAAATATATTCGATTGAAGATGTCTGTAGACTCGCGTCAGGTTACAGAAGGCGCGAACAGGGTGTAGGCCGGTGCAGTGTGCACCGCGCCGCGCCGTCGATTCGCTTCGTCAAACACTATACTTCGATACTGTAACTGGTCTAGCACCTAAACTAGTTCCATGCCCGTTATGAAACTAGGAAAGGACTATCTATACAATAATAGCTATTTTGAAAAGAATAGATTAAACCAGGGATCCCGCCAAAATTATTTATTATTAACTTTAAATTATTTACTAAAATCATATACAGGTCAAGTTTGGATGCTACCCCAGATATACGCATACAATTGTCGGGCATAATACCGAACTATAAAACAATGATTCATAAAACAGTAGAACAATTGCATTCTTCACATTAAAACTTTAAGTTAAGAATAATGTGTTTCAATTATATCACATATTTCTTTAAAAAATGTTTTTATATAAATTTCAGTGTTGATTTATAATCATTCGATATGGGGTTAACATAAAAGGTATTTGGTTGTTGACCGTTATCTTTTGTAGGTGGTAGAGCCATGCTGAAGTTATTATTGGTTTCAGCATGAATGGGTCGGTTCGCCCCCGGTACTACCACCCGACCCACAGAAAACCGACGTGAAGTAACAGTCCTTGCATTGTTGCATTTCGTTCGGTCAGTGAGAGCGCCGCAGGACCACCTCCCCTCCCCTTCTCCTCCTCCAAAACACAGGCTGGCAACGCACTTGCGACTCCCCTGATGTCGCAAGTGTCTATAGACGGTGATGATCACTCAACATCAGGTGACCCACTTGTTCGTTTGCCTTCTATGATAAAAAAAAGTTTAGGAACTCCTGGATTAAACAATATTAATTATTATGACTTTGAGAAATTCAACTTTAAAAAAATTATATACACTTTTTTCCACGTTTTTTTTAATATCCAAATATGCATTTAAAAGTTCATTAAATTGGATATAAATTCAAGCGCTTTATTTATTTTATTGTAACTTTTTAATGTTCGTTAATGGGATTCGGAGTAACGCATTGGTCAATTTTTGACGGTGAGTCAAATTTTTAAAACCCTCTAGTTAATTCATCAGTTTTTATGCTGATTTTGTTTGATTTTGTCTGAATCGAGGACATGTATAGGTATAACATAATCAAATATTACTAAAATCGGAAACATCAACATTTTTTATCTGTCCCCTTCACGTGGAATGCTCCATATACCTACTAAATGCAACACCTAACAAAAACACACTTAAACATATAATATACCGGAATCAGCCTATGCATTCTACCTAATTATTATCACAATGGACATTTTAGGCTTTAAGATCTTCATAGTGTTTTTTTTTACTTTATCGCGTTTCGATGAAGTACACCACCAAGAAGTTTGCAGACCGACATAATAACGACAACTGCTATAATATTTAAGACTAGCTGTACCCGCAGCTCCGCACGCATTTTTTTAAATTATATTAAAGAAATATAAAACTGTGAGACCATGTAAAATTATAGAAATGCTCTTTAAAACAATTGTAAGTGCGACACGGACGCCACCTACAGTAACATGTAACGTATAGGTACATTAGATATATAAATACTAACAGTGTATGAAATGAGGTTTATCATCAGCAACATATTTGGAACCTTAACCCACCATATAACTACCTCAGTGCTCAATTACACAGTATAAGGAACTAATGAAACAATGCCTTAAGGTGTTATTATAATGATATATATGCCCATATTGTCAATAAGCAATACGTTTATGGTCTAATATCTTATTAGAAAGACCTCTTCTATCTTCAAAATTACTATTAATAATTATAATGTTGAATTGTAAACAATTAATGAGCTGACGTCTTGAAATCTTGCATAAATATAAATCAAGATATAAAACGTTATATATGTCTAAGCAGTTTTTAATATTTGACAATTTACATAGTGCTCAATGAACTCGATACAATATTCTTATATACTATGGTTACTAAATTGTGTAGACGAAAGCGCGGTAAATAAAACAAAATGGCCGCTAAAATGACCAAAAAGACAATATAATTCCAATTACATACATAGTTATATGTATATATGATTTTAGGTTATATTATTCTTGGAGTCCACTACAACGTACGTCTTATGCATGTTCACAGTCAACAACATATTTTTGCTAAATTTCATGCGGACGAAGTCGCGAGTAACAGCTAGTCTAAAATAGAATAATCTAAATTACTTCCAATATGGTCAGTTATATGCCAGCGAAAGTCTCGTAAAAATCGATGAAACCCTTTTGGAGATAGCACTGCGGGCGAAGTCACGGTTAACAGCTAGTCTAAACTAAAATAAACTAATTTACTTTTTATAATATTCGCTATCTGCCGGTGAAAGTTCCGTAAAACCGTCCAACCGTTTAGAAGATAGCATTGCGGGCGAAGCCGCGGTCAACAGCTAGTCTAATTTAGAGTAACCTAAGTTACCCGTTGTAATTTCAGCTATCTACCAGTGAAACTCCCGTCAAAATCAGTCCAGCCGTTTCGGAGATTACCCGGAATAAACAAACAGACAGACCGACCGACAAAAATTTTAAAAATTGCATTTTTGTTATCGGCAACGTCTATACTTTAATCAGTAAAAAAATATTCACAGATTCTTCATTTTTATTATATGTATAGATAGATATATAAAAAAACCCACATTGGAAGGATATAAAACGTTCTTTTGGTCACTCCGACGCTTTTAAGATCTTAATTTTTTAATACAGATATTATAGCGATAGTATATACATGCGAAAATAAATAACACTAGTCGTTTTAGCCCATAAAATGTATATATAAATAAACCTACACACATTAGGTGAGCCAAAAAAATCGACTTTTATACTCTGACTAGCGGGCCCGGCAGACGTTGTCCCGCCCTAATTATAAAAAAAAATCCTGGACAAATTATACACCAAAGCGTTCCCCGTGAATCACTGTATCCACTGGTGAAAACCGCATAAAGATCCGTTCAGTAGTTTTTGAGTTTATCGCGAACAGACAGACAGACAGACGCAGTAGGGGACTTTGTTTTATACAATGTAACGAAATGAAATGAATGACTTTATACTCTGAAAAATACGTTGGTAAATACCTCAAAAAAATTCTCTCCAAGCTCTTAATTTTAATAGGAAAGTCTTCCGCCTCTCAGTTTTTTTTTTATTTTTTCCTTATTATTAGAAAATTTCATACCTTGGTATTCACTATTTGAAAAGAAATACCTCATGTCATATATTTGTAGGAAATTGAATTTGCTACAAAAAAGGTCTCTTACATTTTTTTTGTAAACCTCATCATTTAGAAGTTATTGAAGGTTGAAGTTTGCTTATTTATGATGATGATATAAGAAAAAAGAAGTCTGTCTGAAAATAATTTTGAAGTGAAAAGAGAATTTTATGAGGTGACTACCAACCTATTTTTTAGAGTATAAAGTTAAAAAAAAAACATTTTTTTGCCTACCCTAATGCACATATGTATTAGCAGACAAGTTACCGCTTGCCAATTAACTAAATAAAACTGGAATTAATTTATATATGATATATATAAAGAATCATACATTATACATAGTGTTATAACTTTTATAAAGCAAAATCGCTGTGTTCCTTTAGTTATTCTAAACGATATAACGGACTTTGATCGTTTTTAATATCATTTAATACATGTATATTATATTTATATAAGTTCGAGAAAATCTATGTATTGTAATGAAGTCTTAAGAGTATTCGGGCGCTTACATTAATTAGTAACGCTGCTTGAACCCTATAAAATATATCTAAATAATATATTACGGAATTGTGTCTCTTAAAAATACCTATAAAGAGTCCGCGACGGTATATGTTTATCTATTAGGGATAACACTCATTAAGTAACTTCATGTTTTATATATTTTTTAAAACTAATTGGTTATTTGCTGTGATATTCTGATCAACGTTAACATTAAAGTAGACCAAAATTGTCATCTATACCATATGATATTTACGAATATTATCTTAGAAAATATCACAGATTTAAAATTACGCGCAACAAAAAACAATTTGCTTGTATGAAGATCGTTACGTAGCTTACACTGTACCCATGCGAAGCCGGGATGGGTGACTAGTCTTATATAAAGTAAGTATAACAATATTATACTATACTATATTAATAAAGAGTCTCGAAATCTTAACAACCATTTTTAAGTAAAAGATCTCAACGCGTTATTTAGCATCGTTCTATATTTACTAAACTGCCATGTTAATATGAAATTATCACCTGGAAACATCAAAATTTCAATCAAAAAACATCAAAATCAAAATTTACTATGTAATTTAAGCCAAGTTAATTACATGAATTTAAAATTAGTATGATATATACATAGCAAAGGGTGTGACAATCGCAAACGGGAAAAATTAAAAACGTAGACAAATCATTATACCTAACTAAATGTACAGAAAAGAAAAGAAAGTGTTCGTCTAACTAGGAGATTACGCATATATTACATTTCTCAGCATTTGCTTACAAGAAACTCGCATTTATAAAAAATAATATAAAATGACAACAACATCGCCGAAATGAAATCTCACCAATCTCGCTATGAAATCTCTTGTCAATTACCGTAACTAGGGTTGCCAATAAATTTGAAAATAGCACATTCTATCTTATTTTACAGCTTACATCTTCAATAAAAAGTATTTGTCAATTATTTTTTTCGCAAATACTTTGCGTTTAAAAATATAACATGTGATGTTTATGATACGGAAGGATTTTATAAATTATTTTTAACAATTATTCTTATTTATATACATACTTTTTATTTCCCTCTCTCCAGTAAAAGTATATATTAACTATCAATAAAAACTGATAACCCTAATTGTAAATTACACCAACTCCATTGTACAAGCCATACACTTGTGAATTCTAATGCAACTTGAAAACAATAGCTAACAAGTTTTACAGAAACCGTAAGTTCAATAATAAGAAATGTAAAAGGGAATTTAATACTTATTATTGTTTTTTTTTTTATCTGTACATAGTCCGTAAAAATAAAAAGAACAACTTTAACCAATGCGACTCATCAAAACGAAAGGAATGGAATAATAACAAATGTTACTATACAAACACCCACGAATTATTAAATCCAATAACACTCAGAAAAATATATTAATTTTACGGTTTTATGTTGTAGCTGCTATGCTTTTTAGGCCTAAATAATGTCACAATAAGAATATTTGCAATTAGGCGCGACGTGTACCGAGCACGGCGCTCGTGGCGTCCTTGCCCGATGGTTTCACTAACTGCAACCAGCAATTTCTATGATATAAAATGCTGCCTCCGACAGCTGTCAAGTCAGTTCCGTGGTAGAATCCAAATATTCAACAAGTAGTACAGCTACTAACAAAATGCGGACGCTAGCCGCCCTCGCCCTTCTGGGATGTATTTTAGTGGTTTGTTCTGGTCGCGAGATCGACCGGAAAGAAACGGACCTTGTCGCCGCGGCGAGCCATCATAAGGGGCATCATCACGAAGAGGGGGGCGGTAAAGAGCATCACGCCCATCATCACCACGAACACGGGGAAAAGGGTCACAAGGGACACAGAGGTCACCATCATCACCATAAAGGTGAACACGGTGATCATCATAAGCATCACCATGAAGGACATCACCACGAACATGGAGGTGGTCACAAAAAGCATTGGGATGAGGACGATCATCACGGCCATCACCACGAGCATGGACACCATCACAAAGGAGGGAAACATCATCACAAGAAACACCACGATAAGGGTGAAGAAACCGAGGGCTACCACAAGAAGTACCACAAGGACGAATATCACAAAGACCACCACTTCTACGATGACCACCACAAAGAAGGCAAGCACCACAAACATGGCCATCATCACGGACATCATGCAGATCATGGCGGTCATCACAAGAAGGGTGGGCACCATCACTCTGGCCATCACGAGCATCATCACGGCAAGAAAGGCCACCATGACAAACATCATTATGATGAAGATCATAAGGGACACAAAGGTCATCACGGACATGAGGAGCATCATCACCATCATCATGATCATGGCAAGAAAGGAGGTCACGAAGATCACAAGCACTGGGGTTTCCACCATGGCAAGGACTGACACCGTTACTGTTAAGAAATTTTACCACGCCTATGTTGTCATATTGTATATTACCTTTTGTAAATAGATAAATTTTATATTTTAATTACTAGCATTTTTAATTTTACACGCTGTACATTTCACGTAAACCTAACAGTAAAGTATACGAATACAAAAAATTTGAAATGTATTGAGATGATTAATTATTTATGTTTATTATTTGTTGAAGTTATAAATGTAACGGAACTAATTTAGTTTAAGCATGCCACAGCACAAAACGATGTCGTCACCATTGCCCTCACAGAATCACTCGTCCAGAAATCTGCAGTAACGATTGCCAAAGATCACTCTGTAACCGGCGACAATGAAAGCACTATTATCTATAAATTGAAGTTACGGAAACATTGATAGCACTTCGATCATAGTTGCGCTAGAAACCACGTCTCTAGCGGAGCCAACGCAAGTAAGTTTTTCTATGAATCTAAGTAAACATACATAATAACAACGTAACTAATACATGTGTAATTTTTTTTATAGATATGAGGCTCTTATTACTGATAACGTGTGCGATAATATCAGCGCACGCTCGCAATGTAGGGGAAACTAAAAGTGAGGTTAAACAGAATGTCGAGGTAGCTGCTCCTAAAGGTACAGATCTTTCAGCAGCTGGAAGCGAATCAGCAGATCAAGCGCCAGCGGGCACTGAGCATAAAAAGGCCCAGGACAGTCATCAAGAGCATGGGGGTGGACACGAACACCACGCAGATCACCATGAGGACCATGGAGAAAAGGGTGATAAAGGATATAAATCCCATCATCATCACGATAAAGGTGAACATGGTCACCATGAGAAACATCATCATGAAGGACATCACGATGAACACGGAGGACACAAGAAGAAGCACCACGACGAACACGACCACCACGGCGAACATCACGAAGCAGCGCACGGACACAAAGGAGGAAAATTTGGTCACAAAAAGGGCCATAAAAAAGGATCAAAAACAACTGGATTCCATCATAAGTCACATAAAGATGAATATCATAAAGAACATAAGTTCTATGACGACTTCCACAAGGGTGGCCATCATCATAAACATGGCGACTTCAACGGTCATCACGACAAAAAGGGAGGACACCACAAGAAAGGCGGTCATCATGAGCAGGGACACCATGAAAAACATCACGGTAAAAAGGGACACCACGACAAAGGGCATTATGATGAAGACCATAAAGGTCATAAAGGACACCACGGTCATGAAGAGCATCATGCCCATCATCACGATCATGGCAAGAAAGCTGGCCACGCGGGCGGCAAGGAATACGGCTACAGCCATGGGAAAAAAGCATAAACAAAACAACAACTCGGATACGTTATTTGTTTCATTTATATGTACTTATTTCTTTATACAAGCCATTGTATGTAATTGGTCACTTAAGTACAAAGATTTCTTCATTTAAGTTACTTAAGTTATACGATTACGCAATATAAACGACTGTATCTATGTAAAATATAACTTTCAAATTCTATTGTTGATACTGTTATACCTAAGTTGTTAAATACTTATGTAAGAGGAGTCAATAAATTAAATAAAAAAATAATATAATTTATGTTTCTCAATTTTTCTTAGTTGTAACCAACCCAAAAAAAAACTAATATATGTGTAAGTGAGTTATGAAATAATACTAAAAACACAAACTATAAAAGAAAAATTATTTTTGTAGGCTTTAAAGTCTCGACAATTGTGTTACATCTAATCTGTGAAGGGCAATGTTATAGATCAGTAAATTTATAATATAAGCATAATTAAAGTATCTATAATTTGTTCAGGCTAATCTCTAAAACATTTCCTTCCCTTTCGCCCAAACACAGGCTGGCAAGGCACTTTCGCCTCCCCTGGTGTTGTTAGCGTCTATGGACGGCGGTGATCACTTAACATCAGGTGACCGACATGCTCGTTTGCCTGCTATATGAAAAAAAAATTGTACCAATTTTAACGAAAGTTTTACCAGCAGAAATAAAATGTCCAGAGAATTATTTCATTCAATTATTACGCCTTTTCATAGGAATTAACTAGAGAGTATAAAATTTATAAGATGTAACTTCAAAATTGATAAAATCTAAGGGTTGACTAAGCATTGAGAATATTACAATTAAAAAAGACAGCCCACAATTAATCCTAGTAAAAAATATAAGACCTATAAAGTACAAGAGCATATTCATGAGAATGAAGTTATTGGTACCAGCTGGTTACCTGCAAAAGGATTTTTTAAAGCAATATTATAAAATATTGTGATGTCATAAAAATCTTTTTATTACAACATCTTAGTTTAAATGGAAAAACTTTCATTATAAAAGTAAAGATCCTTAATATCAACTAGAAATACTCAGATTTTCATGATTTATAATGTACATGGGCTTTAGTAATATTGAAAAAAAAAACCTTCTAAAGAAGCCACAATAAGGCTCATATTCTTTTCTTCTAAATAACCTTAAGACAACTAATACATAATAAAAAAAATACAATTGTTTACAAACTTTTATTAAGCAAAGTATTACAAAGATGTCTACAAGAGTGCCATCAATGGAGCAAGGTGCTCAAACTCTATCTTCTCAGTAATGTTTTTGGTCTTGATATTCTCATCTTGATTGGCAATGAAAATTAGGTTTCCATCATCTCTCCATCCATATTTCTTCACCCAGTGCTTCAGTGTCACATCTGATTAAAATCATTTTTTACAATTATGTAAAACATCCAACAATGTAAGAAATTAATATAACAAATTTGAATAACTTGAAGCAAATACACTAGATAAATTATAAATTATCACAATTACTGTAAGTCTATGGGTAAGAAGTGCTTATTGGAATATGATTGATCCAATGTTTCAATTAACATCCAGAAATAATAATTGTCAAATACAAGATATAAAAATTATGTATTTATGTTATATATGTATTTATTGTATTATAATATTATATACATGTATATATTTATTCAGCCATTTTCTTTTGTTCTGTCTATATAGGCACAACCTACAAAAGTTTTTGATTGACATCAAATATGCCTTATGGCATTAAGCTCGCCAGTGTAAAAATCAAAAGTGCAATAAAGAATTCATTCATTCATTCAAAAAGCAAAACTGGGAAAATAGGTCTCATCTATAATTTGATAACTGACAAAGGTAATGATATATTTCAATTATACCCATAAATAATCATAGTAATTATTTTGATAATATATCATCATTGGGAGATTGAAACTAATCAAAGCCAAAAAACTAATCAGAGAATTTTTGTACTAACATTTTGATCTCAAATTTTACCTCCTTCTTCCTTCTTTTATCTCTTGATTTCATACAACTCATATAATAACAATGCTAATAAATTAGAAATGTTTATGACATTTCAACTTACCATCAATTCCTCCTAACAAATTTGCTAAGTTGTTTTTATCAATTGTTTGGAATGTGATGCCAACTACATGACAAACAAATTTTCTGATAGAATCATGGAATCCACTTATGCGGTTACATAATTCAGGCATTTGATGAACTCTGTTCCAGAACTGGGCAAAGTCACATTGTTCTAGAATATCCGCCAAATACTTAATTTGAGATATTGTTTCATTTTCCACCTACAATATAATCATAAACATATATGTCAATACAGTATCTATGAATAAAACACCTGCCTACCAAATCAGACCAGTGAAAGGACATAAAAGGTGTAGCACAAACATAGTTAGGAACTAAGGATAATTAAAACAGGGCTGTCTCTCATGAAGCTACAGATCACTCTTGGTAACACTAAAATCTGAAGTATATAACTTCCAAAATATATTCTATCAAAATTAAAGCATAGGTTTCAATCACATGTAATATTTCTGACAAGCTTTTCACAGACCAGCAATCAGGTTTAGACCAAATTATATTTAGTCTTCATGATCATCAACTTTTATTTGATTCAATCCTTAGTAGTTTTATAAATATGGCAATAAATAACTAAAATCATGCTCACCACAGATTCCAAGAGCAAACACTTACATAAAGTAAAATCAGTATGTGGAAAATTAGTAAGTGCTTTTAGCAGAATCTGGCATGTGATGTCAGGATTGAACTGCTCAGGGTTGAATTGGTACAGTTTCAAAACTGCTAAGTTTGCTTCCAAATCATATGTATTTTCACGTGACTGCATTTCCACATATCTCTCCAATGTTTGAAGATTTGCTGGGTTATACCTGTATAGAAAGTCGTAAGATGCATGACGAAACGTAGAATATAACCTACAATATGGGTGATTAATAATATAGATACCTTTCTATACTCTTTAGTATAGTAGCAACAGTTTGCTTCATTGTTTCAGCCATTTTATTGCCTTACAAAAATTGGTCTCAGGAATTCTTAAAATTCACTTTTTAGGAATCTCAATGATACTCACAGGACAAAAATACTCGTAGCGAGTGACACCTATGCAGTATTGCCAGACGATTGTCATCTATCACAGGGATGCCGATCTGATATCGATTAATTGAAATTTTTAAAATATATTGAAATCGAATTTATCGAATCGAATTTATTGAAAAATTAATCAGAGATCGAATAATTGATTCTTAGATATATAAATTTACTTTTTTTTAATAAAAAATAAACATCAATTAGATCTAGTGTATCAATTGCTGACACTATAAACATGTGATTCGCTTTTTTCCTATTTAAATAAAAATAAGACTGGATACAATAATCTATAATTATAAAAAAAGGTCATCAAAAAATAATAATTTAAGAGATTGATTTTTGAATAATTGCTCTCCTAGACCTCATTTTTCTATGAATCAATTCAACAGACCACAATTAGAATCAATTTAAAGAACAATTTTTTTTGCAACGAATCGGCATTCCTAACTATCGCCACGAAATTGCATACAAATTTCACTATTATATAGGTACTGCAATCATCTTCGTTTATATTTCAAGACAATAATAGAAACTAGACCGCATCGACCAAAAACCATAACCTGTAACAAGATACAAATAAAAATAGTCACAATTGCAACCTTAATTAAAAAACGTGAAATTAAATAATAACATAATAAATAAATAATAAAGATATAAAATAAGACAAATTTTCAAGTTGCCATTAAATTTTACAACTTGCGTTCGTTGCGTTTCACAAACACGTAAAGTATTACATACTTCCATTTGAATGATTCGCAATAGTTTGAAACAATAGCAAGTTTAAATATGAGTCCATATAAATAAAACATTGTTTTAGGCAGATACATAAATAATTCCTTGATAAGAAAAAAAAGAAAATGTTTCATACACTCACGTTGGTTATACATTTGATTTGGCTACATGGTCTAGATATCTTTGTCTTTTCATTAGCATGCAAGAAAGCAAAAAAAGCAGACACAAAAAAAACTCTGGATTTATATTCTGTGTATAGGTATTTACGAAATTCTAAACTGTCAAATATGTCAGCACACTAGATCTTTGGTTGATAAAAGTTGTTGCTGTTTATTTTTCTGAATCTTAGACAATTCTATTTTTTAGGAAAATAAGTTAAAGTTATCAAGAGAAGAAATAAATACTCCGTTCAGACAGGAAATTACAAATAACCAAAATGGATCAAATGCTTCCTAGTCCCTATAATATACCTGGAATAGGTACACCATTACATCAACCTGAGGAAGATCAACAGATTTTACCAAATGCTATGCAACAGCAACAACACCAACAACAACAAGCACAGCAGCATTCGCTGACGGCTCTTGGCTCATCGCCTCTTGTTGGCTTTGGTAGTTCCATTATGGGAACCCCTCAGAGATCGATCCATACATACGCACCCACTGCCAGTTATGCTACCCCACAACAAATGATGCAGCCACAAACACCAGTAATTATAATTTCATACCTCATTCCACACAAATAGTACATACAGATTTACTAGTAAAATTAAATCTTTATCGTTTTCTTCATATTTTTACAGAGTTAGAACATTATTCATGAACCAAGAGAAGTCTAGGTTTCATTGAAAGTCATAACACTGCATTATTTAATTTTGCAGGTAGATATAACTACATTATTGACTAGTTTTAAAATTATAAAGTGTATATTATATTATTAAAATAATTGATTACAATCAAATCTAAATTTCTTTACACA
This sequence comes from Antheraea yamamai, assembly GCA_036509395.1. Lineage (NCBI taxonomy): Eukaryota > Metazoa > Arthropoda > Insecta > Lepidoptera > Saturniidae > Antheraea > Antheraea yamamai. Next base: position 13,738,873 of record AP028435.1, on the reverse strand, counting down.
ATCAATTTTGTTTTATTTTTAAAATAAAAGAACATACTTTAGAATCATGCTTAAACTCAATTATTATATTTATAAGTATATAAATAAGAATGGTACTGTAATACAACATATAAAAAATCCATCTCGTAACTCTAGATTATCCCAGTAAAAGTATCATAAAAAAATATAATCCAATGTCTTTACCTGTTTATGATATATGAATTTTAATGTGCTATAAAATTGTAATATTATCATAAGTACTTAGTCCGGTGAAGCTGTTAAGACCTTGCTAGGTCAATAGCGTAGCCAGTTCGAAAAAAAAAATCATAAGTACTAACAAATAACTATTGATTTGAAGTCCATACTTACATAACCAATCACTTTTAATTTTTTTTAACTTATAGCAAAACATGATGTCGCCTATGATTACCAGTGGTGGTATTGCCAGCCAACAGATGCTGAGTCAAGCTAGTCCAGCACCAATGACACCCATGACACCACATTCTGCAGATCCTGGAATCTTACCACAGTTACAGTAAGTTCATAGTTAAATGAAAACTTATAACTTTTATTCATAGATTGGTATTAGACCTTAGGGCATTAGATATAACAGTGTGAGCATTTATCCAATTTTCCTACCTAATTATCTGAAAGTGTTAAGCCAATTTGACTATAAGGTCAAATTTTGGTAATAAGGTTATGACAGTATACTGAAATACTGATTTTCCTCCCATTGCATTGGATACATTGATTTATGGATTTTAGTGGCACATGGTAAGGATTATGGTTGTCATTCTTCACAGTTTGAAATGAAGTTGCAAAAAAATATAATAGTAATATTATACTATCTATGAAACTTAGTAGGTACATCTCTCCATCATACCCAAGATCGAAGATGATGGGGGGCAAATCACTAAAAGTGATGTATGAAATTATGATTACTGGCATTAACATTATTGAGTAGGAGAAAGAAATAGTACAGATGGGAAATTTAATTTCTTTCACTCTGATTATCAGTACATTTCATAGCCTTTGACTCTTCCAGGCTTTTCCATTAACTATGGTTTAGAGATAATCATATTCTCCTTCCTAAATAATGTCACTGAAATAGTGTCTACATTTATGATTTTCATGCCCAAAATAAGAGATGTCATTGTGTTATGTGTATTCCATGAATTATTAATATTATAATGTGTATAAGAGTTACTATATTAAAGACTAGCCTCGTCTTCTTCGTCCATGTGGAATAGTTATTTTGGGTTAACTCTAACACACAGCGAAAACTCTCAAAAGGAAAAAATACCCCGAATTTGAAACATTCTTCATTGGTGCTCCGCTCCTATGCTCCTTAGCGTGATAATATATAGCCTATAACCTTTCCCGATATATGAGCTATATAACACTGATATATTTTTCAAATCGGACCAGTAGTTCCTGAGATTACCCCCTACAATGTCACAAACACACAAACTTTACCTCTTTATAATATTAGTATAGATAAGTAGTAAACTGCAAAGAGTTAGTTATTATTAACAAACTATTAGTTATCTTGATTTATAATAAATGTTTCTAAATTGTAGGAATATAGTATCAACTGTGAATCTCAATTGCAAATTGGATTTGAAAAAAATTGCACTACATGCCCGTAATGCTGAATACAATCCAAAGCGATTTGCTGCAGTTATAATGAGAATAAGAGAACCAAGGACAACTGCTCTAATATTTTCGTCAGGAAAAATGGTGTGTACTGGAGCTAAAAGTGAAGAAGACTCTCGTTTAGCTGCAAGAAAGTATGCAAGAATTATTCAAAAGTTAGGCTTCACAGTAAGTATAGTATCATTTTATAGCATTTGGTTTATTCTTCCTTCACATATATGAAATTGAAACATAGATAACTAAATAAGTTGATAGACAAATCATATTATAAAAAAATCATGAATATTTTTAATATATGCAGTATAATGTTAATAACAACCAGTTAAAATAATATAATACAGATGACAGAATAACTGCTTAGTTTACTTTATTAGGAAAGATTAATTTGATGTTAATGTGTTATGATACTGCACAGAATATTAAATACAGACAAGATAAAGGAAAATGTACTAAAGAGTCATTATTAACTACTTTAATGATAATTTGTTAATAATGTAGTTCTTACTTTGTTTACTATTTTTCAGGCAAAATTTTTAGACTTCAAAATACAAAATATGGTTGGAAGTTGTGATGTGAAATTTCCTATTCGTCTCGAAGGTCTAGTCCTTACTCATGGGCAGTTCAGTTCCTATGAACCAGAACTATTCCCTGGACTCATATACAGAATGGTGAAACCAAGAATTGTCCTATTAATATTTGTGTCTGGGAAGGTAGTATTAACAGGTGCTAAAGTGCGTGAAGAAATATATGAAGCATTTGATAATATTTACCCTATTTTAAAAAGTTTCAAAAAACAGTGATTTTTGTGTGTGTGTGTGTCCGTATGTTTATTATTCCATAACAATGTTGTTAATATTAAAATTATGTGAGGAATCTTTGTTGCTAGTTTCACTTTGATTTATAATTTCTATATACTAACATCATATAGACTACTAATAAATTTCAGTTCACATGAATATTGTTAAGATCTAAATTTCCTAATATTTCATTTTACTATAGAGCCACTGTCACCAATACAAATAGTATCTATAAATATAAAGTGTATTTTACCCTATGATGTTAGAACTAAAAAGCTGTAGATACGTTACTTATATGATATTTTGTCAAAACTAATTGCACGATAACGCACTCCTCGTACGTAAAGTAATATTGTAACGCCACATTGTCTTAGATAAAATGTGGAAGAAGGATGGCATATTCTCAATATCGGTGGTGAAAAAGAAATAGTTATATGTTGCATAGATACGGACAGATTAAGTGGGCAGCTATCAAAAAATAAGCTAGCCAAGTTTTTACAAAGCGCTTATGATGTATCTACAGCTTTTTAGTTCTTCATTGATTTTACCGGATATATCGAACACATTGTTTTATTTACAGAAACAAAACGTTCTAACGCTTACACCTAATTTTTATCTGTCCACGCTTAACATCTTTTTTTCGTAGCTTTAGATCTAGGCAATTTTTTTTTCAACAATTGGTTCCTAACATTTACATCAAGTACAGTTGCCAACCATACTTTACAACAACGTATCCTATTCTACTTTTGAAGAACATACTAATTGTACTTAATAATATAGTATACGAAAAAAAATTGTCATTTTTATAAAATATTTCTTCTTTGCTCTTAATGCCTGCGACCTCCGTTTCCACTGAGTGTTTTTGGATGTACTCGATACTCGCTTTTGTAAGCGGCCGCACTCGCGTCAATACAAATTTTGAAAATAAAATACAAAAATGTAATTATACAGGTGAAAAATATAGGGAATTGACATCATATATCTATCGTGTTTATATAAGTTAAACATTGTCTCATGTTTGAGTATGTTGAATTGCTTGCTTATTATTTTATGGTTTTATTTTTACCTTTGGATCATTTTGTTGTTTAACATCGATTACAAATATGGGTTATATATCGACTAAAAAATCGACATCATATTGACATCCCAAGTGCCAAAACAAGAAAAAAAATTATACTTGTCATTATATGTAGAAAAGAATTTGATATTTTATAATATATACAAAAATTTATGTTTTATGTATTTAAATTTTATGTTGTATTTAAAAAATGAATTCCGGTCTGTGAAGTGTTAACCAATATTCGTGATTATTTTTATAATACTATCGAGCCGATTTCGACACTACACGATGAGAACTGATTTAGAGAAAGAAGCAAGTACACTTATCTTAAAAAAATATGGCCAATTTTTTAAAAGTCAATACGAAGATCTGGCTTCAACATGTAAAACTGAAACGTGGGAAGAAAACAAAACTTTTTTACCCATTCAAGTAGTTATGGCACCAAATGAATTGACACCAATAACTAATATAATGTCATCTGATAATACTCTGATGACAAAAGTTTTAAGTGTCCTTACATCTTTGTGTGTTGAAGTAACAACTTTGAAAAAAGAAGCATTTGAAAGGTACAGATATGTCCTTGCACTGTAAATTAACTATTCTATATATCCTTTATACCAAACCATTGACTTACTTTTAAAAATATCTATACATATAATAAGAACGTAAATCTAATGTGTGTACTTTTTCGATTTTCGTGAAAAAAATTGGTGCAGGTGTCTAGGAAGAAATAATAGAATACATTTCAATCATTTGAAAATGTCTGTCTGTCTGTTTGTATGAACACGCATCACTGCTAAAGTACAGGGTTCACAATAAAATCACAGATTATAAAGCATATCTTCGGGAGTAACTTAGTCTTTGTTTTTTTTAAATCGGTCCACTCTATCTATCAGAAGTTATTGTAATTTGAATGGCAGCTCGAGGTAAGTATGAAAGTAGAGTAGTAACCTATACTATTATTATGAAGCTTATTTGTTTGGTTAAACATGCTAATCTCAGGAACTACTGATCCGATTTGAAAAATTATTTCAGTGTTAGATAAATCATTTATCGAGGAAAGCTGTAAGCTACATAGCATCTCTCTAAGACCCATAGGAGCGGAGCACCAATAGAGAATGTTTCAAAATCGGGTTTTTTATTTTAAGAGCATATGCTGCATATTAGTTAGCCCAGAGTAACTATTCCACACGGACGAAGTCATGGGCAGAAGCTAGTACTTAAATATAAATATACTTTTAAAAATACCTGTGGTACAGATCTCATGGATTCTAAGTTGCTATGTTTTAAATTAATCTTTAGACATGTATTAACTGGAACAGCTTCAGGTCACATTGATTCTAAGTTAAATTCTTCTGCCTTATCATTGCTATGTTTGAAATTAATCTTTAAACAAGTAACAACTGAAACAACTGTGTGAGAAAATAAGACTTGTAACTTTTAACAATATTTCTCAGTTTTAAATCAGATCAAAGTTTTAAATTTAGTAATGTTTTAAAGGTATGCTTACACATCTTTATATATAAATTTCTTCTGTGCATGTTTATGTCACTGAACTCCTCCTAAGTGGCTGGACCGATTTTGATGAAATTTTGTGTGCGTGTTCAAGTGGATCCGAGAATGGTTTAGATTCACAATTGGACCCGGTAGGTGGGGCTGCGGTTGAGTTTTAGGATTTTTATTTTTTATTATCAAGGCAGGACAAAGTCCGCAGGTCCGCTACTCATAATTATAATCATCTGAAATGTCATCTAAAGAGTAAGACATTCTAGGGACTGTTATTGTTTTTCTTTAATATCTTTCTAATCACTATAAAAAAAGAATGTATACTTATGTAGGAAATTGAGAACTTATATATATTTTGCATAATTGTAAAGAGAACATTATCACACATTTATATGATTTTGAATGAATTCCAAAGTATGGTTTGTGGAACTAAATACTATTACTAATGTAAAATAAATACTAATACATTAATTATAAAAAAGAGAACATTATGTAATATTTAAAAAAAAACTGTTTATCAAAAATATTAATGTGGAGGTAGTTACTAAAACTATCTCATATTCATCACTATTTTACTCATGTAGGTACATGTCTTGTTAAAAAAGTACACTATCAAATAATAACATGTAACTGTGTATCACCTACACCTCTACACAAATGTATTCCATTAGAGACAAAAAGGTGCATGCAAACCCTGATAGCATAACAGTTTGGAAATGACTGTTTGAGAGAACTGATCCTGCATGAAATCCAACATGAGTCACAGGAAAACATTATGAAGTTGTCATGAGTCCCGGTACAATATTTTAGTTTCGACTAAATTCATTACATTAGTGCCCTGACCTTCCATTTTAAAGTAAAACTATCTTTATGATGTGTTATATCGACACACATAACTTTTGATTCAAATTAAAAATTCACCCAATGGTCTTTAATAAGGCATCAAAACAAGTCCTTAAAAACATGTTTCTACAAAAATATTATTAGCTTTAATAAAATATAGAGTTGAATTTCAGTAGCATTACTGTGACATGACTGTGTTACATAAATGGACATAGTTGTAGTTAAACAGAAAGGATCCAACCCACACTATGGGAAAAATAGAGTTATATACAAAACACTTTCTGTAGTTGAAACTTTAATGTTACAAAAACAGTCCAAGTAAATTTCCAGAGCATCATTTTATAGTGACCATATGTTACCAACATACATGATGGCGGGTCATTATTTATTAAATTGAAAATGTTAATATCTCAAAACTAACTGAGTGTGGGGTGGATCCTTTTCGTTTAACTAAGTTCAATTGTGACTTAACTTTTTACCTCATAATAATGTGTGAAAATACATTCAATGAAAAAAAAACTATAATAAAATAGTTTGTTGTTTTATCAGTATAAATATTTTATTAGTTAAAAATTATATTGTAATTGTAAACTTATCAATTTTTAGGTATTTCCTGTATTTATCTGTGTATGATGAATACAGTTCAAATGATATGAGTTCACAAATGGAAATAATTTGCTTGCTAAGCAATTTTGCCTCAAGATGTGATGACACACTCCGAAACCTATGCAGTCAAATTTTTGCCATCTACACAGAAACATCTGTTAACCTAAGTATGATTTATATTTTTTGTTTAGAACTATGATTGCAAAATATGTTTTGTTTTTATTTTGAAATGAATATGGTATATTTAAGCGCCTGAGCCCACTACGGTGCAGTGAGTTGTGGAATGGAATAAAAACCATATTCTAAAAGCCTGTGAATGTCAGACCTCACTTATTTTATATTGATTCTGGAGGTTTCTTCTTCGAGATTTAAAGGTTCCCTAGGACCAGACAAGTATTAACCAAAAATACCATCAATATAGTTTGAGACCCTGAGTTTTCCACAAAAAAAAACATCCCATATATAGATTTTATAATACTGTCTTCGTCTGACTTTCCCACATTTTAGTTTATTATTTATTCAAATGAACAATCTGTATTTCCAGGTGGTATTCAGCTCCATTACATTATTAATCATATTGGAGAAATATTTACCATTCTTGTAATATTAGAAATATTAATATCACAAACTTCTCTGTTGACAAACTGGAATAAATATTGCAATATTTTAAAATCGTACGGTCATGTACCTGATAATGTAGACTTACTTGAAGAAAGACTCAATGCTTTGCTTGGAGCTGTAGACAATATAACAGCAAATATAATGAATGATGATATAGTACAGAAATCTTTACAAAATTTATTTATGTTGAGGAAAAGCCTTGTAGATAAAAACTGTGCTATAATAGCAACAGAATTCTCGCTATACCTGAAACATGCAATAGCTAGTCTTGATAAATTGGTTACGGATCTGCCTAATGTGAATAATATGTATAAGTGTATCAAGATCAATGCTCTATTTGTTTTAACTTCACATTTGTTTGGAAACATGGACCAGAAAATGTTCAAGTCACTTATTGAATTGGATATGAAGGTAAGGTCAAAATCTATTTTCAGACAAGATAACAAAATTTATTGGAAATATAGTCGAGTCTATAAGTATGTTTCGATGTAATTACCATACAATTCCATCTATTGTAATATATCAAAATGGCCATCATAGCGTACCGCTATTATAAGGATGAATCACCTCCAAACCCCTCATGGTGCCTATGATTTGAATATTTCAGCTCAAGTGTAGAAGCCAATCATCAAGATTAATGAAACGGCATAAGTTATTTACATTTTTTTATATCTATAAAATAAACATGTCACCAATTTTCCTAACTTTCACATGAGTCACTGCTACATTATATTGGTATTTATTTTAGGTTCATAGTATCCATGTGATCGGCACTACAATATGGTGTCCTGAGCAGTTTCTCCAACGGCATGTTCCATCAATGTGTGCAAAACATGACAAGTTATCCCAAACTATGCTGAAAGCTCGACAAGCGTACATTAACGCAAAAAAAATAAACCTAGCTCGTGATGTTACAAGCTTACAAGCGGTTTGCACACAATGGGTGCTAAACGTTGAGAATATATTCTCTTCAAACAACCATAGATTAAATGCTGCAGAAATGACATTACATGCTAAAACTTTATTAGATGGATTAGATATTGCTTCAAAGACAAGTCACAGCATTTTAACATTGATCAATTTACATCTCACACTGGGAATTCCATTAACCAAAAGCATGTTAATGTCGTTGTTTGAAATTGTTAAAATTTTGAAAATATTATGGAATGCTGTATCTCGTAATCGTAATCAGATTATTTCCTCTATAAGTATGGTACAGCAGCATCTGATATTTCAATCGATATCATCCATATTAGAAGTAAAGAAGTCTTTGGTTACTGATAAAAATTTTGGTAATAAGAGATTAGATGAGCTCACGTGCATTGTTATAGCTGAAAGAGCATTAAAAGGAGCGGCCACTTTGGAACGTAATGTAGCTACTAACATCGCATTAAGTTTCATACCTGACACGACATATTCCGAAGACAGCTATGCTAGACTCGGTATATTACTTGAAAAAGTTCAGATATTATCCAATTTCATAAAGTCTATGGAAAGATTTTGTAATTGTTCCTGGGTATTGTGGCATCAGAACGTAATTCCCATATACTTTGAACAGAATTTTAGTGTTCAGTTGAATGTATTAAAGTTGAAATATTTTATTATGGTATTAGAAGATTGCGCTGCATTGTTGCATAAAACTGATAAACAGTATGGTATGGAAAAATCACAGCAGTTTATGGTTTATGTAAAAAATATGATTGATAATAGAATGATAAAAACCACAAGTCAGAATATAGAGACGAATTTACGTTTACACATTCATTCACATTTACAATTGGATTTAATAAATCCATTTGCGTTTGACATGACAAAAAAGTTATTACTAATTGCTGATACTTTTAGGATTCAAGACATTTATATATCTGTTGTACCCTCAGTAGAACACTATCTCTCGACAATGTATTACAACTTAACAACGGTAGTTCTATCAGATTGGAAAACTTATGGTGAAATGCGTCAAATGGCAAAGTTTAAGTTTAATCTGAAAACGGTTCAAGATAATCTGCCTACACAAACGCTGGAACAGGGTCTAGATGTATTGGAAATAATGCGTAATATTCACGTATTTGTTTCAAAATATCTCTATAATCTAAACAACCAAATTTTTATTGAAAGGAGCAGCAATAATAAGCACTTAAACTCCATTAACATAAAACACATTGCAAATTCCATAAGGACCCATGGTACCGGTGTCATGAACACGACCGTTAACTTCACCTACCAATTCTTGAAGAAGAAGTTTTTTATTTTCTCTCAATTTATGTACGATGAACACATCAAATCTCGACTGATTAAAGATCTTAGATATTTCAAAGAGACTGCCGATAGTAATGGAAATATGTATCCGTACAAAAATGCCGAAAAATTTAATAAAGGAATAAAAGTTTTAGGCATAAATGAGGAAGGGCAGAGTTATCTAGACCTATTTCGAGAACTTATAAGTCAAATCGGAAACGCAATGGGATACGTAAGAATGATAAGATCTGGAGGGCGACATTGTTGTTCTGATGCCACAATGTTTTTACCAAAACTCGAAAACATTGAATCCTTCAAAAATATTTATGAACTTAATGATCTGACGCCTAAAACTATACAATCTGCTGACCATTTAGATCACAATATTAATGAACTAATATCGAATTTTATTCAAGGAACTGAATATTTTAAATTGCTTGTTGATGTGTTCTCTCCAGTTTTTCGTAATCCCAAAAATGTTCATCTAAAAAATTTTTACATAATTATTCCTCCGTTAACTTTAAATTTTGTTGAGCATATGATACTGTCCAGAGACAAAATGTCAAAGAAGAATAAAGTCGGTGCAGCATTTACAGATGACGGTTTTCCTATGGGCATAGCATACATCTTGAAATTATTGAATCAGGTATTATTTTTTACTAATTAACTATATAAATTACTTCATGTATTCCGGAAAAGGCAATAAGAACTTGGATTGAATGTTGTATGTAGATTATTTCTTGATAAAACGCGATTTAAAAAAATCCTTTCTATAACTAATTATCAAGGCTTATATTCTATAGCGCCATCTCGTAAATTTTTGCGGTATTTGGGTTGTCGCCAATAGAAGATGACCTATTGTTACCTCACCATTTTGTAAGATGGCGCTATAGATATCCGACAATGGAATAATTAATTAAGTGAGCGAATCGTTATGATTATTATAAAGAAAAAAATATTATTGTTAAGATCAATCCAATCATGTTGAAATCACAGCATAACGGTAGGCCATTTTGTAATGTCCACCTGATTAGCTCGCTCCTTGTGCCTAGAATTGAATATTGATTATCAACTATCTATAAGTATGTTCTAGCCGCTGCATTTAAGAAACGCTTGCTTAAAGTTACCATTTTAGGCATCCTCAAATTTAATATCAAAATTCTAACAAAATAGCAAAATTATAAAATACCTACATAAAAAAAATAAGTATGTAAATGTAAGACAGTTTTAACTTCAGAATGTACCAACTAACTTTCATAAATTGCGTAAATTTACTTATTTCAATATAATCATTAATTGTCAACTTGAAATAAACTATTGTGATAACCATTTATTTAATTGATGCACAAAATAATTCAATTTCCAGAGAAATGTCCTGGAGAAAAAAGATCCCTGCCTAATAACAAAGTGTCTAGAAGTTGCATAATGATTACAACTATTTGTAAAAATACAATATCATTAGTGATCATATGTACTATTTCAGGACTCAAGTTTCGAATCACTACACTGGTTCAATTCTGTATGGAAACACATATCAAATGAAAGAAAATTACTAGAAGAGCAGAAAAATAAGGGATCAATTCAATTACAGCAGACTTTAGCACTTACAGAAAAAAAAATTAAAACATTAGAAGAAGAGTATAAGTTGTTGTACTATAGCTTAACTAGTGCCAGAATATTTTTTAGATAGGTGATATGGTATTCAAAGAATTTAATTGTCTATAGAACATATTCAATGTGATATAAATTTGTTACTCATAATTATATTACTAATATATTCACTAAGTATATTGTTTGAGAAAATGTATATAAATAAAACAATTTATATCATTTAAATGTTATTTTTAATCAGTTGTACTAGCTATCATTTGGTGTATTTCCAATAATGCTCCATATTCAGTATGATTTTCCAATAATTTTGCATTTTGTAACGCATGCCTCCCAGCTCCTTCACCTTGTAAGTACGACACAAGCCTTTTCATTGCTTGGTAAGCATTCACTCCTGATGTCGGTTGTACATTCCTTTGTAAAGTGACTTCACTAGTACTTGGTACTGAATCACATTCATCCCAATATAAACTTTGCAATTGCTCATCACAATAAAGAAATTTGTCTATTACTTTTAAATTTTGGTCTATAGATACGTTATGAACTTTGCACCATTTGGACAAACTGTGATCTTCATCATTCTCATCGTTCGTTTTAAAATAAAGTGTACCATCTTTAAGTGGGAAACATAATCGTTGAATGAATTTAAATGATACATTATACCATGCAATACTTATCATATGTATGTAATCGAGTAATGTAAATTGATCATTATTTTTATAATGTCCAATAGATTTACTTATCTGTAATCTTCTATAATGGTATTTAAAACATTCAACAATTTTTCCTAGAATTTTTGTAACATAGATCATATTTATTGTGCTGAGTAACTTAATATTATCAAAGTGCAGTTTCTCTAATAAACTATCTGGAACATTAAAAAATAAAGTTACATGCCTATCTTTATGTTTTAAATCATTATCCCATTTCTTCAAATAATTAACAATAATTGAGTAGTTCATTTGAGTACAATCACAGTAGTAATAGTTTAAAGGAATGCTACTAAGATTCACCTCCGTCTCTAAAGTATCTCTTCCGACAGCAGCTAATTCCTTCTTATCAGTTCCAATAATGTTCGTTAATAACAATATAGAGATATAGTTGGCCACATCCTGTCCTTTGGCATATCTGTTAAAATCGAGCTTGTGGGACAAGGCAAATATTGTTCCAAAATATATGTCTTCTACTTCTAAACCCTTAAGATATTTTATCCATTCATCTTTACTTTGTAGGCTGCATTCTAAATCATTTACATACTTAGCTATGTTATGTCTTATTCTAAAACCTAATAACCAATCATCTGTACAGACTGGAGTAAAGTCACCACTCAAAGCTCTCATAGTTTCATGAGCTTTGTTTCTGAGACTATCTTCACTAACAACATTACCGTTTTTAACTTCAACTTTGAACCATTCGTAAAGTATTTGATCAAGGCCAGCATTACGGACATCATTAACCAAAATACTATACTTTTGTGTGTATTTTCTTAATATAGACTCTTTTTGTTTATAAATATAAGAAATCGTTTGTGGATGGACACCATATTTTTTAGCGATCTCCGATTTAGATTGACCATTATCTAAAGCGTTTATCACTTGTAATTTTCCTAAGTGATCTAGTTTGTTGTACGCTTTCTTGGGAAAATCGTATTGCGTTGCCTCTTGAACCACATTGTGACTGGACTTACAAAACGACATCATCAAATAATAACGCACGATTCTATATTACTGCCGCGCACCGTAATTTATAACCTAGTAATTAAACAACACAATTCAATTTTTTATCACATTGCAGTGGCATGTTTTTGATACTAAACAATTATTGTTTGCTATGATTTCACACGCTTATTCAAAGTGATATTGATATTGGTGTAGGGACGTTCGTTATACATCGTTATTAAAAAAACATCGATGTTTAGCTTCAATACATCGAACTAATCCAATATAATAGGTCTTTACCTATGAAATTGCCGTTCTGCAGTACTGGCCATTTCAAATCAAAATAATTTTTGTTTGACTAAGAATTCTAATTTCAAATTAATTTTATTTTAAAAACATGGAATTCTTTTTCCAAAAGTAGTCATTTGTTTATTGATTAGTGTTACATTTTCATCGCATTTCAATCTTTTTTGTCATCATGGATACGTTAAAAATTCGAGTAATTATGGAATATGAGTACCGTCGTGGCAGCAACGCGGCACAAGCGGCACGCAACATCAACGACGTTTACGGAGCTAACACTACAAACCAACGCACCACCTGTTATTGGTTTGCTCGCTTCCGTTCTGGGAATTTCGACCTGAAAAATGAACCTCGCGGTCGTCCGAAGACTTTGGTCGACAATAACGAATTAAAGGCGATTGTGGAAGCTGATGATACACAATCTACGGCTGAAGTAGCAGCAGCTTTCGACGTTAGCGTCAAAACAATATTGGTCCATTTGCGTCAAATTGGCAAGGTAAAAAAGCTTGACAAATGGGAACCCCACGAACTCAATGATCGCCAGCGCGAATTACGCGTCTAGACGTGCCTTGCACTGCTCAACAGACACACAAATGAAGGAATTTTGAACCGCATTGTTACCTGCGATGAAAAATAGATTCTGTTTGATAACCGCAAGCGCTCAGCAAGTTGGTTGGATCCTGGTTCAGCACCTAAACAATGCCCTAAACGAAAACTTACCCCTAGAAAAGTGATGGTCACTGTTTGGTGGTCTAGCGCCGATGTGATTCATCACAGCTTCTTACCAAACGCGATGAGCATTACTGCAGATGTGTACTGTGAAGAACTGAACACAATGATGGAGAAGCTGGCACATCTCCAACCAGCATTGGTCAATCGCTCGTCTCCGCTGCTCCTGCACGACAACGCGCAACCTCATACTGTACAGCAGACGGTCTCCAAGTTGCAAGAACTGGGGTTGGAAGTTCTCCGTCATCCGCCCTACTCACCAGACCTTGCGCCTACAGACTACTACTTTTTCCAGAATTTGGATAACTCCTTGGCGGGAAAAAAATTCAATACCCGAGAGGCAGTACAAAATGCCTTTGAAGAATTTGTTGCCTCCCCTCCAGCTGATTTCTTTAAGAAGGGCATCAATAAACTGCCACTGCGTTGGCAAAGATGCATTGATTGCATGGGTGATTACTTCGATTAATACAAATAAAAAATACATGAAAAAAATTCGTTTACATTTTTTCATACAAAACGGCAATTTCATAGGTAAAGACCTAATATTAGGCCATTCATTATTTACATAAGATAGATGTATTTTATTCGATCTACAGAACACTGGACATTTACTCAACGATTTTACCCTAGATTTACTGTTTTACTTACAGAAATAAAGCAGTCGATCAAACATGAGAAAAATTATTGTTACAATTTTGTGTTCGTCATTATTTAAAATTAGGTTTTCCATTCGGACTTTGATCTTTGGACTGATCAGCACAAGTTATTTCGGGAAGCAAAACAAAATAAATAATGATAACCAGCGCGGGTTCTAGCAATTACGTCACGTCGAACAAAGAGATGAATAGATAAGAGAATATATATTTGAAATATCTGTGATATATATAAATAGATTAGATCCTCTGCCAAAAGCGATCACAGCGAGTGAATTGTACAATATTATTTACAAATTTATAATTATAGTGGCAAACACTGTACCATGTCAATTGCGTTTTTATTTCACCAAACTAGCAAATTATAAGCTAAAAGTCAATAAAATAGTGTTTATGGACGATTTAAAAGATCTAGAATTAGAACAAAAAATATTAATTCTTATCCTAATACTGATTATATTTTGTCTTGTGTACATCTCTATCAGGCATATGTCACTATTATATTTATTACCATAGACACTTACCACAGACAAGACAACAAGTCTTCGTATTTTATCTATGTTTCGTAACCTTATCAGTAATTTTCAATTTTTGAAGTAGGTTGTGTATATTCTCAAGAAATTTATAAGTATTCAACTGGAATGCGCACTCCAAACTTTTGTTTCCTTTAATTAAATCAAAAAAAAAAATTTATGCCTCAGACTCAAAGCTTATTACGTACTCAATAAGAAAACCAGTCCCAGTGCGATTGCTACAAGATAACGCTGTGTCTCGTTCTAACGAGGACGATAGTGCAGCCAGTTTATATATTTTCCAAATCTCAGGTTTGGTAGATTTGATATGCGATATTGTGATTATGAAAGAAATACTAATAAATTGGATTAAATATGTAATTCATAAACTGAAAGAAAAACTTGAAAAAACAAATTTACTAGTAAATTAGAATCTTCGTACCTGTCAATAATTAGATATTTCTTATATATATTTTTGGTTCTTGGTATTTTGGTTGGGCAAAATGGAAGAAATGAAAATAAACACAGATCGCCATTTTTATGTAAAAGGCGTCACTGAGAGATTTCTTTATTCCACATTCTAGATCTTAGGGTGACACGACTTACCTAGGGAATAGGGAATATAGGATTTACAGGGATAATCTCTGAAACTGCTTAACGAACTGATTCCAAAAATTATTGCACTGGTAGAAAACTACACTATCCCTGACTGTGATAAGTAGTATCTTAAGGTAGAACCTCGAGAGCAGAGCCACGATTGCAAGCTAGCTATACATGTAAATAATACAAAATCTGAATTTGTTGTGTATCAGTCTTTTTACAGTAAAATAAATAATTAATAAATATTTGTGGGTTTCCAGCTAACAATAGCAAACGTTGATAAGTTAAACAACAATTTATATTGTACTAGGATTATCCCGCGACTTCTTCTACATTCCAATTGGCTTTAAAAAAAACTGAATTTAATATTGACACAAAAACCTGATTTTTTAAGTGCGAAAACAGGCGGTACTCGTCCAAGATTCTTTTATTTGATAAGATAAAATAAATAAATTAAAGGGCAGCATAGGATTGCGACAAAAAATTCACAAGACATTTTTATTTTGTAACATGTAAAGATATTTTAACAATATAACTCCATCAATAAAACACTTATATAGAAAAACTTGTTTTAATGAATATTTAAGTATGTATAATTACATATATGTAGTAAACTTAAACTAATTTGTCCTAAATTTATCTATAATATTACTGTCACCCTTGTTAGAAGGAGACGCAGCGGATAGTGTGGTACCTCCCTCTTGGCACAGATTTGGTATTCATTGTTCATGGTGTTCACTTGTAAATTCCTGGATTATACAAACTGTACATAAAAAACTTTTTAACTATATGACATTCTGAAACCAAAAAAGTTGTTTAGAATAGATAAAAAAGTGAAAATTATTGGCTTATATGTACACTAACCTTTTATATTCCAATTAAAAGTCACTATTAATTAATACATTTATTTCGTCGAGACATCCACATTTTTGGGAAAATTAAAGCAATAAACTTTTATTATAACTAGCTGTACCTACAGCTCCGCACGCGTTTTTTTAAATCGTATTATCTATACATATAATAAAAATGAAGTGTCTGTATGTAATATCAGAATATTTTTTTTTTACTGCTTGGGTACGAAAGTATACACGCTACTGATAACAAAAATGCAATTTTTTAAATTTTTGTCGGTCTGTCTGTCTGCCTGTTTGTTTGTTCCGGGTAATCTCCGAAACGGCTGGACTGATTTTGACAGAAATTTCATTGACAGATAGCTGAAAATACAGCGGGTTACTTAGGCTACTCTAAATTGGACTAGGTATTAACCGCGGCTTCATCTGCAATGCTATCTCCAAAACGATTGGACCGATTTTCACGAAACTTTCACCAGCAGATAGCGGACATCATATCAAGTAAATTAGTCTATTTTAATTTAGACTAGCTGTTAACCGTGGCTTTGCCCGCAGTAATATCTTCAAAACGGTTCGACCGATCTTCACGAAACTTTTACTGGCAGATAGCTGACCTTATAAAAAGTAATTGAAGCAATTTTAGTTTATACTAGCTGTTAATCATGGCTTCGCCCGCAGTGCTATCTTCAAAACAGTTCGATCGATCTTCACATAACTTTCATTGGCAGATAGCTGATCTTATAAAAAGTAATTCGAGTAATTTTAGTTTATACTAGCCGTTAACCGTAGTTTCGCCCGCAATGCTATCTCCAAAACGGTTAGACCAGTTTTCACTAGACTTTCACTGGCAGATAGCTGACTTTACAAAAAGTAATTTAGGCAATTTTAGTTTATACTAGCTGTTAACCGTGGCTTCGCCCACAGTGCTTTCTCCAAAACAGCTAGGCCGATTTTCATTGGACTTTCACTGGCAGATAGCGGACCTTATAAAAATTAATTTAATGTATTTTAATTTAGACTATCTGTCAACCGTGGCTTCGCCTGCTGTACTATCACCAAAACGGTTACATCTATTTTCATGGGACTTTCACTGGTAGATAGCGAACCTAATAAAAAGTAATTGTGGTTATTCTATTTGAAACAAGCTGTTACCCGCGACTTTGTCTGCATGAAATTTAGCAAGATTTCAACTCATTCTTTATTTTTAATAAGAGAAATAATTATCAGCTTATTGTTTACAATTCGACATTATAATTATTAATAACATTAATGATATAGAGGTCTTCCTAATAAGATCTTAGATTATAAACGTATTACGTAAAGTGTTCCATAATACAATTTCTTGCGGAACAGACAAGCGTTTATTTTTTGTATAGTCACAAAATCTTAATTATAATAATGGCAATGTATATTAAATGTAATGTAAATCTTAATAATAATATTTTAAGTTATTGTTTCTTTAGTTCCTTATACAGTGTAAGTGAGCACTGAGGTAGTTATATGGTGGGTTAAGGTCCAAATGTGTTGCTGATGACAAACCTCATTTGGCACGCTCTTTGTTTTTATATGTCTAATGTACACGTTACATGTTACTTTTATTGGCTTGCGCGTCGTACTTACAATTGTCTTTAAAGAGCGTTTCTGTAATTGTACATAGTCTCACAATTTTATAATTCTTTAATACGATTTAAAAAAACGCGTGCGGAGCTGCGGGTACAGCTAGTTGAAACATAAAATTGTGACACCATGTACAATTATAGAAATATACCTTCAGAATCAATTGTAAGTACGTCACGCACGCTACTTACAGTAACATGTAACGTGTATATTAGATATATAAATACTAACAGTGTGCCAAATGAGGTTTACAATCAGCAACATATTTGGAACTTTAACCCACCATATAACTACCTTAATAGTGTTCACTTACACCGTATAAAGAACTAATTAAATAATGACTTAAAAATATTATCATAAAGATGCCCATATCATCATTATAATTAAGATTTTGTG
Source organism: Antheraea yamamai (assembly GCA_036509395.1). Lineage (NCBI taxonomy): Eukaryota > Metazoa > Arthropoda > Insecta > Lepidoptera > Saturniidae > Antheraea > Antheraea yamamai. Next base: position 13,720,640 of record AP028435.1, on the reverse strand, counting down.
ACTATACAAAAAATAAACGCTAGCCTTTTCCACAAGAAATTGTATTATGGAACTCTTAACGTAATGCGTTTATGGTCTAAGATCTTATAAAGAAGATCTCTTCTATCTTCAAAGTTACTAATAATTATGATGTTGAATTGTAAACAATAACTTAATAATTATTTCTCTAATTAAAAATAAAGAATAAGTTGAAATCTTGCTAAATATACTAAACTAAATATGGTAAGCTAAATAAGATACAGACACTTCATTTTTATTATATGTATAGATTGTAGAGGTTACTGATTTGATGTGGCTCCAAAGTTCCCTCGGTATACAAGTATCTAATGAAAAATGAGTACGTGTAACCGTCATATGCAATTGAAGTAAAACTTCTTTTGCGTTATAAAAGATGCTATTGTATTCAATTTAATATTTTTATTTTATTTACTTTTCTTTATTTTATTTACTTTATAACAAAGAGTTGCTAATAATATTTCCTGTATAATTTAAGTTCCGAATTAGCTGATGGATGGCATTACAGATAATGAGGCTTTGATTTAATTTGTTACTTACTTATATTGAAACCAGATGGTAGCACGGTCGCGTGCCCATATATGTATAATTAATTGTATTGTATGATTTGTATTATTATTCAATTCCATATTTTTATCTTTTAGCTTTTGCTGACGACCTCGCAATACTTACTCGTAACCCCAAACAATGTCAGATATTATTAAATTAAGTTGATGAGTTTTGCTCATCTCAGCTGCCCGGTTAGGATGGGAATCCGTAGATATTTCCCCATGTAAAAAAAAAAGTACCAGAAAGACCGAGACATAGCAAAAACCTTTCTAAAACATGACGAAAATGACAGCTATAAAGTGCATGCTATGAATTTAGAAATGCAAAGTGACTGGTTAAATATAGGTGAGTTTTGTATTCCATTACCTCTTAAGTGGCGCACTTTGCTATACGAGTGGTCTCCTGCGGTACTAAAACTTTACCTTAATGCCTTTCAAATGACCCTCCCCGACCAGAGTAACTTAGTTAGGTGGAGCAAAGCCTCTGAAAAATCTTGTTATATACATATAGAGATGATAGGTACAGATAGGTATATATTGGTAGGATGCAAGGTGCTGCTTAATGGGGATCATTACTCACATCGCGACCGAATTCTTCAAGTGATACGAGAAGCCATAAGTCTTTCAGTAGGTAAAGCCCAAAAAGGATTGACCACAAACAAAAAACAAATTAACTTTATAAAAGAAAGCTCAATAAATTCTAAGTACAAACTTTACTCAATCCTCGGCGCAGCTCCCGATTGGACGATTTTAATGGACATGCATGAAAAGCACTATAAAACCCCAGAACATGTGTGCGTTTCGTCATCCAGACCGGAGATATTTATTTTTTCTAAACATACAAAGCGCGTGGTACTTGTCGAGCTTGCCGTTCCGTGGAAAACTAATATTCCTAAAGACCACGAGATAAAGCTGGACAGCTATTACACCTTTGTAAACAAGTTGACTAAAAACGGTTATATCGTTAATCTATATGCCGTAAAAGTGGGAGCGAGAGATATACCAGCAAAATCTCTCTATAGCCTGCTGAAAGACCTCGGTCTTTCCAGAACTACAGCGAGTTCTATACTAGAACTAGCCTCTAAAGCCGCATTAGCAGGTTCATACCAGATTTGCATAGGCAGGGAGAGAAACACGAGTAGTTGAGGTGAGTGTTAATGTACATTGGAAAGGGGCCCCTTAAGCCTACACCCATGTCACAAGTCTTGGGAACTACTCGGAGTTTCTCTCGCTGTCACGCGATGGACCCGGCACCCGCACGGTGAATCCATAGTATGCTAAGAAGTAAGTCTCTCTTTTTTGCAAAAAAATTTGGTTGACTTGTTTATAAACTATCTATTGACAAAATCAAAAATATTTAAAAACCGGATGGTACAGAAACGTGACGCCATATTGTCGTAACCGACTTTCGTTGCATTTTTGTCCAGCTACCTCCTAGTCGCGCCTAAAGAAGTTTTACTTCTAAACTAAATCAAACGCATGATATGGACACGCGGTTCTTGTGATTATTATGTTCAAACAATAAGTGTTATAATACAAATAATTAGACTATATTATATACTTGACATTTCTTCTGTTATTATATTTGAAACTAGCTGACCCGTGCAACTTCGTCTGCACCAAATCGGTTATCACCGGTGTCAATTGTATTTTTAAACGCGAAAAATTTTAATATACCTAAAACCTTATTGCAGCCACATCTACGGTTTCCAATTGTGAATCCAAACTATCAAGGGACTCACTCAAACATATACCCAGATGGTATGTGAGAAATCTTTTAAAATAAGCCTACAACCCGTTCGTAGCATCATCTACTGAGTTCAATAAAAAATAAAAACTAACCTACATATATTGGCGATAATGTGAAAAAAAGCTTTAGAGGTCTATGGACCCCCGGTTTCTAAAGAAATTCCTTTCCCTTTTTTGTAGACGTTTACTATACGGTCAGTAGAGTTTACATTATAAAATATCAAGTTTATGAGTTAAATTGTAAATTAAACGACACAATATATTTATAAAATAAATAATGATAAATGAAACACTGAATGATATCATAACTATTTTTAACTTGTATTAAAACTTTTTCACACTCCATTGTATTGAAGAAAAATATAAATATTAAAAAGATATGAGCACGACGCGTCAAATGTCACTTGCCTGTAACTATTTGTCTAAGAGCTAGTAACCGTTTCGACAAATTTTCTATAAGACAGTTTTTTATATATCTTTATGTTCGTCCGAACAGCGTGCGGGCTACCTGGCTGCCGGTAAACGTTGCGTTTATTACTGCATATCGCACCTTTACTGGCAAACATATTGATTTTTATTTTTTGAATGTTTTGTTTTTTACTAACTTTGAAACCCTACTAAAACATGAAATTATTATTGCCAGACATTTTTGTTATAAACAATAATTTGCCCGATGCTATATTTTTTGTAAATAAAATAAGTATGTTCTAACCATGTTAAGATAGCTGTAATTTTAATATTATTATTATTATTTTTTTAATGAAGGCTTAGTCACCTTAGCGACTATATCGCCTAAATGAGATACAACTATATAACAATAAGAATGACAATAAACTTAACAATAGCTTATATTAATTTTGTACAATTCTTTAGCATCTTTCGAAATGGGGTCAGACAATAACGAATTGTAAAAACCAATGTGGAACAAACCAGAAGCATTAAGCCAAGATTTAATATCTTCGCTTCGAACACATTCTGCCAGGATGTGGTGTACATCATCGATGAGCTCACAACTCTGGCAGAGTGGCGATAGTACTTTACGCATCAGATAGGCGAACTTTTTACATGGGATGTGTCCTGAGCGTAATCTCATTCCTGTGATTGCTTCCCGACGGCATATCGTACTGTCATCAATCCATGGTGACCGTAAGAGATGTGGCTGAGTCGTTCTGTACCATATTCCTTTTGTTTTAGAACGCTCATCAAAGTATTCCTTCCAATGCGAGTAACAGCTATTTTTAAATACTGAGCATACATCCAAGTAAGTTGGTAAAATATTAATAGGAGCACCTTCGGAGCATCCTTCTCTTGCTAAAAGATCAGCTCTTTTATTCCCAGGGATCCATTGTAAAACAATGACTTTGTTCTTTGCTTTGAAATCTAGTAATTGCTTCAAAATAGTGTGTGGCTATCGGTATTTCTCGAAAAGTCGAGGTACATCGAGCTACGTGTTGAAGAGCACTTTTTGAATAGGATAAAATAACAATCTTAGTGGACTCAGTTGATTGAGCAGATGAGAAGGCCTCTGCAATTGCTATCAATTCAGTGTGCATAATTGAAATATTTTCATCAATTTGAAATTTCATAAAAGTTTTGGAATTTGACTCCAAAAATGCGGCTCCTAAATAATTCCCAGCTTTAGATCCGTCAGTGTATATTTTAACAAAATTTTGATAATATTTATTTATATATTGAAGACAAATATCTTTTATTTTAAGAACATCATATTGACGCTTTGGCTTCCAAATACCATCTACATTTATTTTAATTATATTGTGCAAATCAATGTTATCGACCCAGGTGTATAAAGTGAACATTTAATGTTTTATATTTATTTGAATTGGAGTATTTTTATATTGAGAAAAAATAGAAACTACTAATGGTATTTTTCTTTTACGCCAATAGAGTGATTGGAAAGGGGTGGACAGTTCTTCTGATACATTGGTTAGTTCGTTTTTTTCGAATGACTTATATTTAAATAGAATTTGCCAGGTAAATATTGTCTCCTAAGATGTAACGGACATATGCTCAATTCGCTTTCCATAACATAGATTGGAGTACTTTTAATGAAACCCCCGATAATTCTCATGCCCTGGTTTTGGACTTTTTCAAGTTTATAGAGGTTAACCTGAGCACTACTATCATAAAGAAAGCTCGCATAGTCAATTCGAGTGCGTGTAATATTGAAGTATAAACGACTAAATGTTATGGATGAACACCCCAATTAAAACCGGCTAATGCTTTGAAAACGTTTAGAAACTTAGAGCTAAATTCTGCAACTGCATTGATATGTTCACCCCATTTTATGTATGATAAAGATAGCGATAATTGTGGAAGCGCCTGTTATAGACGCATGTATTCAAGATAACATCAATCTCAAGTCGTGTGTCTACGTTTATCGTTGTTTTTCAGTTTTCACGGTGAAATCTCAATATCATAATGGTTAATAAAATGAAATATGTTGTTTGCAATGGAAAAAATGAAATGGTTTGAAATGAATTATTTTATTTATAAAGAATATCATCGGGCACATTATTTTCAATAACAAAATTGTCTGGCAGTTTTTAGTTAGTTCTGGTTAGTTTAGGTAGTTCTGGCAGTCAATGTTTTTAATAGCGTTAAAATGTAACCGAATTTATTTTTCCTAAAATTAATTATAAATCAAAATTTTGACCTGTAAAGGTGTGATGCGCATTAAAAAACACAACGTCAACCGGCTACCAGGTATCCTGAATCCTGTTTGAAAGGGCATAATATATCTTCATATTAAAGAACCAGCTTTTCTAAAATTCTCGTTCTTCCAACGTTGCTGGCTCTTGTACTAAGGTGTCGCAAAAAAGTCTAGTTACGCAAACTACAATTTTTTGTTTTTAGTTTTCCTGGAGAGCCTTTTGCGTTTTATGGGACAAAAAGTATCCTAAATGTAACCTTGGAATATTAGTTATTACTGTGTCAAGTTTCGTTAAAATCGGTTCAGTACTTTCAGCGTGATGCGTGTTCACAGGGACAGAAAGACAGACAGACAGACAGACAGACAGACAGACAGACAAAAATTGTAAAAAGATTATTTTTGGCTTCTATATCGATAACAAAGTCTAACCCGATCAAAATTTTCAAAAAATATTTAATGTACAGATTTGACCTTGCTGCAGTTTTATTATAGTATAGATAACTTATGTAGGTACATGTTACGATGAAAAATAATAATTTTTGTAACATAAAATACAACAGAAGAATAAAATAGACTAAGCATGTCATTTATCACGTCCATTTATGATGACTTTATTGAAAACTTTATAGCTCTTACTGCGTCCTTGGCTCTTTTTGCAGCCTCTTTTTTTATCTTATATTTCTTTTCTTTTTCAACTAAACCAACAACTATATCATGCTGTAATGCATTTTTAACTGTGGATTTAGCAAATAATTTACTTAATACATAATCATCATCATTACATTTCCTATACTTTTCTTTTTTATGTTTTCTTTTCTTTTTAACTTTCTTAATAGCTACCAAGTTTCCCACGTCATAATCAGATATAAGAGAGTGGCTTCTTTTTCGATCTTTATGTTCCATATTCTGTTTTGAATTACAATTTCTTTCTTGTATCTCTTTTTCTAAATCATTAAAAATGGTATTACTCTTAATAATATTATTAGAATTAGGTCGCTCTACAATTTCCAGTGCCATTCCTGTTCCATTTTCTTGGTCATATTTAACTCGACTGATAAGTACCTTCTCAAATAAGTTTTCTTCATAATTTTCTTTCACATGCATGTTAACTATATTAACTTCAGACAGAATAGGTTCAAAAGGAACATTTGTCCCTTCATCATCAACCAAATTAACTTCAGATTTTTCAATCTTAGATGGAGTCAATAGTAACTCTCTTTTCTTTTTATAGTCCTCTTTACAATATTTTAGAATGTTATTCTCTTTACGTGTAACAAAATTCTCAGATTTTTTTTTACTTATCTCTTTTGCCATTTTTCTCATAGATTCTAATTTATGTTTTGAAAATGCACCACCATGCTCTTTTTTATGTTTTCTATTTTTTTCGACATTCACTTTAGTATGTTTGAAAAGTAATGCAGTTTCTGTATCTCCTTCATGGTTTGGTTCATCAAAAGTAAATAAACTCTGCAGTGTACTTGTCGTCAGAACATTCTTTTGATGTGGATCTATTAAAATTTTATTGCTTAGGATATGTTTAAAAATTTGCCTTTTATAAATTTTCTCCTCAATAGTTCCTGCTGATAATAACCTGTAGACAGTGACATTTCTTTCTTGTCCTATTCTCCAAGCTCTTTCTTTGGCTTGATCATCAATTGCTGGATTCCAATCAGGATCATAGATTATAACTCTGTTTGCTCCTGTTAAATTAACACCTAGGCCTCCTACTCTTGTTGTGGCGAGAAATACTGTATACTCACGGTTTTCATTGAAAGTTTTGATTAAATTTTGTCGCTGCCCAACATTAACAGAACCATCGATTTTTAAATATTTGAAGTGCTGAATTTGCAAATATTGCTCTAAAATACACAACATTTTTCTTGACTGAGAGAATATTAGAACTCTGTGACCCTGTTTTTGCCAAATTTTTAGTAAAGAGTTCACTACAGTCATTTTTCCAGATCTTTTCCAATGGCCAAAATAATCAACATCTATCTGTTCATAATCTTCTTGGGATTCATAAAGATCTGGATGATTACATATTTTTCTAAGTGTTGACAAAGCAACCAATATTCTGGCTCTCATAGGTTCTCCATATTTTTTATCTTTATGTAATACATTTCTTATAGTATCACTCATGAGATATCCCATATATAAATCTCTCTGCTCATGACTCAAAGCACAGAATAGGACTTGCTCATTTTTTTCTGGAAGTTTAATATGCTCCTGTACTTCCGCTTTAGTTCGCCTTAACATATAAGGAGTGATAATAGTTCTTAAAGCTTTAGCTATTTCCAATGCAGTAGCTTCTTGATACTCAGTTGCATTTGCATAGCCTCCTTGGGTTATTGGTAAAGCAAAATGCTCCATAAATACTGAACATGTTCCTAAAAGACCTGGTCTCATAAAATCAAATAACGACCATAATTCATGTAAACTATTTTGCATTGGCGATCCAGTTATAATAAGTCTGTGAGGTGTGTCAAATTTTTTCACAAATTTGCTTACTTGAGCGTCGGGATTTCTTATCTTGTGCCCTTCATCTAAAATTATATAATGCCATTTTATTGCTAGCAAAACCTTGCGATATTTAATTACACCAGCATATGTCATTAGTAGGATCCCATGAGCACTATGAATGTCTTGAACTAATTTATAGTGGGTCCCCACATGAGATCCTGTGTGATGTAAAACAGCTACCCTTATTTGTGGATACCAGTAGTGAAAATGTAGAACCCACTGATAAATAACAGTTGCTGGTGCTATAATAATGCTTGGACCAAGGCCATTCCAAGTCCCTAATGAAGTTTTAGATAATCCCGCTAGAAAAGCAATAATTTGTATACTTTTTCCCAAGCCCATTTCATCACCAAGGAGTCCTCCTGATTGCAACTGGTGCAATTGCCAAAGCCACTTGACTCCGGTTCTTTGAAATTTATACAATTGTTTCCATATGTAATTTGGTACAACAAAACCATTATGAAATTCATGAACTTCTTTCACCTTTTTGTTTCCATTAAATACATATTGAACATCAGCAGAGTTGGGTATTCCACAAAAATTACCTGCCCAAACTTCTTCTAGATTTTTACACCAATTTTTAATTCGATTATCATAAAATGTTTTATCTCCGTCGTCAATAATTTTCTTAATATTTTGTTTTGGACGTGAAGAATTTGTTATAGAAATATTATATACATCTTCTTCCTCTATTTCAGAAGGTAAATATTCTTCATCTGAATCCTTAGTAAAAATTCTTGATTTCATCGCTGAAATGTTTGTTTCGTCTTTATCTTTCTTTGTTATTCTTATCTTGCAAGAACGAACTTGTCTCTTTGAAATATGTTCGGCAGATCTAATTTTATCAGAAACAACATTGTTTTTTTGTTTATATTCGGATCTTTGTTTTGCAAGCACTAATTGTGACTCGAAGTATTTATTTATATCACCCATTATTTAGCTTTATTTTACAATTAAGTTTATGTTACAAATATAAGCATTATACACAACTGTTATACATTTTTCTGTCGAACCGACTACGCTATTGGCTTAGCAAGGCCTTTACAGCTTCACCGAACTACCAAAATTGTTGTAAAGTTGTACTTTATAAAGCAATGATAAAATATCTACTACCTACCACAGTCTACAAAAAGATACTAAATGATACTTCGTCTCTAGGGGTGCTCGATATACATCGATTAAAAAACATAGATGTTTGGCTTCCATATGGAATTAATCCGATTTATCGCACCATTCAATATTAACATAAGACGTCAATGTATAATATTCGATATATCGAAACTGGATCTTTACTCAACGATGTCACAGTTAACCAACCATTAAAACCTAAGTTACATAGTACGTTTTACATAGTTACCTAAGTACGCATCTTGTTGACAACATATAATACTCCAAAATCCAAGGACAGTATTGATCATTTTCGTTAAATACAATTCGACAAGTCAACAGAACTCATAAACTTGTGCAGTTATCCAATCTTCCACCAACAAGTGCAGCGGCATCAAATTCAAACATGGTTTGAAACATGATTAAGAACCCCAGGGCTGGGCTTGGATACTGTAGAATGAATTTCTGGAACCGATTACTACAATATTACCATCAGCTATTGGATGATCTCGATGCATTACTAGATACAATATTATGCAATGGCAAGAATGGTTGTGATTCACACTGCGGATGCAGGAAATCAGGTTCGCAATGTTCTTCAGCTTGTGGCCAGTGTAATGGGCAAGCTTGCCTCAATGCTTTACCGTATCAGAATGATTTCGATAAGGACAATACCTTTGACTTCGATATATTTACGGATCTGAAGTCTAATATTTTTGAAGACGAAAATGATAATAATAAATTGGAAATTTTCTAGCAACTGGAAGGCGATGATGAAGAAGGAAATTCAAACTCATTGACGTCTGGAAGTGACGCCTCTCTCTGTGCATCCACCAAAAACGAATGTAACTTTATATGTCTATTATGTTGTAATAATAAAAAAATATGTATAAACCCGATCGAGTTTCTTTGCGGTTCTTCTCGATGACTGGATTATTTTCCAAACCGGTGGTAGTTTTGTCGTTCATTAGTGCCTTCTCAGGGCCTAAATTGAATAAAGAGTATTTTGATTTCATAAGTAATAAAAAATGTAAATTCATCATCATCATCATTTTCTTACCCTTATCCCACCTCAGTAGGGTCAGCACAACATGTTTTATTTAAAGGTAAAGTATTTTTTAAAAGTAATTATAGTTTTTATGCGATATATTATTTATCGGGATCGGTCACATTATGCTTTATATGTATAATCGTTACACGCTCTCCACCCTCTATCTCAAAAACGGTAAAATGTTTAAGACAAAAGTTGTAGAGAATTTTATTTTCTGCAATATTCATAATACATACGCATAGCATTCAACATATAGGAAGCGAGATATTTGTAAAAAAAAACTATTTTTATGATTTTTGACCTTTTATATCTTAGGACGCGGATAAGAGATAAGACAACTTCTAGACTGGCAAAAGGTTTTTACATGTATACACCTTATTATCTCCCATTACGACGTGAAACGCCTAACGTGACTGGACTATACAAATATACTATACAAAATATATAATTACTAAGACTATATAATATACAAAATATACTAATCAATGTTATAAGCTAAACTCGCCTTTTTGAATAAATATCGCACCGTACTGAATTAATGGTTTTTTTTCTCGAATTGATTACGCTATTGGTCTAGCAAGGCCTTAACAGCTTCACCGGACTATTAAGGCGCGCGCTTAAGGGACTCAGCCGATTTTATTTTAGCAACTAGCTCAAGGTTCACGTCACACCTCGGCTTGGCCTGAATTAATGGGATTTATCGTAGTTGTTTACTTATAAGTTCCTTGTATTTAGCAGCTAAACTAAATATAATTGCTATGGCTAAAATCGTATTTCGAAGTAATAGTCAATTTCAAGAATTTTATTACAAAAAAAAACAAGTTTTTATCCAATGAAATGCATTTCATGTAGTTCGTTTTTGTTTACGGATTTGATAAATAATATTTTCAACCAATCACAGTAGTTCATTCGTTTCCATTCACAAAGCAGTGAAAATATTATTTACTTCACAAACTTCAAACAATGACATCTATGCAAATAAATAATTTTATCATTTTGGTTTTAATACGTTATAATTTGGATTTATAATTTATATTATTATAACGAATAAAAATATTTTGAAATTAACGTTATCATAATTGCTAATTAATATATTAGCCAACACTACTCCTAACTCAAGCGTCGCTTCGTGGAAAACATAATTCAGTGATAAGAAGCCCCCAGATAATGATTTGGAGCTCCTTTATCACTATTTACGTCAGTGAATACTTTAGACACCTATTTTAAAACTCATTAGCATTTAACTTCGGTATGAACCCTTAAATGTTCTAAAGATAAAAATAGTTCACTGTATCAAATTAAAAATCTGTATGTTTTTTCTGACAATATTTGAATAATATCAAGAATTTTTTAAACAGAAACCAAGTTTTAGCAATTGTAGAAATACCATTAATCGAGATATTTAAACTGAGCAAATATACTATTTACGCTAGATATATACTCTAGGCGAAATAATTTCCTTATTTAATCAAAAATGCAAACAGGCATTTCGTGTCAAAATATATGTACACTCATCAAAAAAGTCTAAGCAACATGTACTAATTTAAATTTTAGGATGGTTCTTCACATTATAACGTTGTATTTTATTTTTAAAATAATATCTTTAGGGTTCTATGATGTAAAAATAACAGCTGTTGTCTTTATAAGTTCTTTTAATAACAGAAATGAACAATATTAGAATATACTGTAGAAACAAAGATACATAAGAAACTAAACTTTTTTCTTACAAAATGAAATTTCTAAAGAAAATGTATTTATTGTGAAAGAATAGAACAATTTAATACAAAGTATGGTCTCCTCTGCTATTCAGAACTTGTCGGCAACGATTATTCATTGAATTAATGAGACTGTTTATGTCATCTTGCGGTATTCGCTCCCAATGGAATTGTAGCAAATCTTTCAGCTGTTGGGTTGTTGTCGCTCCGTCCAAGTCCTTCAAAACACGTCTCTGGAGCATGTCCCATGCGTGCTCGATGGAGTTGAGATCTGGCGATTGTGCAGGCCAGGGCAATACCCGGATGTTCTCCGTTGCAAAGTATTCACTGGTTCGCCGAGCTGTATGTGAACGCACATTGTCATGCATTAACCTAAAATCGGAGCCAAAGGTTTGTGCAAATGGGTAGACATAAGGTCTGAGAATATCCTCAATGTAATTTTCAGCATTCATGTTTCCATTTACAAAAACGAGCTCAGTTCGCCTGTTCTTCATAATACCCGCCCATAACATAACTGTTGGGCCGCTGTATGGATGAACTTCCTGAACGCACCTGAGCCTTTCAGTATTTCCGGGCCGACGATACACTCGCACCCTTCTTGTATCAGGCTTAAACCCGAATCGCGACTCATCGGAAAACATAATTTTATCCCATTGTTCCTGGGTCCATGTTATGCGTTCTCTACACCATTCATATCGACGAGCGCGATTCCCGTGACGTATCGGTGGGCACCTGATTGGGCGTCGAGCTCGTAGGCCGTACTTATGCAGTCGATTTCGCACAGTTTGAGGACTTACATCAACACCACTTGAAATTTGTAGCCTCAAACTTATCTCTCGAGCGGTTAACATCGGCTGGCGTCTTGCAGTCAGTTGTATGTACCGGTCTTGCCGAGTGGTTGTACTCCTTTTACGGCCTGGATGCTGTACAGCGGGTTCTCCTGTATTATTGTAGCGCTGCCAAAGACGACAAATAACACTTCTATGAATGCCAAAATGTCGAGATACCTGAGATTGATTACTTCCCGCTTGCAACATCCCTACAGCTGTTTGCATTTCATCTGCCATCAAATGACGTCGCTTCATGACGTAAAGAATATCTAACAATTCAATTTTGTCGCTAACTTTATTTAAATGGTTGGTAAAATTATAAAATCAAGACTAAACGTAGCAATTAAAACGCACTTAAATTCAAACAAATTTGCAGTCATTTGAATTTTATGAAAAAACAAAACAATCAAATTTTTTTTTTACAACCAGCCAGTATGTCATCAATAACAAAAAAGTTTACTTACCTACGCACTTTGTTTGAGTAAATACTTAGAAACTAATTAATATAAATGGTAAAATTTGTAATATCACGCATGTTGCTTAGATTTTTTTGACGTGTGTATCTCCTTTCGATCGTTTTAAATCACCAAGATTTGGAATATCCTAATATGCACGTGATAGATTATTAAAAAAGGAGTAATAAAAATAATATTAATTACTAAACAAATATGTGTCTAAGACCAAATGAGGTAGATGGATAGATAGTAGATAGATTATTAAAAGAAAAAGTAATAAAAATAATGATTACAAATAAAAATGACAATTACAAAGTTAACGTGTATAAAACTAAATGAGGTATGTTTTGGTTAAGATGGAAGATTTCTCTTAAAATGTACTAGCATTTTAATCAAATCATTACACTGTCTTTAAAAAGGTAAATGACTTGATAAATAACAAATATGTATAAACTATTTTGTAGAAATCAACATTGAGGCTTTTAACAAATATATTAGCTAAAACCATTATTCAAAAAGCATTACTTGTCATGTTAACAAAACACTTGACGAGTGACATCAGTTACACTGTCTTTAAAATTGTAAATAACTTTGAAAATACAAATAATATGTATAAATTGTTATGTATGTAATGATTTCCCTGTTAGAGAGTTCGGCCTATAAAAGGCAAGACGTCGTTAATCGGACATTCAGGACTGCTTCGTCGTACACACGCGTTCGAGGTCGTCTGCATAGGTCGTCTGCGTCTGAGTGAACCGCGCGCACTCAGACTTACGCGACGATGCGCCCCGCTAGCGCCGCCTCGTCGACTCCGTCGACTCGATGTACGAAAAAAGGCCCTTCTCAGGGCCAACCAGATCTCGCTACGTCTTCGCGACGCATGACCACATGCCTGCCTACGGATCCCGCCGATGCTCGACCGACGACTTCCGCAACCTCCCCCGGACTCCGCACACAAAGTGTGAAATTTATTCGATCCCCGCCCCGCGACCCGCGAACACTGCCGCTCGTCGAGCCACCCACTCCGCTCGGGGTGTACGAGGGTGACTTGCTCACCCTCGCTCGGTTCATTGGAACCGAGGACTTGTCGGAGGGGATGGTGAGATGGATGGCTCTGTATCTGCGAGTTCAGGAAGCGGAGATCGAAAAAAGGAAACCATCGCAACTAGATATCGCAGCTCTCGAGGCTGCCTCAAACGGGCGGTTACAACCCCCCGATATTTCTTAGCCGTGGCTCTCGACGAGTCCTCTGGGAAGTGCGCTACGTCGCAAGCGCGCCTTCCTGAGAGCGCTAAGAAAATCAAGCTCAGCGTGCCCGAACAACAAACAAGCACCACTGCAGCCGCTGCCACGCAGCAGCAAAAACAAGGAACACCAACACCGGTAGTGCACCCGGCTACCCCGAGCGCACCCGCACCCGCACCGGTACCGCGGAGGGTTGTTCCGAGCAAACAACCCTCCTACACGGCGATTACAGCGCCGCCTAGCACGTCAACAATGCAACCTCCGCAATCAACAGAAACACGGAACCCTAAAATGGCTATACCATGCGACGGTGCTGCCAAGACCACTGAAGCCGACCAATCAGAGACGCCCATACAGAGTGACCAAACGAAGACCACCCGATACCCGCCGATCGTGGTAGAGAGGCTGCCCGACTGGGTTCAGCACTTTACACAACTATCGGCACTACTCAGACGCGCACCGAATGCCCGCCCCTATGGAGAAGGCATCCGCTTCATTCCTGCGGATGCCGACGAATATAGGGTGCTTCAAGATTACCTTGACCCTTGACAAGCAAGAGGGGGTGTATTGGTTCACATACACCCCCCCCCCCCCCCCCCCCGAAAAATGAAGCCTGAAGGTCGCTATACGCGGCCTCCCTGTCGAGACGGACCCGGCCGCGATCATAGAAGCTCTGCGTGTGAAGGGGCACACCGCGGACTACGTCCGGCAGATTAAAGCACGCGGGGGTAGATTGGGGTGCATCTACCACGCTGTACTCCAACGCACGCCTAGCCTTATACCGGCCATATACGAGATCACAGAGCTCCTGACCATGACCGGAGTTACCATAGAAGCATGGCGAGGGAAGCGCCGGTCGGTACAATGCCACCGGTGCCAACAGTTCCGGCACACGTCGCAGAACTGCCACCGCCCGATTTCCTGTGTACGGTGCGGGGGGCCCCACCCAGCACATCTCTGCGAACGCCCGAGGGGGGAGCCTGCCACCTGCGCCAATTGCGGGGGCGCTCACCCCGCGAACAGCACGACTCTCTGCCCCGTGTTCAAACGGGAGATTCGAAACAGCCGAGCAGGGACCGTCGCCCGGATTGGTGGATCCAGGCGCAAGGCGGACCCGTCCTCGTCCCCAGCGACGGTCGAGCAGTCCGCCGCGGGTAGCCTTATGGCCCCCGCGAACGACGCACCTCTATGTGGAGCGGCTACAAAACAGCCGCGACATAAGAAGCCTCAGCAATAGCCGGAAACAGACGAGAACGCCGAGACCAACAGAAATAGAAACGCGCTGATCACTATGATCAAACAAGCCGCCATATTAAAAGGAGAACGCCCAGGCACAGAAGCCGAGAAGACATGCATAGCGTTCCTGGGAAAAATCTTTAACTAGGTACTCTATGCCGCAGCTCGGCCACGCAGGTGGCCCGTTTACTGCACCACCACCACCAGCATCACAGGCGCGACTACTCGGCCGCTCCGTAGAGCGAGATACAAGCGAGTCGCGCTACCGATATCCAGCAGATGCAGAACGCATCAAATGACACGCCCTTCATAAAGGGCGGCATGTTGAAGCCACCTCAAGAGGATTCGTCCTGGTATGGTTCCCCCGCGCGCCCCTTCGGGGCACGCGAGACGATTGCAGATGGATCGAACATTCATTTCTATGTAGAGCGACACTCTGCTCGGATAAATAGTCGGTGTTCATTTGAATTTCTGACAGACCGACAAGACGTTTGTTTATTACATAAAAATGTAGTGAGTAATGTTAGTCACTCGCCACTATAAAATCGTTGCCGCTTTATTAGCTGTGGCGTAGTCCGGTGAAGTTGTAAAGACCTGTCTAGATCAACAGGGCCAAAATAAAATAAAGTATATTTGGATTTAATTTTTGATTTTGATTTCATTTTGTTTTATGATATTTTAAAAAAGTCATTTAGTCATTTTTAAAATTGGTTTCACCAAATCATCACGATGATGTTTTTATTACATATTAAAAGAAAATAAAATAAATGAAATAATCTAACACACGTAATATAATTTTCGTAATTTTATATTTATGTGGGATAAACTAAAAGATTAACCACTTTGACGCAATCACGTAAACATTACTACAGTGGCGAATTTCTAAATTGTTAAACTACGACAGCAAATCCTTATAGGCAAGGTTAAAGGAAAGGAAGGGTTACCTACTGTCACGGAAAGTAGAATTTGACACTAGCAACTAGAGCAGTCTGGGGTCGCGTACTCGTAATGATCTCAATCAGCTAATGGACAAATAACTGATAGATCCACCCCAAACCCCAATGAAGGGTAAGATACAGAATAATAGTATCCTATATAAAGACAACGAATGTAAAAAAAACACCAAATAGTACATTCATATTTTTATTGGGGTATAATATACGTCCGTTACATGTCTTAAAGTAAATGATTGTTTATATTTTCAAGTAACAACAATTTATTATATATATCAGTTAAATAAGCAAATGTTTATTTGTATGTGTAGAATTTACTATTCAGGTGTTCAAATTAAAAGGATGAAACTCTATTAAGAGCTTTATTCGTTTTTCACGAGGCAACTTTGTAAATCATAATATGTAAAATATCATCTCTTTTTAATTGTTTTAGCCAGAGGTGGGACGAAAATATATTCAACTTGTAGGTGGTAGAGCCAAGTTGTAGGTGATAGAGCCAAGCTGAAGCTATTACTGGTTTCAGCATGAATGGGCCGGCTCGCCCGGGGTAGTACCACCCTCTCATAGAAAACCGACGTGAAGTAACAATGCTTGCATTGTTGCGTTTTGTTTGATCGGTGAGAGTGCCGGAGGCCCACCTACCCACCCCTTCCCTCTCCTCTCCCCCTCCCACCCCATCCATCAAACACAGGCTGGCAACGCACTTTCGACTCCCCTGGTGTTGTTAGTGTCTATGGACGGTGGTGATCACTTAACATCAGGTGACCCACCTGTTCGTTTGCCTGCTATGACATAAAAAAAAAACTTCGTAAGTGTATTTACTCAGGATCCAAATTTAGTAATTTTTTCAAAATTCATGTAAATTATAATAGTCCTATACTCTATTCTAAATTATAAACATTAATAATTGTTTTCACAGAACTATGTCTGTATGTCTGTCTGTTTTGTCGACATTATAAGAATATTTTAAATCCTTATTTTAATTTTAAGAAATAAATATTTAATCGTTTTTAATCATCAGTAACACATCGAACTAAGAGTAACGGGTTGCAAATTTGTCTGTGCATTTGTTTTTTGGAGGTTTGTTGTTAGAATTTACTTATGATGCAAAACTGCCATAAACTTAACTTTCTTTATAATTTTCGTTTCTTTTTCTTGATGGAATCTATTTTTTCTTCCCACTGTCCATGACCAGTACATTACTTAGAAAACTAAAATCATATGAAAACCTACTTACAAGAATACATACTAAAACAGAATGCTTTTGTCTATGCCAATCATAATTTTGCTACCTTATTTGATTATTTTTTTTAAGCTATTATAACAAAGGAATAATATCTTGCACAGTTTTACTATTAGTTGCTATTGGTGGATCTCACTATTTTTGACACACGCAACACAGACTAATGCCTACACGGAATTAAAAATGGAATCTAAAAGAGATAAAAGTTGAACTATACACTATTAAATACATACCTATTAGCAAATTATATTTTCATTTTGTCCCCTAATATCAATGATATTATAACTAAAATGCTGTAGATACGACATGATCGCTTCGACAGCGCCTTGTTAAAACTTGGCTAACTAGCTTATTTTTGACGGCTGGCCCGTCAATCCGTCCGTATCTAAGCAACATATAACTATTTCTTTTTCACCACCAATATTGAGAATATGCCATCTTACTTCCACATTTTATGTAAGATAGTGTGCGTTACAGTATTACTTTACGTATGTGTGCGTTATCGTGTCATTTGTTTTGTTAAAATATCATGTAGGTATCTACACTTTTTTACTTATAATTTCATTGCCTAGTTAGCATAGTTGATTATTACATATTTGAAAGGTATTTATCAGGCACGTATACAGAGGGGGGGATATTTGGGATATATACCCCCTCCCCAAAACTGACGTTACATAAAATAAAACGGGATCATAACCACTGTGAAGTAGGTAGGTATATGTTTGCTTTCCCCCCTCCCCCCTCCGAACCAAAAGTTTGGATACGTGCCTGGTATTTATGAATCATTGGAAGAGGGGCTCTCTGCTTTGATTTCCATCGAATCTTCTAGAACAGTGGTGGCAGTAGAAGGCGCTGGTGTGGAGCGCGGATAATCGTTAAAGATATGTACATGTGTGACGCATCGTCAGTCCGCCTCGTGCTCGTGGAGTTGTGCGAGCAAAGCCGCGCGTCGCGACTCTAGTTCCGCGTCACTCCACACTGTAGACCCGCCAGCTCTATAACAAATTTAACCGCACACGTTTAATCACACCTCCAAACACTACAAAGTTTCTAATATCATCAGTTTCAGCTTATCTTATTGATAGTGCTTAAATAATTTAAAAACAATTCATAAATTGCCTCAGAAAAAGAATTATGAATATAGAAATATATCTAGACTTTCACTAAATTGTACCCCAAAAATAGTTTGACTTCGTAAAGCACACATGCAGGTACACATTTGTGCCTCACTAATTATTATATGTATGATCAGGTTAGTAAGATTGTTGGTGTTGCATCCAAGGCAAAAACCCAAGCCGAGGTTCGGCCACTGTGGCATCCTTAAACCTGCTGCTAAGCGGCTGAACGTCGTAAATGCTCGCCCTATTAATCTGATGAAGCTGTGAAAGCCCATCAGGACAATAGCCTTACTTAGTTTGAATAAAAAAAGTTTACAAATTTGAATAGTTATTGTAAGAAAATTAAAAACTAAAAGGAAGATGTTTCTACTATTTAACCACAGAAAACATATCGACTAATCGATCGAAGTAAAATTTAAAATATAAAAAAAACAGAGCATTTTCAAGGAAAATTATAAATTTTATTTTTTTAATCATATACATACTATATAAACACTCAAGACGCAGTCTCGAATAAAAGTAGCGCTCAAAACCAACCGCAACAACTCCGCAATATACATACGTGGTTGTAGTTATGCGATAAACTTATGATTTTGCAAATTCAACCTTACCTGAATGATTTAAAGTTGCTTTTACAAGGACGCAAGCGATGCGAGATTATTTGAAATGAGTGGCGTGGGTGAAATGAGTGCATAATCCAAAATTATGAGACGTTAAGTGTGCATCTTGGGTTTCTTGTATATCAATGATCATATATAATAATTATACATAGTAAGTTTAAGGATAACTATGATTACAATTTAGAAAAGAAAATTTATAGTAATTCATTTCATATCGTAGGACTTGTAAAAAAACAGTATTATTTGTAATTAAAGTGGAAAATACACAAATTGCATTTATATCGAAGAGCAACCTGTTAAATTATATAGGTATGAATTTTTAAATTAGTTAAAACTTGAAGGTACTTATATTTATACTCCATTCATTGGTAACACAAAAAGTCTATACCATAAAATGACTAAAGCTATTCATGTAAAAAGTTCCAGACGCCAAATCAATCAATATTGTATAGGTGGCAGTAAAGAAACAGTTTATCCTGTAGCTTACACCCTTTTATCTAAAAATTGAAATCTGAAATTGATTTAAAAGTAAGAGATTAAATGTTATTATAAATATATCTGATAGAAACTCTACTAGAATTAGTACTCTTTTTTAAAGCACTTATTATACTAAAAATAAAATAAAAAACATTTACAAATTAAACCTACTAACGTTTTTTTTTTTAATTATTACAAAGTAACTGTATTATTCTACCCATTTTACATTGTACAATATGCAGTCTATTAATAAGGTCTATACCTATAATAGTAACGGAAATTATATATATATAAAATATTCATAACATTGTTCAAAATTGCATTTTAGTTATTTACTAGTAAATTAATTGCAAATTTCTTATACTGAAACTTAGTTTATGCAATATTAAATAATTAATGTTAACTCAACGGTTACTAAATCTTTAAACTCGAGAAGGAACCTCGAATATAATATACCCTTAATATCATTACATAGTATAAAGCAAAGTCCCCTACCGCGTCTGTCTGTCTGTCTGTTCGCGATAAACTCAAAAACTACTGAACGGGTTTTCAAGCGGTTTTCACCAGTAGGATTAAGTGATTCATGAGGAACGATTTGGCATATAATTTGTCAAGGATTGTTTTTATAATCAGGGCGGGACAACGTCTGCCGGGCCCGCTAGTATACTTATAAATAAAATAGTAGTGCCTGTTTGTGACTTCGAAATAATGTTTTATATATCGCTGTTGTCATGTTCCTAAACTCATAAGAAATATAAAATTTTTCGTATGTCTATCTGTTTATGTGCCTGGGCTAACCTCTGAAACAACTAAACTGATTTTGATGGAGCTTTTTAAACAGGTAGAGAATATTCCAAGTAATGATTTACTTGCAAAGCCAATATTTTTCCTTATCACTTGGCTCCTGTAAGTAAAAGCGTAATAATATCTAAAATACATATTAAATCGCAAATAAGAAAGAAAATTAAAATGCTATCTACTATCACTTGTAAAGGTTAAACATTAACATTGTTAAACAAATAAATGAAATTTAGGTGACTGCTTGTTATTTCCCAGAAAAAAAGCCTTTTTACACTGATATGAGTTATTTAGAAGTCACCAAAAGCCAAACTACGCGATCATAATATTTTATGGCTGTCTGGTTATTTATTTGTTTGAAATAATTTCCAAAACGGTTTTCAGAGAAAATTTTATATGGGAGAATTCACAGAGTAAACTAGGTTAAATATTATGACGATTTTACTTATAGGGGTTAATCAGTTATGATAAAAATATAATCAAAAACATCAAATCAGGACAAAACAACGAATGTCTTTTTTGAAGTTCCAAATAGTATTCAAAATTACCATCTCACGCACAGAGGTAAGATGATAAATATATGTACACTTTAAAAATATAGGAAATAAATAACAAATACAGATATCAAACTAAAACACTTTTCATTAGATATAAGCCGTAAGATCTGGGAGTAACATAAGCCATGCAACATTGTTTTATTCCTCACAGAGTTTTAATAATAAACATAAAATTAAAAAAGCAATCAAACAAAGCGTTCCTCACAATTTGAATTTCGAATATTAGTATAAGTTAGAACTATAATAAATACAAACAAAGCAAAAGGTTTCAAAAAATGTAGGTTGAGGGCAGATTAATAACACAGACTTTCAAAGTTTATAAAACATTATGTTTATTTTATTGTGGTTTCATTATACACGATTAATATTTCTAGTTTCTTAGTAGTATAAATGTAAAAGATATCCATATATAAATAGATTAAAATAAATCAATTCAGTACTATTTTCTCCTCAATTGCTCAGCCAGTCCTTTTATTAATTTTTATTTAGTATCTATTCATGAGCTTTAGAGTCATCAATAAAAAAAATTGTAAATAGTTTTGTTCATACCATCTATGAGTCTATGGCTTTATTTGTAACTCTATTTGTCATACTTCACACGTTTACAATCAACAATATTTGTACAATACTAAATACAGATAATACTATCTAACACTTGATGAAAAAGTTTATATCCCCTATTATACAGCATTACTTCGTATCCATACTTTTAAAAGTTTTAGAATAAACTTTAACTACGGTTCTCTTTGTTGTTTATTAGTATTTGTAGTATTAGTATTTGATATTATTATTTTATATGTTAAATGTGACCATGAACTACCACACGATTGAAGGGTCTCACCCTTTAAATATTCACCTGGTATATATCGAATATCGTCCATTGGACGACCGCTAGTTAAAAAAAGTATATGTTTGTTTATTACGTTTGACAACTTGTACTATTTTGAACATACTTAAAATCGAGATAAAACAGTTCCCAAGCCAACATTTTAATTTTAACAAAGTTGCAGGCAATAGTTAGTCTATACATATACACACAACTGAAAGGTCAGTTTCTTTTTTGCAGGTTATACACCGAAACGGAAGTACCCTATTTCAAGATTTTTTTACCGGTTTATAGCGTGTATCATGTATATCATCTAGGCTATAAATCATTACGCTTTTCTATAGGGAATAAACAGTAATTATGAAATAATATAGAGGTTAATAGAAAATATAAATAAAAAACAGACAAGAATTAATCCAGATATAATACGCAGTTCCTATGAAGCAACAAAACTATTTTCATGGAAATGAAGTCGCAGGCAGCTAGTATCGCATATATTTGTATTCTGTAGAGTATACACCACGTTTAAATGCTACTTATGAACAAGAACATGCCTGTCTTTCTTGTCTTTTTTCTCCTTCTTCTTCTTGGGTTTGTACGAGTGCTCGGGCTGTTCCTCATCAGGGCTGTTGGGTGCACTGCGTTTCGTCTTCTTGACCTTGGACCGCATCAGTTCTTCGTCATCAGATATGCCGCCCTCCTCGGGTGTGGGTGATTTCTGTAAATATAACAATTGTTACGCTCCTTATTATGAGAATGTTTATGTCGCGACGAAAATAAAATGGCATCCATGTGAAAGTATGACGTCATGGTTATGATTTGATCGATCAATTCACCAAGAACAATGAAATAAAACGTTAGCCGATACAGAAACACAACACTGTATATAGTTACGACGAATTACCCGTAGGTTAGACTAGTCCAACTGTCTGCGTGAGGATGCCCAGTATCTTTTATTTTTCGAACTGACTACGATCTTAGTCTAGCAAGGCCTTAACAGTTCACCGAACTACATGCCCAGTGTCTAGTCGTCGGTCGACTTTTAAGGCATTCAGCGAGAGCTGACAGCCAATAATAATCAAGAGACACGAACAGCTGATACCTCCAACCAATGGCGTGTCACACTAATTTATTTAACACTGAAATAATTTTTCACATCGGACCAGTAGTACCTGAGATTAGCGCGTTCAACCAAACAAACAAACTCTTCAACTATGTTACCGAATGACACCAACTTTCCGTCCGTCAAGAGTCACTAGCTACGCGAAACTCGATAGGTATGTCAAAGATAATAAATACCTCCTCACAAAGACTCAATAGGAATCCGGGCGTGTCCATGAGTCCAATACCGATGCCGACCTGGTTATCAATTCTCTGGTTGACCACCTCCGGACTACATTCAGGGAGATCTCGAACCAGGTGCTAGCGGTACATGATACGTCGTCGCCTTATACTCATGGGATATAAAATGGGATAACTTTAGTGCAATACGCCCCTCGATAGAGATCCCTGTCTGCCCCTCACGTTTGATAACATAGACAACGCAAAATGCCTCGCATTTAGTTTAGAAAAGCAATGTTCTCCGAATATTATTAACACCAACCTTGCCCATATCAGTTCGATCGAATCCTCAGTGGAACATGCAATTGCATCACGCCTTGCGGAAATACTCTAACACCGGTAATTCCCGATAAGGTCTCTGCCGCTATCAAATATCAAAAACCTATGAAACTCCCCGGCCCCGACGGTGTCAGGAATGAAGTTTTTAAACGTCTTGCCAATCACCTCAGAATCCTCCTGGTCTGCATCTTCAACGCGGCCATGTCCGAGGGTTATTTTCTAGTCGTTAGGAAGAAGACCATAGTGATATGTCTTCACAAACCCGATAAGAAAGCTATGCTTCCCGATAGCTATCGCTCAATAAGTCTTCTAGATACACTCGGGAAAATCTGTGAGCGGCTCTTTCGGACCGTCTCCAAAACTCCATGTCTATTTTAAATCTGCTGCGACCTGAGCAGTTCAGCTTTTGAACCAAACAATTTTGCACACACCAAGTGTACCACCTCACAGAAAGTTCGACAAGAGCGGGGATCATTCTTGCTAGGATCGACGGGTCACTGACATCTTTAAATATAGCTCTTAACTATATTCAGCAGTGTATTACATCGGCTGTTAAAGGAAAATGCTTTTATTGATACATATTTGATTGTTCTCGATTGACTGATCCATTAAATGGTAAAGATGTCAACTACGGTGACGTCATACTTTGAGAACTATCATTTTATCGCTGCTTCGTCATATCTAATTCAGAGAGTAGGTTTATTTCATTGGCCGTCCATTGATCATGTTAAAACAAGTGGACGAATTGTAATGAAATTCAGCATAAAAGTCGTTAACATGGGAAATACGGCAATATACATTTTTTTATGGCTTTCTTTTTTTATGGCCTAGCAAAGTAAGCGCGGGGTAACTCTATACAGGATTGGATTGTTGGATGAGTCAAAGTCCCTAAAGGTTCTTAGAGGACTGTTCACACGGTTTTCATACAGTTTAACTGATTTTGAAAAAAAAAATGTACAGACAGCAAGAAAATTGGCAATTTATACTAAAAAAATTTTTGAAGTCAATCAATCCTGTTTCTTATAAGGGTCGAAACACTATTGGTCTAACTGAGATTATTGTACTAGAAACGTCAAAAGTCACAAAAAATCTATACACTTCGTAAGAAATAACCATTCTGAAAACATATTCTAATTTTTCGGTTTCATATATTTTGCACAGATAACAAAACCACACCTCATATTACGTTCAAATTTTTCGTAAAATAATGAAACAGGAAATACCGTCAAAACTTGTTATTTATAACTACTCATATTTAGTCGAAAAAACCGATAGTCGTAAGTAACAACCTGTGATATTTTCGAGATCGGCATTCAGCCGGGACCTTTGTTCGGGGTCAATATAACCGGTATGTTGTTCTAAACGATGTCACTATAAACGGTTTTGACTGACAAAATAGTCCGGTGAAGCTGTTAAGACCTTGCCAGGTCAATAGTGTAGTCAGCTCGAGAAGAAAAAAAAGGTTTAGACTGTAATTATAAATTTTGCGGATCAATGAGAGAAATCTCTTTCAACAGATTATATGAGCGAATATATTAACGGACTGAAAATCTACACAAACTTTATCAGCATCCCAAGAATTATACATATCTGTCATACGAGCACATACACTCACTCACTTTTAGACGCACATTCATCACAACTACACACACCCTCTCTCACACTTTAACATTTATTCAGTTATTATACGATTTTGTTTTCTTCTTTGTCTTAACTTTAATTCTCTTAAAATGTAATTTCCTCTAAATGTTGTCAAATCAATACGCGCCACAATCAATTTAAGGAAATCTGTAATCAGGCATTAGGTTTCCATGAGACAGGCATTGTCTGATTTAAGACCATAGTTAAGATTATATTATGTAAAGGATTCATTAAAGACTAAGCTTAAGCCTAAGCCTCGCGAATCAATTAAGACTAAGTTTCAGGTATCGGTATATTCGGTATCTTAACTCTGCCCTTCCAACATATTCTTGATAATGTAATGTCATGAATGAAAATCCGCAAAAACTTAGATATGCTGGATCTAGTAAAAGACCAACATAATTTAAATACTAGAAACAGCAACAAATTGGTCATTCCATACTTCAGGCTCACAAAGACCAAAAACAGTTTTTTATAGTGTTAGGTTTTATAATAAAGTCCCAAAACACATTACCGATTTGCCGGATAGTGAGTTCAAGAACCATGTCAAGCGGGTTTTAATGTCTAAAGGCCTCTATAGGCCTGTCTATTATAGGGAGGATAAATATGTGAACGATTGTGACGTCTAGAAATGAAACCCCTCTCTGTGCATCGACTAAAAACGAATGTAACTATTTATGTTTTGTAAAAATATACAACATGACGAGATAAATCAGATTGAGTTTCTTGCCGGTCCTTGTCGATGACTGGTTGTTTTCTGAACCGGTGGTAGCTTTAACGTTCATAGGCGCCTTCTCAAGGCTTAAACTGAATAAAGGATATTTTGATTTTGATTCTACTTGTATTGTATTGTATTTAATAACCGGCAGTGGTGAGTGCTTGCGATGTTTTTTCTTTGATTTCTTATGTTTGCGCGCTTCATCCGAGCTCCAGGTGGTATGAGAAGGCGCTGGCGAGGGCGAGCGCACAGCGGGGCCAGACGTCGAACCCTGGACTCCGACAGGTGATGCCGAACGAGATCGTGACTGCAAACAAAATATAATAAAACCTTGTTACATAAAACTTCAAGGATGTGAAAATATTCGAGTTATAGACGTTTCTTTGGTTTATAAAGGATTTGAACTTGGAAGGTTTTCGTACGTAAAAGTGCAGGGACTTATATTCTATTCCAGTTGTCGGCAAACCGCGGCTCGTGAGCCGCATACGGCTCTTCCACTCCTGAGTTACGGCTTTTACTCAAAGTGCGGGCACGGAATGTTATATATTAACTTGCCTTATAAGAGACGAATGAATATTTATATAATGCAAGCCTACAGAAAAGAGGTACAATTTTAGAAAGCAGCAATAGCACAGCTATTGCGCACAGCGCTTACAAAAAAGGTATATTGAGCAAAGGTAAGCTAGAGTGTACTTTTAATCGTAATTATTTATAGATATATCTACTAAAGCAGAGCTTAAGTTTAAAAATTAAATCTCTTTGAATAAATTTCAGTGTTGTATTGTTTATATTTAGCTCTTTTGGAAGACGAGTTTGCCGACCACTGCAGTGTATCGTAATTAACTTTAAGTTACAGAGATGGAAAAAATAATCATTTTTGTTAACAATTTCAAATAAAAATTTGACTCTCTAAAATACTAGGTGACCCGGCCACGCGTTCCTGTGGCTCAATTATTACATGTTGAATTAAAGTTATGATAAAGTATTTGGTATTATAGGGTAATGAGTTTGCCTAAAAATTTGATACAGATAAAGCGAAGTTACGTAGTAAATAGATTAACAGAACACCTGTACATAATATAAACTGGAGTTGAAAAAGAAATTCAAACTTAAAACGTAGCGCCATCTATGAGATATCTGTAACAGTCGGTCCTACAGTTTCCTGTCAAGAAACTAATTTAAAAAAACCATCTGTTCGAGACTGCTTAAACTTACAATTAAGAACAATAATCAACATTGACAATCGTTTAATTTGTAATTTAAAAATATTGAGGCCATTAATGGAATCCTATCTCTCAAGTTGGACCAAATTATACATAAATGCCATTTTATGCAATTTCATGAAGAGCGTTATGCGAGCGTATGGACATTGGTTTTTTTATATATAGCAAGATTTTTCAATCTATATATTTCACTATTCCGTACAATGATATTATAATTATACCAAGTGACAGGTTAAACACTCGCAGTATTTTAGAATATAATACTTTATGGTTACATTTAACATATAAAATAATAATATCAAAACAAATACTAAAAAATAACAAAGAAACCCTTAGTTAAAGTTTGTTCTTATGGATATAAATGAAATACACATAGGTGCAATGACCGGCGCCGTAACCTACAACGGAGGAACCCGGAGTTCATAACCTTGGATAATAAAAACGACACTAGTCAATAAAAACTTCGAAAAAAAATAGAGATGTAGCGACTATTCGGCATCCGAGCGCCGAGTATCAGACTTCTTACTTTTATATGTATTCCTCAATAAAAAGTATGTAGGGGGAATTACAATGATTACTACAATAAGTAATGATTATTCTGTAAAAATATTGCAGGCGACTAACCAGTCGCCCTGTATAGATACGTTATAAGCGCTTCGACAGCGGCTTGTTAAAACTTGTTTAGTTAGCTTATTTTTGACGGCTGCCCCGTCAATCCATCTAAGCATCATATAACAATTACCAACATTACAATATACATTACCAACATACATTCGATAATTAATTTTTATTTATATAGACACATAATCTCTTTGCATACTGGTATTCTACTGATGCAATCATGAAGCAGCCCGAGGAGAAATTAATTGAATAATCCTTCAAGATATCTGATTAACACTCATAAAAATATTTCGTAGAGCTTGTTACCTATCGTGTATGTATCGGAAAAAAGTTAATTTTGATGATTAGTCTGTGATACGTACACATACAGGCAAAATGATGTTCGTCTATTTGTTGAATATTATAGAAAACCTACCAGAGATGCAGAATGCGAACGCTTCTTTTTCTTGGATCGTTTTGACTTGCGCAACTTTGGGTGATGGTAATGCATACAACTCTCTTCTTGCTCGTGT
This sequence comes from Antheraea yamamai, assembly GCA_036509395.1. Taxonomy (NCBI): domain Eukaryota; kingdom Metazoa; phylum Arthropoda; class Insecta; order Lepidoptera; family Saturniidae; genus Antheraea; species Antheraea yamamai. Next base: position 13,692,571 of record AP028435.1, on the reverse strand, counting down.
TGGAAATCCTGAAAAGAATATAATTCTTACTTATTTATTTGGAATACTAACAGCTATAATATACAATAATTGATTATTAGAATAGACACATCAAATCTTTTACTAGTCCTCGCCGATACAATAACAAAATACATTCACTTGCATTATTGGGTACTATATGAACCCAATAATAATAAAATGCAATAATATAAATAGTCTATTATTGTTTGAAACTGCCATCTTTAAAAAACGTCCTGTTTAAAAATGTTGCAACCTTTCTTACTGAAGTGTTAAAGAGATCAAAATCACTAACCGCGCTCATACCGTGTGAGGTGAAGGAGTAGTTCTCCATAAATATGAATTTAGCCGTTATTTTGTGGAAACGTTGGCAGTGATAGAGAGGGGTTTGTATGTAAATGCTTGATTGGGACAGTAATACACAATTTCGATAGAAGTTCGGGACAATCTATGTTATTGGAAGTGATTTTGAGTAGGTATATCTACTATTTCTCGTCACTTCACAAGGAGCAACAAATGATGTTTACTACAAACTTCATTGTAATTGTTGGGATCGTAGGTATCATGTAAACGATAATATAGATAAGAAACTTTTACTGTCGTAAAGTCGTCTTTATTTTACTTGTGATCCACAATCTTGTATAAAATGTCATATCTGATGTTACCGCCATACCTACGTGCATCGCCACGAACTTTCGTCTATGGTAACACAATAAATGCAGGTGTGGGAGTTTTTGGCGGGATCTTGGAATTCATGTAGTGGTCTTTACATTTTATTCATAATCTTGTGTTATTTGGCTCTGTATTGTGCAATATTGGTGGAGTTTTACGTAATATAGTTTGGTTATTGTGCACATGTGAAATGGATCGGAAATAATACCACGGAGCATGGATACTAGCTTGCCCCCGAAACTCCCTGGAACATTCTAACAAGACGGCCACCATCTTGTTAGTTCATTGATATAATCGCATTTGTAATTACCTACTCGACAATGGCTGTAATAATCTAATAGAAGATTGGTTGCAGTGAAAAAGGGTGTGGGAGGACATTAACGTCATGCGTCACGAACTCTTGAGCTGCATGACAATAGATACAACATGTTTACTAGGTCCGTGATTTCTACACACATCAAGGTAACTTGGCAACACTAATTTCGAGTTATAATTGGTATGATAAAGATGTGCGAACATTTTATTACGCCTTTATCGAAATGACTTTTGTGGTTAGATTTTAGCGTGACAAGTAGTCGAAGCTTCATCACGCATATATAGAACTAGCATTATACACATATTATATACTTCATACATAGTATAGGTACATTCTTATATCTAGAACGCAACTTTTTTTTATTGATAACACAAATGCTTCTCAATGTCTACTAAACAAAAAAAAAAGAAACTCGGTTGACAAACATTGTAGAAGATGGTAGTTAACTGTTTTGTCTTCGCCTATTTTTATACACATACCTTATTTTACAGAAAACTAAGACTTATTACAGGATTTATACCTACGTTGTTTAAAATAATAAAAATCAAAATATTTCACTATTTTTCACAACCATCCATATAATTTTGAATACGTACAAAAGGCTCAATCTGAAATTACTGAGATAGTAGAACCCTCTCCTCTCATAGCAGAGAAACTGAATTATTAAATTACGTACCTTGTATATTCTAATGCGGTCTTCCTCACTGGGTATAGCAGTAAACTCCGGAGCCGTCAGATCAATTTTCTCTTTGACCTCGCTCCACGAAAGCTGGTGGTCAATATTGGCATCGTTCAAGGCCCATTTGAAGGCAGCTTCCATTTTCTTTTGGGCTTTCGATTCTTCTTTAAGCTTTTCCTTCTTCCGTGTTTCGGCCTAATTTCCCATTATAAAATGATTATAAGAGATCATTGAATTATATATTATTACAATCTGTATAAAACTTTGTTCACATACATACCTTTTCAAGGAGCGAATTGTAAGTGAGCTTGACGTTTCCAGCATCAAGGGACGCAGACTTGCTATCTTCGCAGACGACAGTGGCAAATTCTTCGAACGTAGTGTCAGGCTTCACTTCAAACTCCTTCTCTTTCAGTATCTCCTTGATTATCTTCTTTTCGTCATGGAAACGGGCCTTTAAGTTCTCCACATAGAATTTAAATAAGTCTAATGGTGTTGATCCACTTTGACCTGTGATAAATTGAATACTACATGAAATGAAATGATCTATAGAACTGTCAATCACAGATACATGATCCCTGAACACTAATGAAACTTTATGTGTGTGTATCATTACATAGTATAAAACAAAGTCCCCTACCACGTCTGTCTGTCTTTTCGCGATAAACTCAAAAACTACTGAATGAATCTTTATGCGGTTTTCACCAGTGGATAATGTGATTAATGAGGAACGTTTTGGTGTATAATTTGTCCAGGATTTCTTAATAATCACAGCGGGACAGCGTCTGCCGGGTCCGCTTGTAATATATAAGACTACAATGAGAGGAAGTTTACTCTTTAATAGAATTCTTTCCATACTTGGAAAATGTGACAAAATCATTTATCATCATCATCATCCTGTAAGGACATCTAATTGATATTCCAGCGGTAAAATCACTAGACCATCACGACTGAAAGACAATTAACAACATACCGCATCTTTATATATACCAGGTGTTAGGTTAGTTGCTTACAATATTCTAAGAGATGATAGTTCATGGTCACATTTAACATATAAAATAATAATATTAAAACATATACTAATAAACAACAAAAAGAACCTAAGTAAAAGTTTGTTCTAAGACTTTCAAAAGTATAGATTCAAACGTAATAAACCTAGGTGCTATGACCGTTGCCAAAAACTACAAGGGGCGACCCGGAGTTAATAACCTTCGATAATAAAACGGACAATAAGCCTTTTTGTTTTGTTCATGCCGTTCCCACGTTTATTTTACGCTACACTGTCACTTCACCCGACGGTCATTGACACTGTACGTGTAGAGAATTGAGTATAATTTTTGTAATTTTCTAAATAATTAGGTCAAATATTAAGCACCTATATTTTAATTGATTTAGAACGAAAAGCGAGTACCTACTGAATAACCTGTGTAAATATTGCGACCGACTAACCTAACACCTGGTATAATTCTTCTGTCCGTGTGTATATCACTCAAATCCTCCTAAATGGATGGATGATGTAATTTTTTGTGTGTTCAAGTGGATTTAAGAATGTATTTAATTTACAACTGGACCAGGTAGGTGATGCTACGATTGACTTTTAGGATATTTTTAATTATCGCTTAATTTGGGCTCGCTAGTTTATTTATAAAACTCACCGAGCATAGCCGAGAATCGCATATCAGCCGAAATTACTGGATATAGCTCAACCCATAATGACATCGATGTAAGTTTTCCTTCTTCATGTAGACTGTCCAACAAAGCCTATAAAATTAAAATTATTGTCTATTGTAGTAATAGAATTTACATTTTGTGTAATTTTTGTTTGTGAACACTCATAAGCTACGCTGGGCATAAAAAACATTGAACAAAAGGTTTATTGATTTAATGTCTAATTTTGCAAATGTAATAATATGGTCTAATCAGTTCTTAAATTGGTTCACTCTGAGTTCGCCATTGCCTCATCGACACCTAATATTTGTATACTGCACACTGCCACTTGCAGCAACTTCCGAGCAAACTACAATTTTATCAATTACTGTGAAATCAGCAAAACAATTAAGTTAATCACAATGAAATATTATTTTCCGAAAGTTACCAAAAAGTTATCTCTATTCTTCCGCTGTTGTCTTTTATTTCTCTTTTTAACCTGTTCGCGTTCTTGCTGATACTCGGCCTCTAAATTTCTTATATGTTGTTCAAAAACTGCAATAAACAACATAACACATAAATATCTTAATAATAATATCATTAAATTATACTAACCCATGTAAAACGAGTTATAAAAAATGTTCTAAAATTAATTTACTGTTGAGTTACGTCAAACAATCGATATTTCGAATCGTCAATTATTTCGATTTACGGATCGCGAATATGAATTGTTATCCTTTCAAATTGAATCCTTAGTTTATTTCAATATTTTTCATTACAAAAAACTTCAAATCAAAAATAATAAAGCGATAACATCCAAAAGGGACATAGTCTATAATTAAAGCTTAACTGTTTTCGGTTTTCCACTTTTATTCCGTGTTCATATATTATATAGAAAAAAAACATGTGTAAAAATATGTTTGCTATAATTCTGAACATTTGCAGTTCTGGTTTACATAATTAAAGTACTGAGAATGTTTCCATTAATAATTTAAATTTCGAGAAAATATAGTTATGAGGCTTACATAGAAATCACTTTATATCGATTTGATTAATATCACATATTTTGAGAATTTATTACAAGGAGTACTCATATTTCTTAAGAATAATATAAGTTGAACTGTTAAACCAAATAGCGAAATTCACACTAACTAGAAGAATAACCAATGAACTTACCGATCAGTGCATCCTCCTTATCCATGCCTAATAGACTGACATCATTTTTGAACGCGGAATTTTCTAAGAGCAATACTTGGGCTTCGCTCCAGGTACTGCTGTAAGTGATTTCACTCATATTCTCTAAAACCTAAAAAATGTGTAAATAATATACTAATGTGTAAGTAATAATGTGTATAGTTGTCTATGTGTCATGAATATTTGTAATTCAAGTTAAAATTAAGCGTTCTTGTTATCTGTTTATTAATACACTAGCCTCTGCCCGCAACTTCGTCCGCGTGGAATAGTTACTTTGGGCTAACGCTAACACGCAGCGGTAGCTCTCAAGAGGGAAAATACCCCGATTTTGAAACATTCTTCATTGGTGATCCGCTCCTATTGGTCTTAGAGTTATATAGCCTATAACCTTCCTCGATAAATGAGCTATATAACATTGAAAGAATTTTTCGAATCGGACGAACAGTTTCTGAGTTTACCCCCTACAACGTCACAAACTCACAAACTTCATCTCTTTATATTATTAGTATAGATAAGCACATCTCATGAACCTGTAGGAAGCCCGCTTCAGGGCCATAGGCGTCTTCCCGAGAAAAGGTATGGGCATAATTACCACGCGAGTCCATGACGTATTGGCAATTACGAAATCCGAGAAAAACAATGTTCCATGTTTTCCCACATACGGTGGTACTAGAAAAACATTTCTCAGGGTGAGATTTATCAATTGAAATCAGTGAATATACGCGAATTCCAAAAAGTTCGTTGATATATACCAAGCTTAGAACTTACGGACATCCAATTGATCACAATGCTATTCCTAAGCCATTAAATTACTAAAAGTATAACATACTGATAATTAAAATAATATATACTGAATTTTATATGGTTTCTTAAAAATAAATAATATTATAGTATCCTATTAATTGAAGACTGATATAAGCTCTTTTTGTAAAAATGTTTATATACATCACTCAAGACGTCTTTGAGTTAAATCTGGAAGTATAAACAGATTGACAAAGTTTTTAAAACCATATTCGTGATCAGGTAGTCTATAATAGTTCTCTGCAAACCTTATTAATCGAGGACTGGTATAAGCTCCGTGTGTAAAATTTTTATATAGATTAATCAAGACGTTTTTGAGTTTAATCCCGAAGTATAAACGCCTAGACAAAGATTTTTAAAACCATATTCGTAATCAGGAACGTCTATAATAGTTCCCTGCAATATTTTGGAAAAAGTTAATGCAAAGAGAGTAAGTAGCACAGTTTTATTAATAAAAATAATCAGTTTGACTAATGATGACAACCAAAACAGGACCAATGCGACATGACAAAAGGCTAAAAAACAGTACGACTTGTCAGTTTTTGAGTCACCATAGACAAAAATATTGAACTGACTATGGAGAAATCTATGATTATTTATTAATACGGATCATTGACATGATTATCCTGGACGGTAAACAAAAACAATACCGACACGATGTGACGAAGGCTAAAAAACAGTACTGTCAGTCAGCTGTTGAGTGACCATAGAAAAAAAAAATAATATACATATATGGTTAAATCTATGATTCAGTGATTTATTCCATGTCATTCAACCTCATTTCCCTGAATCGTCAACCGTCATCGTCAAGAATACCGACTTCAAGGTTTCCTTAAGGTCGTAATCCTTAAGCCCATTTTGGTTGTGAAGGTAGAGAAAGTTTTCAAATAGCTTTTTAGAAAGCGGATGCAAAGATCCTAAAGTTCAAATATTATAGAATTGTCACAAAATTGCCAACACACAGCCTTATACATACACAGTATGCCTTATACATACAGCAGTTTTCGATTTCTTTAGCCATTCTGAATATGACCTTAGCCCTTGTCAATGTTTATGGCCAACAAAGTTAAAATATCATTACAGAAACCTAAAATTAGCATTTATTTATCATTAGTTTGTCTCCATGTTATAAGTACATATAATTATTTATACTTAATTTATATTCTGCATATCTATATTGAGAGCGACCAAAAAGATTGCCGAAGTCTGTAATAAATGTCTCACTAATTCAGTAAGTAAATTTCCTATTTAATTTTAAGACATCAATGATTTTTTTTTTACTTTATAGATTTTAGCGTATGTCTACAATTTCAACTAATGTTAAATAACGATTGAGCCGAGATAGTGAACATGCTCAAAACCTAGAGGGGACTGGCTCTCAAGTGTACCTGCCGGAACACACCAACAGGTGCCTGGCTACAGATATCCAACATGACAGTGGTAACTAGCAACACGGGCTTAGAAAACCCCTACCATTATAATTACAAGAATAAACCTAATTTGTACTTGGTATATCCCAATAAAAAAAAACAAATTGTTCTTATTCTTAAGGAAAGGATGAATAAAAGAGTTACTAAACTAACAAATATCTAACCTGCGCCAACATTTTCATGTTACGTTTCTTTAACGCCTTCGCTTCCTCTTTTTCACGTTTCGTTATAGTAAATATACAGTCTTCAAATATGTCTCTACGGTCCGATTCGGGAACACAACGCCATATCTGTGAAACCATAAATCGAAAATTTAAAATAACGTATATTGAAAAATAACATGTATTAAAGATATACTAGCAACTTGCCCCGGCTTCACATGAGTGCAATGTACTAATGTGCCGTTATAAGTGTCTAAACGATTTTTTATCGCTTTTATATTATAATTCATCAAAGTCATCATTATATCATCATAGTTCATTAAAGCTATTGTAATAACCTTAACACAATTTTTTTAATGTGAAACATCTATAGGAGCGGTTAAACCCGCTTTTATTTTTAGCTTTAATTTTAGCTTGGCGCGACGCGCGTGGCGTCGCAAAATACGAACTTTGCACAATTAACGATGTACTCAAAAACATTTGCAACCCTATCTGTATAATCATAAGATTCAAATTGTTTTGTCGGCCACTCGTTCTACTAGGTTACGCGGCACGCGCCGACGACCTATCGCCCTTTGATAAATGACGCCAAACTCAACGCGCCTGGGCCTAGTTGAATTTTAGTAATTAATAAAAATGAATATTTATGTAATAAAATAAATAAACAGTAATTATTTTATGGAACAAATTTGTAATGATTTATCTTTTCATTATGCCAGATTCCTGTCGAAACCGGCCAGGCGTCCCGTTATGGTGTTTTTTTTTTGTTGCACCTAATTTAAAATAGCTGATACTTTATAAGGGTATTGCTTAAAATGTTATGCTTCAAGTGTAATTTTGATTTAGATTTAACTCCTAGGCTGATATTTTAAGACGCAGATCTTAAAATGGTGAATGATCTTTGTATTTAAAAACATGATCCGCCATTTTCTCGACATATTTTATAAACTTATAGTTGTACAGTACAACATTTGTAATTGTTCAAGTCTTTTACATTTTTTAATTGTATTATACATGTAAACCTTTCGGAAGAAATCCTTTAGATCAAAATCCGTAGTATAGTTTAGAGGAATTAAATAAACACACCTATAAACACGAAAAGCGTCTTTGTTTTATAATATACTAGCGGGCTCGGCAGACGTTGTCCCGCCCTGATTAAAAAAAAAACCTTGACAAATTATATACCAAAACGTTCCTCATGAATCACTTTATCCACGGGTGAAAACCGCTTGAAAATCCGTTCAGTAGTTTTTGAGTTTATCGCGAACAGACAGACAAACAGACGCGGTAGGGGACTTTGATTTATACTATGTAATGATTTTCTATAAGGTTGACAATATATCTATATATCATCTACATGTATTTGAGATTATCTTTATCACTATGAACACCATGAAAAATTGAACAAGTGTTTTCTCATGGAAAATGTTTATAATTCACTAGCTTTTCCCTGCAGCTTCGCTCGCGTTAATGTAGATTTAACCTGTCCTTCGGGAATTGTACTTTTATTCAAAGTACCCTATGTCCCTTTCTTTACCCCTGACAATGTGTATGTAATATTTTATCATGACTTTTTGAGTGGTTATGTCGTGAAAGCGTTACAGACAAATTAATATAATATTAGCAAGGACACTATAGCTTGCCACTACTTGGCGCTAGGCTATGTTTTATTGTTATTGCGTTTTTTATTGATATATAACGCAAACAAAGTTACAAGCGATTGCTAGTATATAATGCAATTCAATATATAAAGGATTGAAATTTTATAATATGCAAAGTCATTCTCTAAGTTAAAGTCAGTTTTACTTTCTCACCTCTAAATTGCTGAACATTTCTTCACATCTGTAATATTTCGTAAGCGACGTAACTCTATCACAGCTTAATAGAAATTCCTCCAAGTTCTCACGATTCTTTTTAGTTTTTAATCTGTGGATAAATACTTATTAATACTGTTTTTTCCAATGGTCATCAACTGGTGATCTGTTAATAGTATTTATTAACTTTAATTGCTAAATAAAAGAACTGTTAGGGATAACTTATACAGCGCGACTGGTTAGTCACCAGCAATATTTTTACAGGGTAATCAAAAGTCGATTCTCGTTCTCAATTAATTAAAAAAATAGGTGCTTAATATTTGACCTAATTATCTCGAGAAAAGCAAAACTCATATACACTCAACATCAGGTGATTTACGCAAAAATTAACGGGTGTAATAAATACGGAAACTAATTAATCACACCGTAACGCCCAGTCCGGCCCGCGTCCCGGTTCCCTCTGTTCGACCGTGCGGCGTTCCCAAGATAAGCAATTGCGTAATGATTAACCTTGAAAAGCGCCCCTTCAAAATTGTTCACTGAATCTAGGCGTGATTTTTTTACGTTTAAAAGTATCGTACTTTTAAAAGTTTTAGAACAAACTTTAGTTAAGGTTCTATTCGTTGTTTATTAGTATTTGTTTTGATATTAATAATTTATATGTTAAATGTGACCATGAACTACCACAGGATTGAAGGGTGTTAACCTTTAAACACTCACCTGGTATAAAAAAAGTATGTGGGGTCTGCATAAATTTTATTTGTGTCATGAAAAATATTAGACAAGCCTTGTGGTACAGCTGTAATAAGTCCTACTTATGACCTGAGATGTCATAAATGCAATCTCCAAATATTATTGACATTTCACTGATGAGCATAATTGTCAGTTTTGTATATGGGTGTTACATGTCTATATATTTATATCAACTGTTTAATTATCATAAAGCAACGATAATTAACTGTACTAGTAATATTCCCTTATATGTAGTTTGGTAACAATGCCAAAAATAAAATAAAAAATAGAAATCTCATGATGATAATCTATACTATATACATAGCATAGTAATAATACTATATAGTAGTAAAATACTATATAGTTTAGTAATAATGTAAACTCAGACTGCTTCCGGCTCAATACTCATGAACATAGAAAATGTGTCAAAATGGTCAAATGATTATAAATTCACAATTTCTAATAGGCTTGATAAAGTTTCAATTAATTCTTATGAACACTTTTCTTATTATGTACCAATTAGTACAATTGTTACCTATTCATAATATAGGTGTGTTCCGGCAGCTACACTTGAGATATCCAGACCCTCTGGGTGTTATTACAAAAAAGTTAAATACGTAATGCACCGCGCTCGCCGAACGTTCGACATCTCTGTTTGGTTAACTTAGGTCACACTTGCGGAAAAGGATAACACGATCTTGTCGCGCCAGCCGTCGGGAAGCGCGGTGTAATTAATATGTAAGTATCCAAACTTTTTTAAAGCAAGTATACAATACGTATTTAACTTTTTTGTAATAACACGGTCTAGGTTTAGTGTATTTACCAAATTGGACCACATAATCATTTAATATCAGGTAAGAATGTGCTCAAATGCAATAATGATGAAAATTCAACAATAATGAAAATTATAGTCAATTTTCGGACCACCAGTTCATGAGATGACCTTGAGCAAATAATATTACTCAAAAACAAATGATTGTATAGATGACGTATTAAAACCAAAACTCTATTGTTTCTTCATACTTGTTTATGATGGGATTATATATAGAATACTAGCGGGCCCGGCAGACGTTGTCCCGCCCTGGTTATAAAAAAATCCTTGACAAATTATATACCAAAACCTTCCTCACTAATCACTTTATCTACTGGTGAAAACCGCATGAAAATCTGATCAGTAGTTTTTGAGTTTATTGCGAACAGACAGACAGACAGACACGGTAGGGGACTTTGTTTTATACTATGTAATGATAATAGGAAGGATTACATATGATTAATACGAAAATTTACTGATAATATATGTTAATTGGCATACCTCTGTTCTTCCCTTTCATCTTTTAATTTTTGTGTTTTGTATGCATTAAACGCTTGCTTCTTTTCATTTAGTTTTTTGAATGTTGCATAACGGGGATCTTTAGATATGATTTTAACACACTGTTCCCAAGTTGCATTTGAAGGGACATTCTGAAAGATATACATTAAACAAATGATCATGAACGACAACATTGAAAATGCACATTAATTATAGTACATTAAACGAATTGATTTCGAAAAAAAGGATAGATTAAACAACGTACATCACAATGTCTTACACTGTGAAGTGTCCACGTTATTTTGAATAGTATTTAATTTAAAATATCCATTGATTTTCTTTTTGTAATAATAAGTAGTTTTACTCGTCAAATATAAGCATTAGTCATCTTCTATACAGAATTTAAAAGAATCATAATAACTTTTCCTAGTCATTAAATCAAACATTTTAAATATTTATTACAAATAACTACTCACTCTGTCCTTCAAAAGCTCCTTAAATGCGTCTATAGCTTCTTTTTTATCCTTATACAGTAATTCTGGTGTTGGTTCTGCATTGTCTGTAGAACTGTTACTTGGTGGTGCAATTATCTCTTCTGGTTTTACTGTAACAATGTTATATACAATTTTACATGATATTATATTAAGAAGAAATGTGGTTTGCAAAAACTTTGAATAATAGGTATTAACATGAGTCTATTGTTGGCTGACTCTGCCTGAACAATCAAATATAGCCCTAGAGACGAGTGCAACTTGAACTGATTATACCTATACAAAACAGGTGAAGTTATGATTTTGTATTCCCATTTTCTACTCCGAAACGGAACCAATTCTAATCCTTTTTTGAAAATTATTATAAAAAGGAATTTGGTTTTGTCTGTATGTTTTTCTTTTAGTTATTACTTTTATCAAATATGTTTACTAAATGTCTGAAAACAGCTATATAGTTGGGTAATTTTAGGAAGTTTTAAAATGCCTAGGTGTTATAATATTTTATATGAGAAAAAAAAATCAAAAGAATAGGAACAAAAACATGGCAGTTATAGATGTAGATAACATGATACAAAAGAATTCACTCCAGTTCTATTGTGCTAGAGCCACCCCTGTTTCTTATTAATCCTTCAAAGCATAGTGTTTCATAATTTAATAATTCTAAACTGTATAACACTTCCTTAAAAAATATTTGTTTAGGATAAAGAAAAATATCTCCATTATGTAACATATCTTCAAGGTACTAGTAATATGTATTATATTTGCAATGAGTCCAGAATGACATTGTAACAGAAAATATTCATGAGGTTTGTTAAAATTCTATTTAATTATACTGTATAAATTTATCTCTTAGGCATTTCTCTTATGAGGCTAGAATATTCATCTAGGATATACTCAAAGCTTGCCAAATATAAATAATAAAATGGATTTTTAAAAACAGATTTGGCAAAGATAAATGGACACTACTTAGATAGAAATTACATATATATTTTTTTAATTCTTTTGACAACCTTAGTAAGTTGACAAAAGTGAATAATCACATAAATAAGAATCAGTTGTCGAATGTATGTAAGCACATCACTTCAAAACAACTGCACCCATTTGGCAAATTCTTTTTTTGTTGTATTTGTCATTATCAGAAAAAAGTTTGAATGAAAATGTTTTATAAAAGTACGGGTGAAACATTTGGGTAAAAAAAATCTCCATATAAAAAAGTGAGTGAGGGAATAAGACAGAAAACAGTAAGATCTTCAAAAATATTGACAGAATTGATAGATTGACGTTCAATGGTTCAGCTGTCATTTTACTTCATCAGATGGTTGTAAAAGGAAGTTTTGGTCCCATTTTCTTCATTAATACAAACATGCAAAAGGCGGACAATTAGTAAATCATTTTATCAAATTAAATAATTAGAAATGAATAGTAAGCAGCTGTAGCTTACACTCTTCAGGTATAGGTATAGAAGTGGTGGGGTCTATAGAAGCTAGAGTTTTTGCCATCGCTTCATCCAAAGCAGAGCTGCCCGACGTTGCTGCAGGTGATAACGGAAGTGGAACTTCTCCAGGCGGTATTATATCAGCCGTCAGCGCCAATCTATTTCATATAATAGATATAAAATAAACATGTTACAGAAAAATGTCAAGAACTTTCATTAAAGGACAAAGGTGAGAAATTAAATAATATCTACACAAGTGAAAACTAAAACCATCACACACATATATTGTTTTGTCCCTTTTCTCGAACTGACTACGCTATTAGCCTAGCAAGGCCTTAACAGCTTTACTGGACTACTAAGGCGAACGCTTAAGGCAATCAAGCGATTTTATTTTAACAACTAGCTCAAGGGTGCATGGCACAACTCTGTTTGGGATGTTGTCTGGGTTACGCAAAAACGCGAATCTAACTGAGCTAACCTAGTTACATATTCATACATATATGAGTTAGTGAAATATATATGTGTGCCAAGCATGTATAAATACCTCAATAAACTCATATACATATTACATATCAAGCAAATTTACTGAACTATTTCAGTTATGATTTTGTATTAGCTATTATATCTTCATTAAGTTTGTATTTTGTGTTGAAGCTGAATTTGTTCTGATATCCAGCTTAACCTATATTCAAAACAATATATTATTATGGCCCTTCAGTGATGTTCTACACTACAGAGCACTCAGAAAAGTGATACTTCAGTTAAAAAATCCAAGAGTTCATATAAAAATACATTACATTATAATGTATGCTTTACATTAAATTAAATACAAAAAAATGTAGTTGCAGTATATAGGTACCAACATGAATATGTTAGCACATGCCACTATGCTACTAAAGAAATAATAAACCAAGCACCATTGTAAAGACTTAAACGAAGTGACTGGGTACAGAGTTAAAAAGAATGGATGGTGGAAATTATGAGTTGAGATAAGACATCAAGAATTAAAAATATATATTTACTGTGCTGCCTCCTCAGCAGCTATTTTATCTTTTATTTCCTGCAGTTCTTTAGGTATTACCCAATTGGATTCTTTTGTTTCAATATTATGATAGTATACCCTGCCCGCTTCTGTTGTGTATTCTTTCCATACACATCCGGAAAGAAGTTTCTGTAATTAAAAAAAATCAGGAAATAATTATCCAAAACACACTAAATATCGTTTTCTACAAAAAAAATACATCTTAAAAAAATAATAGGAAAAAATCTAAACTATTGAAGTTATACTGCATAAACATACTTTGGTAATGGAGGGATATCTATATCTTGTCTTTAAGTATATTTTAATATCTAGCCAATTTCTTACTTTCATAACACTACATAGAAGATTAATAATTGAAAATTAATTTGATTGTAATGAAATTTTAAAAAATCTTACTTCAGCAGGTGTTTTTAAGTCATCTGGTTTCTCCCATAGACTCTGTTTTGTAACAGAATTGTAATAATATGTACGTTGGTCAGGGGCTTTGTGCTCAGACCATGGACTACTTTGATTTGCCATTGGTGCTATATCTGGAGCTGGAGCAGTCAGATCCTGCGAACAAGTTTGGAACATAGGTAAGCAAATGTATTATATTCACTCTCAAATATTCAAAATATATATGTTAATACACAACAATTGAACACACTGAAGCCAGTAGTAATACAGATATGATCAACATGGCAATTGGATACAATTAGATCACCACTATCGTGCACATACAAGATGACAGTGTTCACTGTTGTGCAAGGCTACAAGTGTCTTGGTAACTTAATATACTCAGATAGATATCAAAATGTGACTATCCATAAGACAGCCACCATGATATGTTTATTGTTATGTGAATTATGGCAGTAATTCAGTTAAATTTCAGTAAAAAGTCTATAGTTGGCTTCATCAACATCATGTATCATCATACTTGCATATTGTCAGTAAATAATTTTTTACTCTATTATACATAATAGATTTTTGTCTCAGAAGTCATCATTTTGAAATTGTATAATACTTTATAAAATGCAAGTTAATAAAATAACAATAAAAATATATTCAAACAAAAAAAATATAATATAAATATATAATGTTTTCATGTAAAAACTATTATGAATAAAATATTTTATCATACTTTTAGTTACTTACACTATTTAAAAAGTCAATGTAACAATCAATAATTATTTTTTTATTAAAATTAGTTTAAGTACATACTGGTTTAAATGCAGGGAATCCTGGCGGAGGTATGGAAAAGGGTGGTATCATAGGGGGAAAGCCCATTGATGGTGGCATTCCTGGCACGGGAGGCATGGCTACAGATGGAGGCATCGGAGGCGGCATTACACCCATCATAGGTGGTGGTAAGAGGGGCGCTGCCCCTAATATGTTTGGAGAATTCGTGCCTGCAGTTGGAGGTTCCTGAAAAAAATACACTTGATAAGTTATTCATCTGCATACGTAATTTAGGTACAGAACCTTCATATAAAAATGTCTTTTTTACAGTGCATCATCTTACCTTTTTTAATAGACAATAACAAAATAATATTATTAGCACGCGGTAAATACTTTTTATCCCTACATGAATCAATATTATGAACCTTCGTCCGTAATTATTACTTACCATTATATTCAAACTGCATATACCGGGCCTATTCTGAGTATGCACAACAAGAGTGGAGAAACATTAAATCCTCTTGGTGGTAAACTGCGATAGTAATTTTTATTTATCTCTGAGCGACATTCAAACACAGGATAATAATACTCCTAGCGCACTGAAACCCTTTTCCAAAAGAGTATAATAAGTATTACAAGGAACCCTTCCCTATAATAATTTAACGTACGTACCGTGCTGAACGACAGTATGTAATAACCACAGAATAATAATACTCCTAGCGGAGGTAAGTACCACAGAGTACATTATATAAAGTAAGTACCAAGTGAATACGTCCACTATGGTTATATCCAATGTTACCAGTTTTAGCAAAACATACGTAATAGTCTGTGCCAAGATCATAATTATAAACAACAAGAATATACATTGGTTTTTTTTGGCGGGATCTGGTCTGTCATGTAGTGGATTTTATTTTTTATTCATAATCTTGTGTTACTTGACTCTATATTGTGTAAAATTGGTGGTGTTTTATGTAATATAGTTTGTTTATTGTGCATAAGTGAAGTGAATGGAAAATAATACCACGGACCATGAATTCTGATATGCCACAAAAATGCCATGGAAAGTTTTAACAAGATAGCCACTATCTTGTTAGTTCATTGAAATTATATCAAGAAACTTGTAATATCGATACTCACTTGACAATGGCAGTAATAGTCTACTAGAAGACTGGTTGCCAAAATGGAATGGAAGAAGAACTTGAAATACTATTAACTACTCGACAATGGCATTCATTGAAATTATATAAAGAAACTTGTAATATCGATACTCACTTGATAATGGCAGTAATAGTCTACTAGAAGACTGGTTGCCGAAAATGGAATGGAAGAAGAACTTGTAATACTATTAACTACTCGACAATGGCAGTAATAATCTAAAAGATTGGTTGCCAAAAATAAAGTAAAAAAAAAAAAAGAATATGCATTTCTTGCATGATTGACATTTATTTTGCGCTTAGCAGGTAGTATTGGTACCGTGCTTTTTCATCAGGAACAGAAAATATTTTTATAATCATAAGCGTCAAATTGTTCCAAAAGCAATATAGATTATTTCAAGAAAATCATTTTTGATTCTAGTTACACTGTTTATATCGTTGATCGATAGTCTGTGGTGTTTGATCAAAGATTTTAAAAGTTCGAGAAATGATTGTAATCACCTTTATAAGTACCTAAATAACGAATAATGATACTTTTAAAATGATTTCATATGTAGCTCAAATACTTAATATTTTTGTCTCGTTTGTTCAAAACACAATTGAACTTGCCTCATTCATCGGACAGTTAATAGTAATATCTATATCATGGATAATAACAACAACGATGAATGTTTTCTACAATGTTATGTTGTTTTTATACATAATTTACGAAGACAATGTATTAGTGTTTACAGAAGAAGTTCCAAACTCAGCCAATGGAGCGATTGAGACAATCTCTTGTCAGTTCTATCACATGTGGAGTACTTTATCAACTTTGAGCTGCGATACATACACTAAATTGAGTGAATTTGTGTTGAATGTAACACAAGCAATAGAGGCCACATTATTCATAGCTCGTCAAATTGCTGGTGTATTCATAAAGTGTTTATTATTCTTAGGGGACACTCTATGGCTTATTTTAACTTTTATCCCAGTACACCTACCCCAACTACTGAAAGTGGTGTTGACGTACTTATTTGATATAATAGTGAACAAAGTTGTGGAGGCATATATGGCTTTATTAAAATTGACAAACTTCTTAACTGAAGTTCCATTGCAATCCTTTGCTGGACTAACAAGTACTATAATTATAATTCGTTTATGTATACACTTTAGAGAACACATACAGTCACAAATCATATTATTATACTGGTCATTAGTGAGAAATATGCTGTTATTGTATTACATATTTTATAATTACTTTACAAATTCTGAAGTCAGGGTGATATCAAGGATGGCTAGTGGTAATGAGATTGGACGTCGAGAAATAGATTTACAGTCTGAAGATGTCGATGATGTAAATCAGGCTGATACATTATGTATAATATGTCAAGAAAGACAAAAATGTGTATTAACTTTACCGTGCCGTCATATATGTTTGTGTGCAGAATGTTGTAGACGTCTTTATGGCTATCAACGTACATGCCCTATGTGTAGAACATTTATATATCATTCTGTGACTGTTTATTTGTGACATAGGTATTTATCTAGATATATACATTCCTGACAAATAAATACTGTATATTATTGTACGATCTGATTATTGTTGTTGGCCTGAAAGGTCTAGATAGCTTTACATTATGTTGAACATGGAAGGAACTCTGTTGAAATGGCAATATGTGTAAGGGTACAAAAGATGCCAAACCTTTGAACTAAGTACTATAGTGCATGTTCCACAGTGTACATATTTAATTAATAATTAATTCAATGTTCCAATATTCTGTATGTTACATCAAATAATATTGCTATTGTAAAGCTATTTATTAAAGGTCCAAAGAACTTCATCCGTGTTATTACAAAAATGTTAAATACGTATTGAATACTTGCTTTAAAAAAGTAAAAGTTTGGGTACTTACATATCAAATGCACCGCACTAGCCAACTGCTGACAAGGCAAGCTCGTGTTATCTTTTTTCGTACATTGAGATAAAAGAGTAAGATGTCAAACGTTCGGGGAGTGCGGCGCATTTAATACAAAAGTAACCAAACTTTTTGTAAAGCAAGTATTCAATACGTATTTAACTTTTTTGTAATAACACGGCATACATTTTATTGTTTTGTATTAATTTAGACACCAATATTATTGGTAATTTTTGAAAGATGTTATATTCACATATATCCTATTATACAATTGGCCTTAACTTTTTGGCACCGATTGTGGGTATTATTCCACAGTAGCTATTGACACTTTTGATTTATCTCCTGCAACTAGATGGACATAGTATAACATAGTTTCAAACATAAAAGAATGTATAAAGTATAATGAGGTATCCTGGGGAACATTTGTTAAGTGCAGTGAATTTTGTTATAAGATACTGATTCTATAGTTGTTACATAATTGCTTTGCTAAAAGTTTAATATGTTCTATTTACTTTATTTTGTCTTAAAGAACTTGTATGTATGTATATTTAACATTATATAAAAGTATGTTTAAAATTTACATGTATTTCGAAAGTAAGGAATTTGTAAAGTCATGCAGTTAGCTGATCTTAATTGTGAAATACAATTGTGAATTACTAAAATACATTTTTAAGTAACACTAATATTTTGCGTAATTTATTGCTGATATTATATAATGCTTGATGAGTGATTTTATTGTTACAATGTAATACAGAAAATGTTATAAACCTATTCTGTAATGATCTTTACATTCAGTTTTAACTGTTCATGTAAGCTTCTAATCAGTAGACTCATAAATCATAAGTGCAATAATGTAGAAAGTGTTTAATGCATAATTATTTTATTTCTTAATGTTTTGTCAACCACAATTTATTTCTAATTTTCAGATTTTTTATTTAAAGAAGTCTTACGAAAGCTTAAACTTTTTTAAATCATCTTTTAGTAAAGAAGTGCTTATATTCAAAAAGGCCGGAAACGCACTTGCAACTCCCTTGGTGTTGCTAGTAGGGCATGAACCAGGTTACCCGCCTGCCGGGTTCGTGACGGCCGTCTGGGGAGAGTACGCCATTGTGGGGGCGTACTTCTCCCCTAACAAGCCCCTGCGGGAGTTCGAGGCGTACCTCGGCTCCCTGCAGGGAGCTGTCAGACGGCTGTCGCCGCTCCCCGTGGTCCTCATGGGGGATTTAAATGCTAAATCGAGGACCTGGGGAGCGGCAGTCACGGACCTGAGGGGCATGGCCGTTGAGGAGTGGGCAGCCGAGTTGGGGCTGTCCCTCCTCAATCAGGGGAGCGTCCCCACGTGCGTGCGATGGAACGGGGCGTCGGTGGTGGACGTCTCGTTCGCCACACCGTCTGTCGCACGCCGTGTCCGGGGGTGGAGAGTGCTGGAGGAGGTGGAGACCTTATCGGACCACCGATATATCAGGTTCGAGGTCTCCACCTCCCAAGTCGGGATTGGCACCCGCCCCCGGAGGGGCGCGAAGTTCCCCTGTTGGGCGATGAGCCGCTTCAACCGTGAATTAGCGGAAGAGGCGGCCATCGTCCAGGCCTGGGCCATGCCCCCCCCCACAGGGGCTGATGTCGACGCGTCAGCAGCCCGCCTCCGTGCAGCCCTCACGGAGGTTTGCGACGCGTCGATGCCGCGGAGCGTACACCGCCCAGACAAACGGGCGGTGTACTGGTGGTCGCCGGAGATCGCCGCTCTCCGAGCGGCCTGCTCCGCGGCCCGGCGGCTGTTCGGGCGCAGCCGCCGGCGCCGGCATAGGGACCCGGAGGCGGAGGCCCGGCTGTATGGCAGCTATAGGGAGTGCAGGAAGACCCTGCAGGCTGCCATCAGCCGGGCGAAAGAAGCAGCATGGGAGGAGCTGCTCCAGACGCTGGAGGGGGATCCTTGGGGGCGCCCGTACAGGATCGTACGAATGAAGTTACGATCCTGGGCGCCCCCGGCGACGGAGACCCTCCGGCCGGAGGTGGTGGCGAGGGTCGTGGGAGAACTGTTCCCCGACCCTCCGATGCTATCAGCTCCTCCCATGCCTCCGCCTCGGGAGGTAGTCGAGGAGGTGCTCGACCTTCCTCCCCCTCCGATAACGGAGGAGGAGATGGGGAGGGCTGTCGAGCGCCTCCTCAACCGGCGAAGAGCGCCCGGCCCTGATGGGGTCCCGGGTCGGGTGCTCGGCCTCGCCTTGGGCCAATTAGGGGGGTGGCTTCGGGAGCTGTTCGACCGGTGTCTTTTGGTCGGGCAGTTCCCGAAGCCCTGGAAGCTTGGGCGGCTCTGCCTCATGGCAAAGGCAGGCCGCCCTCCGGACTGCGCGTCCGCGTATCGGCCCCTCGTCCTGCTGGACGACGCCGGGAAGGTGCTGGAGAGGATTATCTCCTCCCGGGTCGTCCAGCACCTAGAGGGCGTGGGGCCGAATCTGGCGGACACGCAATATGGCTTCCGGACAGGGCGTTCCACAGTGGACGCCCTGTGCCTCCTGAAGTCGCTGTCGACAGAGGCGACCTCCCAGGGGGACAGGGTTTTGGCGGTGTCACTCGACATCGCCAACGCCTTCAACACCCTGCCGCATGGTGTCATACGGGAGGCGCTCCGATATTTCGGAGTGCCCCCGTACCTGCGGCGGGTGTTGGAGGCGTACCTCGAGGGTAGGGAGGTCGCCTATGTCGACGGCGACGGGCGGATGGTCCGACGGGCCACAAGGCGGGGGGTTCCACAGGGGTCGGCCTTGGGGCCGCTCCTGTGGAACATGGGCTACGACTGGGTGCTCCGCGGCGTGCTCCCATATGGGGCACGCCTCATATGTTACGCGGATGACACCCTAGTCGTAGCCCGGGGGGGGGGAGTGGAGGGAGGTGGAGCGCCTGGCCACGATGGCCACAACCCTCGTGGTCAGGCGCATAAGGAGGTTGGGCCTCAGGGTGGCCCTCGAAAAGACCGAGGCCCTACTCTTTCATGGGCCTCGGCGAGGGCCACCACCAGGGGCCCACATAGTGGTGGAGGGCGCCCGGATCAGGGTGGGGACCCAGATGAAATATCTGGGCCTCACCCTGGACGGGCGCTGGCGGTTCGAGCCCCACTTTGCGGGGCTCGGACCGCGAATTGCTGGGGCGGCGGCGGCACTCGGCCGGTTGCTCCCCAACATAGGGGGGCCGGGCGCCGGGTGCCGCCGACTCTACATGGGAGTCGTGCGGGCGATGGCCGCCTACGGGGCACCGGTGTGGGCCGACGCCCTCGGTTCCGCCAACGTGCGCGCGCTGCGTAATGCGCAGCGCACGGTGGCACTGAGGGCGATCCGGGCGTACCGCACGGTGTCCTCGGCGGCGGCCTTTACGCTCGCCGGCTCCCTGCCCTGGGAGCTGGAGGCAGGAGTTCTCGCCGCCGTGTACGAGTTCACGGCGGCGAGGAAACGGAGGGGGGAGCCTCCGGCTCCCAGGGAGGTAGAAGCGGAGAGACGGCGTCTGCGGGAGGACGCCGTGGAAAGGTGGCAGCAGGACCTGGCGGACGAGCGGTTCGGACGATTTACCGTGGACGCCGTCCGCCCGGTCCTGCGGGTGTGGATTGGGAGGAAGTGGGGCTCCCTGACGTTCCGACTGGTGCAGGTACTCACCGGACACGGTTGTTTCGGGTGGTACCTGCACCGGATCGTACGCAGGGAGCCGACCGCCGCCTGCCACGAGTGCGGCGCTGTCGAAGATACCGCGCAGCACACTCTGTCTGAGTGTGCTGCGTGGGGGGAGCAGCGCCGCATTCTGGCGGCGGCGGTGGGAACGGACTTATCGCTGCCGAGCGTGGTTTCGGCCATGCTCGGCAGCGAACAGGCTTGGCGAGCGATGGCCTCCTTCTGCGAGGAGGTTATCTCGCAGAAGGAGGAGGCGGAGAGGGCTCGCGAGGCAGACCCTCAAAGTGGCCGTCTCCGCCAAAGGAGGACAGGCGGGAGGAGGCGGCGCTTCGCCCAACTCCTCCCGCCACCGTAGCCGGACCTGAGGGGATGGGCCGGGGGGCCCATCTCCTCATTGCACAGGTCCGGCGGACGAGGGGGGGCAGCCGGTGTGTACCCGGTCTGTCCCTCTGTAGGTAGGAGCCCGGCGGTCACCTTCCGCCGGGCGGACCGTGGGGGCGGCTCTACAAGGTGATTAGCTGGAACGATCCCTTGCCGCCCCCACACAACGGTCTGTCGGTACACCGTGGGGTTTTAGTCCGTGCGAGTCGGACATAACCCACTCTCTCCCCCGGGAGGGTGGGTATCCATAAGGGATTTCCCCACGTTAAAAAAAAAAAAAAAAAAAAAAAAAAAAAAAAAAAAGGTTACCCGCCTGCACGTTTGTCCCCTATAATATAAAAAAAAATCAATTTGGTTTCTTTGCTTATATACACAACTTTGTTTCATTTAAATGCTTTTTACATTTTAATACTGTTTAAATTATTTATTATTTCGTTTTGTCTGATTTAAAAATGAATGAAATATAAAAAAGAATTAAGTACTTCATCATTTATATATAAAAAAGTAGATCTTATAACATCTTTAGATGATATAATTAATGCTTTAGGAACTTACAGATATTAATAAAATTCATACATTAAATCTTGTGCCTATGCAGAAGTTAGAATAACTACTTGGATTAGGTGCCTAGCACTAATAAATTCAGTGTTAATATAACGCTCAATGGAGACGGTTTTATTTATTATTTCCTATCGATAGTATTATCACATATCATCATCTGTTATAGTCTACAACTTTTGATACTGATACTAATAATTAAATTAAAACTACTATTTGATATATTCGGAAGACAAAATTATGATCCAAGTGGACGATGCATCGTGCAATGCTCAAAATTATTATTGTATGAAAAATATTATAGTGCCATCTGTCGTTGCGTAGTAAAACTAAATTGCTAGATGTACCCACTAAATACCTTGTATAAAAAAATTTACCCGCGGCTTCACATGGAAGAAAGGGAAAATGTAAATATATGACCTTGTTCTCTTAGTATTTATTTATTTTCGTCTAGTAATTTTGTTTTGACTCGATTTCATGATTTCTAAAAGTACTATTGATCATACTTTGCAATAAATTTTAAAATGATACAGTACAACCTCGACAGGGTAAAAACCTCTATAACTTCGAAAAATAATCTGTTCCCTCCCCTCAGAGCCCAAACTTTCTATTACATAATTAAAATACGCACCTCTATAACTTAAACTAATAATTTCAGCATTAGCCCTGAGTTACCTAAAGAAATGTTTCGATAAGCTTTATAAAATAAATGGTCTGCCAATGAGTCACTTAGAATGAATGTACAAAAAAAAATTCCTCGAAATTTATTGGTTGCATGTGTTTACAAGTTAAATTGTTAATACAAAAATTAACAACACTAACATACGCGTATTAAAAAGGGAAGATGTTGCAGCTCAGTTTGTAATACACGAAAGTACATTATCACTTATAGTTAAAAAAAGAAGCTGAACTCTTGAAGAAATGAGAACCTGGAGACAGTCTTTTATATAATAGGTCTTTACCTATGAAATTGCCGTTCTGCAGTACTGGCCATTTCAAATCAAAATAATTTTTGTTTGGCTAAGAATTCTAATTTCAAATTAATTTTATTTTAAAAACATGGAATTCTTTTTCCAAAAGTAGTCATTTGTTTATTGACTAGTGTTACATTTTCATCGCATTTCAATCTTTTTTGTTATCATGGATACGTTAAAAATTCGAGTAATTATGGAATATGAGTACCGTCGTGGCAGCAACGCGGCACAAGCGGCACGCAACATCAACGACGTTTACGGAGCTAACACTACAAACCAACGCACCACCTGTTATTGGTTTGCTCGCTTCCGTTCTGGGAATTTCGACCTGAAAAATGAACCTCGCGGTCGTCCGAAGACTTTGGTCGACAATGAATTAAAGGCGATTGTGGAAGCTGATGATACACAATCTACGGCTGAATTAGCAGCAGCTTTCGACGTTAGCGTCAAAACAATATTGGTCCATTTGCGTCAAATTGGCAAGGTAAAAAAGCTTGACAAATGGATGCCCCACGAACTCAATGATCGCCAGCGCGAAGTACGCGTCGAGACGTGCTTTGCACTGCTCAACAGACACACAAATGAAGGAATTTTGAACCGCATTGTTACCTGCGATGAAAACTGGATTCTGTTTGATAACCGCAAGCGCTCAGCAAGTTGGTTGGCTCCTGGTTCAGCACCTAAACAATGCTCTAAACGAAAACTTACCCCTAGAAAAGTGATGGTCACTGTTTGGTGGTCTAGCGCCGGTGTGATTCAGCACAGCTTCTTACCAAACGGGATGAGCATTACTGCAGATGTGTACTGTGAAGAACCGAACACAATGATGGAGAAGCTGGCACATCTCCAACCAGCATTGGTCAATCGTTCGTCTCCGCTGCTCCTGCATGACAACGCGCGAGCTCATACTGCACAACAGACGGTCTCCAAGTTGCAAGAACTGGGGTTGGAAGTTCTCCGTCATCCGCCGTACTCACCAGACCTTGCGCCTACAGACTACTACTTTTTCCAGAATTTAGATAACTCCTTGGTGGGAAAAAAATTCAATACCCGAGAGGCAGTAGAAAACGCCTTTGAAGAATTTGTTGCCTCTCGTCCAGCTGATTTCTTTAAGAAGGGCATCAATAAACTGCCACTGCGTTAGCAAAGATGCATTGATTGCATGGGTGATTACTTCGATTAATACAAATAAAAAATACATGAAAAAAATTTGTTTAAATTTTTTCATACAAAACGGCAATTTCATAGGTACAGACCTAATATAACACGAAAAATTGCTGAATTAAAAGCAATGTTTATTTACGTGGTTTAAACAGTGTCCAACCAAACCATCAATGTTACAGATCGATAATGAAAGAAAAAGCCGAACAATTCGCTGAAAATCTACAATGTTACAGCTAGCAATCAATGGCTGATTAGAATACTTCGAGAAACAGCATGATTTGGCCTTCAAGAAAGTTGTCGGCGAAAGTGCGAGTACAACATAAACCATTGATAAGCTAATAACTGAAAATATTTTGTGTTTCCCTTGGATTTTAAGTTATCGAATTTCTACTGTATATACGTGCAATAGTTATATATACAATTTCTATATAACATTTTAAAATATATTTTTTAATAATTTATGCACTTTTAATTACATAATATAACACAAAAGAGACACGTTGATATCTTTGAAATATTGAAATCCTCCGAGTTAGTCCTCGAGTCTCGCTAAAACATGTGTGAATGTATTTATGGTCAAAGATAAATCGGAGGACGGGCACAGAGACACATGGACATTCCCTGTCTGGTCCTTATGCTCCTTCCAGACTTAAACCTTGGATCCACCTATGTGTCTACGTGTTATAGGTATTGTTAGCAAAATGTAATTATTAAATTCGCTTTAACCAAATGTATTCTCAGAATCTACCACTACCTTTTTGTATTAAAAAAAAAATACTGTTTTTTTTATATTATAGGAGGCAAACGAACAGACAGGTCACCTAATGGTAAGTGATCACCGCCGTCCATAGACACTAGCAACACCAGGGGAGTCGCAAGTGCGTTGCCAGCCTGTGTTAGGGGCCACCACCTGCAGATTATCTGTAATAGATTACATACAACGGCCATAATTTATAACAGCTATGCATAGAGTAGCTGTCAAACAATAAGCTCGTCACGAACGACATCTATTGAATGTAACTCGAAGTGACAATTCCTACAGTACAAAATTGTCAATACCAAAGTGAGCGGCCAGCACGCGATCAATACGCACATGTTTAGATCATTACGGTTGCTTACACTTAATTGGTTTCCGAGAAATCCTTACTTATCGCGCGCGATATCTGCGGCAGTGCCGATGAACGATGGCGATGTACAAGTTGAGAGTTTAGGATTAAAGACGGTAGAACAAAATATTGATGTTACCTTTGATAGCGACATGGAAGAAGAACAAATTAATTATGAACCAATATTGGAGTCTAGGATTACCAGCGTAGAAAATATTTCAAATATAATAGGATGTAAAAGAAATCGATATGAGGAGGATGAAGAATGGACACAGGTAAATAAGAAAGAAAAAAAATATCGCCAGAGTAAAAATAATAACGATACCGATAAAACCGAACAGCAGCATTTCGAAATAGTAGCAAGCAGCAAAGATAAAATGCCAAAACAATTTGCCTTGGCTCGTTTGTTTAAAACTCTCAACATAAAAGGAGTGACTCAAATAAAATATTTAAGCTTATTTAGGATTAAAATTTACTTAGATAGTGAATGCAATGTAAATAAAATATGCAACTGTGAAGAGCTTATTAAAACAGGGTGGAGGTTTCATATGGCTGGAGAAGTGAATGTTTCTTATGGGATTATTAAGAACATGGAATTAGACGTTACAGATGAAGAAATATTAAAAAACGTTAAATGTCCGGAACCGGCTGAGTTATTAAGAGGATGGATCGACGAAACAAAAATGGTACTGGATGGAATCCAAGTGAATCTATAAAAATGTGTTTCAAAGGTTCATTCTTGCCTGCTTATGTATACATATATGAATTAAAAGTGAAAGTGAACTCCTTTGTTTTTGACGTTACTCAATGCTCAGTATGTTGGAAATTCGGACATAGGCATAAATACTGTCCAAGCAAAATAAAAATATGTCCTAAATGCGCTGACAAGGATGATAATTGTGAAACATTTTCTTGTGTCAATTGTAAAGGGAATCATATATCATTATCTAAAAATTGCCCTATTTACTGAAAAGAAAGGAGATTACGAGAAATTATGGCGGAATTCAATTGTACTTATGAAAAAGCAATTAAAATATATGTACCGGCAGATAAATCGGAACCTTATGAAAAAATAGAGGCAAGGAGCCTTCCTCCAAATGCTAACAAATCTTCTGAAGTAAAATTGTCATATGCTGAAGCACTTCAAAATTCGGTTGTAGTACACGAAGCTCCGCAGCCGTCATCATATCCTCTTCGAAGCCGTACTACTAAAAAAACAAATCCTAAATTAAAACTGGCCTCGGATAACATACATAATCACTGTTGGTTGGAAGAGGATCCGTCGATATATGTAAAGGAATCAACTAGAAAGGAGGTATCAGAAAGTGATCATCAGAAGGAAGACGGGGATAAGGACAGTAAAATTTCTTTCTCAGAGTTGATAGATCGTTTTAAAGAATTTTTTTTTTTAAACATGGTAGCTTACAAAAGAAAGTTAAAAATATAATTAAATTGTGTATTGAGTGGGTTATACTAGTTGCGGTGGACAATATATCAGATTGGCCACTTTTAACTTATATAATTGAATTATTTAATGGATAGCAACAAACAATTTGACTTCAGATTAAACATAATCCAATGGAATGCCCAAAGTTTGAAAAACAAGTTATTATCATTTGAGCAAATTTTATTCAAAGACAAAATCCATATAGCAGTACTTAGTGAGACTTGGTTACAATCAGAAAGTTATCTGAAAATTTATAATTACAACATTTTTAGGCAGGATCGACAGGATGGTTACGGCTGGTTAGCCATATTCGTGCATAAGTCCGTTCAAGCTCATATAGGAAACTTTAAATTAAATAATACAGGTATCGAATTGTTAAAATAGCTAATATTAAGAATATTGAAAACCTTATTGGTCTGTATTGTCCTCCATCTATGCGTACTGATCAAAGAGACTGGGACATTTTAATGTCGGATTTAACACTAAAACTATCATACTCGGAGACTTCAATGCACATCATAGTACGTGGTCATATAAAACAGATATCAGAGGCTCTCAGCTTTTTGATGCCACTTTGGAAAATAACCTAGTGATACTTAATAATGGCAGCGAAACACGAGTCAGGATGGTTAATGGTATGTTACAAAAATCTTCTCCAGATGTTACTTTAGTGACTTCTGATATATCACTTGATTTCAGCTGGAATATTTTGAACGAAACCCTAGGATGTGATCACCTAATTATCAAAATCACTAACAATTGTAAGTTAACAGGCAGACCCCACACATTAAAAAGAAATTATAAACAAGCTAATTGGATTTCATACACAAATTATTTGCACAATGTTTTTAAAGATTTTTCTATAAACCTACATAGTGATAATCAAGTTCAAGTAGCTTATGATATGTTTATTAGAAATATTTACTCTGCAGCTGAACCATACATCCCTTATAAAGTAGATTAACATAATTTGAAACCCACGTTCTCTCCAAAACCTTACTGGAATAGCGAGTTATCGAAGGCGGTGGCCATACGCAGACTTGCTTTAGCTCGTTTTAGAAATAACCCAACACCAAGTAATTTGGAAATATTGAATGAGAAGGTTAGAGTATTTCAAAAATTAATTCGGGAAGCAAAAACTAACAGTTTTCAGAAATTTTGTTCCTCTATAAATGAAAAAACTACATATAGTGAAACGTGGAGTCGAATGCAATGGTTGAAAGGGTATCGCTCATCCAGTAGGGTACAATGTGATGAAAATAAGGCAAAGCTATTTCTTACGTCACTTACTCCAGATTATGTTTCTCCAGCACGGCCAAATTTTGACTCTCATAATCCTATGTTGGAAATAGAGATCTCTATGCAGGAGCTTGATAAATGTATCAGAACAAAGGATACATCTCCTGGATGTGATGAGATTTCGTATTCAATGATAAAGTGGCTTCCTAATAATGGGAAGTATGCACTGGTATCATTATTTAATACCTTTCTTCTGCGTGGATTCGTCCCCATACAGTGGCGAAACATAGATGTAATTCCTATCCCGAATGATTCATTTTTTATTGGAAAGGACGTACTTCAAGGGTAGTTTGATGAGAGTTTGGTTAGGTTCTGATTATGGGATCCGTGACAAAGTAAGAAAACTTTCAAGAAACGAGCCTACTCCTTTCTTAAGTGCCGGCAACGCATCTGTGTTTCCTCTCGTGTCGCAGGTGTCCATGGGCGGCCGTGATCACTTACCATCAGGTGACCCGTATGTTCGTTTGCCACCAATGTTATAAAAAAAACTCTTAAATTCTTAGGAGCCTATTGTGCTTATGTTCGTTGCTGTGTTGCAACATGACGCAAGCATTGTAATTACATTACTTAAGGTGTATTATGTGTGAAGCGTTGGTAGCCGAGTTGGTGGTAGAAAAAACTATCGCGGATTATTGATAAGGTTGCGTTCGTACCAAACGTTACTTATTGTACAACCAATTGAAATCATATCGCATACCATACCGATAGATACCATACCGCAAAAATGCGCATATTTTAATATACTTAAGGCGGAACGGAGTTCGCGGGCACTGCTAATAAAATATATTTATGTACACAAAAAATGGAAAAATAAAGTAAATTATCAAAAAAAAGTATTAACCGACTTCAATATCAATCAAAAACCCATAAGGCACTAAAAAGCGGAAAATAAATAGTTTATCAAATTAACCAAATTAAATAAAACATATGAATATGTGTGCTACCTAGAGATATATTAGAAGTCGGTGCCAACTGAAAATCGTATTATCTACATAGGTACAAAAAGTTTAAGTTCACTCTCGCGTCTCTGTAATATTTTGCTACCTGGAACAAATTTGAAATTTTGGTTGGCACCGATTTCCAACACATCTCTAGGTAGCACACATATTCATATGTATTATTTAATTTGGTTAATTTGATAAACTATTTATTTTCCGCTTTTTAGTGCCTTATGGGTTTTTGATTGATATTGAAGTCGGTTAATACTTTTTTTTGAAAGTTTACTTTATTTAGATATCGATAATGCGTACAATAATGTAGATATCAAGATATTACTAAATAATTTAGATAAATTAGGTGCAGGAAAAAAATTTTGTGAATACCTTTGGAACTTTTGACGAAATACATATTCAAATTAAAATCAATGAATTTTAATGTTGCAACCACGGATATTTTGAAACAAATTGGTTCCTATATCTGTGTCTCTCAGTATGCGGACGACTTTATCCTATATTACTCAAGTAATAACATAGCTGAAAGTACTCGAGTTATACAACATGGTATAAATGTAATCGCCAAATTACTCTCAGATTTAGGATTAAATATTTCGGTTCATAAAAGTAAAATATGTGTGTTTAAAAAGGGATATTCTAGGGATTCTTTAATATTGAAAATTAACGGATTACCATTAGACGTAGTAGATAATATTAAATATCTGGGAGTATGGTTAGATCGAGGACTGAGATGGACTAAACACATTAGTGAATTAAAAACCAGACTAGAAAGGTTTTTAAATATATTTAAAGTTTTAGCAGGTTCTGATTGGGGAATTCATCCTCAATTTTTAAGAAAGTTGTATATCAGTATTATCCGCAGTCGAATAGATTATGCCAGTGTAATATATGATGACAGTAGTTATTCTAATTTATACAAGATAGACAAAATACAGAGCCAATGTATGAGAATCATAGGAGGGTTTATTAAAAGTACCCCTATCCACACTTTGGAGTCTGAACTTTTACTTCCTCCGTTATTTGTGCGTAGGCGTTATTTGGCAGGAAAATACTGGTTGAAATTAAAATCTGTGGATCATTCTATTATTAAGCATTGCGAGAAGATGTCATGTATTATCAACACGCATAACTGGGGACGACGGAAAATACTCTTGATGATATCTGTACATAACGAATTGAAAGCAATCAAAATTATATGTTCTAAGCAATTAGAAATGTTTTCGTTAGATGTATGGGTTAGCTACATAGATTTAAATCAAATTCTGAAGCCTAACATTGAAATCCTAGACATGGCAAAAAGGCATTATAACCCCCAGTCTTTAAAAATAAAGTGCTGTCAATTTCTTAACGATTTATATTCTGATTTTTATGCAATATTTACAGATGGATCTAAATTTGAGTAGATACAGTGGAGCAGCATTTCTAGACCCACAAACATCCAGTCATATCAAATTAAGTATAAGAAGTAAGATTTCCATTATGTATACAGAAATGATTGCTATCTTAGAAGCGTTATCATATATACAAGATTTGAATTATAATAAGTTTGTAATATATACAGATTCAAAATGTGCAATTCAACATATAAGTAGATGTAGTTTACCTAACTTTCGTGGCATTCCTTTGGCTTATTCAATTATTCAGTTGATACAAAAACTTGTAACTTTTGATAAGTCCATTGTTATACAGTGGGTGCCTTCTCATATTGGAGTAGAAGGAAATGAAATGGTGGATAGATTAGCAAAAGAAGCGATAGAAGAAGGAATCCCATATGATTGTCTACCAATATACAATGAGGTTACAGCTGAGTTCAAAAAAAATTCATTCAATATATGGTCCGAATATTTTAATGAAAGGTCACTAACGAAAGGTATTTGGTATAAGACGATCCAACCATCTCTGGGATCGGTCTCATGGTTCCAAGACTCCAAGATGAGAAGAAACATGATCGTCTTGGCTTTGAGAATTCGTTCTGGGCATATTCCATTGAATAAATTTAATTATTTAATGAAAAGAAGCGAAAACAGTAACTGCGAAGTTTGCCATCAAGAAGATGTATATCACATTCTAATGGAATGTATCCGTAACGATTTTCAAAGAAGACAAATATTTAAGCATATAGGCGTTTGTAATCAAATATTGTCACGCCCATCATCGGAAGAAGCCAAATTAATCTATAATATGGTGGACGTCGGTATAAGGGCAAGAAACTGATTGTAATATTCTGTTTTTCAATTTATATTTATGATAGTATTTTGTAAGAGATTATTATATTTATAAGTTACTAGCGGACCGGGCGGACGTTGTCCTGCCTTGAAAACAAAAAAAATCCTAAAAGTCGATCGCAGCGCCACCTACCGGTTCCAATTGTGAATCTAAACCATTCTCGGATCCACTCGAACACGCACAAAAAATTTCATCAAAATCGGTCCAGTCGTTTAGGAGGAGTTCAGTCACATACACACGCACACAAGAAATATATATATTAAGATTTTGTAAGTGGTTATTGCATGTAGTATGGACGAGGTTGCCATGTTCTCTTTGAACAAACCCTCCATAAAAAAAAGAGAAAAAAAAAAAGGAAGTTTTCCTGATATTCTTTTATCTTAATAAGGTATCCCAGTATTGAGGCGAACAAAACAAAAGTTATTCGAATCGGTTCAACAATTTTCGAGACTAACACACGGCAATTGATTTAAACATATAGAAAATATTTTGTGAGCATAAATGTTCATAGCTTATTTTAGAAATATGGTAAAGAAATTACTATTACAACAAAGTGCACAGCAAAGCATAAAATTACATATAAAACAGTGCAGTACTGTATATTCTGGTAGTAGGAACGATTTACCAGTTAGGAAAACTGCTTTGTTATTATCATTCTTTTTCTCTAATTTACATTTCCATTTTTGTAAGCGCACTTGTGTTATTTCGAACTAAACTGAGTTTAAGTCATATGATCATGGAAATAAATGAATGAGATTGTTAAAAAACATACCTAAGAATGATTATTGATAAATTGCTAATGAAGTTTAAGATCCTCTAATATCTAATTACATATAACAATAAAGATTTGGCTCACTTGATCAAACTATCACCCAGAAAGCAAAAAAAAAAACATTTTGTTTGTTTATATAAACTCAGCAAGCACTGTTTAGAAACAGTGTAATGCATGCTAAGTTCTCCAGTATACTATTCTAATCTATGGTGCTAAGTGCTTTGATGAACCGGGGAATGTAGTTTGTGAAGATGAATGGAAAATCAGTGGTGCAAATTTCAATCACATTTATTCTTATAACTACTACACAATCCAACTTACATGTTTTGCTTTATGACTTTAAGTAAACCTATAAATTTTGGTTTCGAATTTATATATGTTATAGATCCTCCACAGGGACAGGTAGACATTCCAAACCTTTCCAACCTTGTGAAACTTTTACGTCCACCTTTTATTATGTACCATTTTCATCTTTTATTTACAAACGTGATTTACACAAAAACATAACTTATAATAATTGGGAAAAACATTAACCTAATACACACTATAGAGATAAGTTGTTAAAATCGAACAATTATCCTTCATTCAGTCAACATTTTTAAAATGTTGCTACATAAAAAGCTACAACAGATACATTTGCGAATGAAAAATAATTGCGTTTTATAATAATAATGTCAGTTTCGAGAGTTATTTAACTACTGAGCTAAAAAAGTTTTTCCAAACAAAGAATGAGCATAAATGTCACACCACAGTATGGCACACTGTCAATTATTTCAAACAATGAAAATTTTGTTGAATATTTTTTCCCACATATATACTATAAGAATAGTTCTCATGTTTAGGTATCTTCATGATGTTTAACTACACCTTTAGTATTACCGATTGAAATTAGTTAATAAAGCTAAGTCTGTAAAATTCTTTGAGACATGTCATATTTTTAACCTGTGTATGGTGAATGAACTTGAACTAAGTCATGAACATGTAATTTTATTAAAAAGTTATTCAAAGAATATTAAAAAAAACAACACATATTACTAACAAATGAACAAAAATTTGTATAAAAAAAATTGAATGTCTTAACATATTTAAAGCTATTGCATGTTATACTTATTAGAAGTTTGTTATACGAATATTCATCAATTGAATAGTCTTCAATTTAATCTCAATTGTAGAAGATACTCAAATAAAAATAAGTATTTGTGACTTTGCTTACACATGACTATTTACTCACTTACTGATTTAGCCCATTACTGATCATGATTGCCTATTTCTTACTGTATTAATTGGATAATTTTCAGAGTTCGTCCTTTCTTCATCATAATGTAAATTCCTTCGACTTCTAGCACTAAGATTTATATCTTTAAATGATATTTGCACATCCTTAAATGCATTTAACATAAATACTGCTGTCATGACAACAAAAAAACCACAAATGCAACCCAAGATATCATCAGCTTTCATATGTTCCCACTCTTTAAATAATATGCCAGATGCTATTATAACTAAAACTGTAAACATAACATAGTAAACAGGAGTCACAATACTGGTATTGAATATATCAAGAGACTTATTTAAATAGTTCATCTGAATCATTATACACATGATAGCACTTATTAATAGTAACCAAAACACATAATCAGTAAAATTGTTAACATCACCAATTATTGTTTCTTTAATGCCTAAAGCGACTCCTTTACAAAACACAACGGTCAAACTACCCATACCTGAACACAATAATAAGTAAACAACAATATTTGTGTTCCCAAATCTCGGTACAAATACAAACTTAACAATAAAACTCATTACAATAATTGTGACAACATACGATACAAATAAATAATCACACAATTTGGTAAATAACTCAGAGAATTTTGATATTTCTTCTGATTTTGGAGAATGGATAACAAATATGATTGATCCAATAATGCAAAGGAAACAGCCAATCTAAAAAAAAACACTATATATTAAAACAGATCACATGTCTACAAAATACATAAGTAAATGAAAAAATACCTTTCCTATAAAATTGAGTTTCTCATTAATGAACCTTGAAGATAATACAGCCGCGACTAAAACACTGAGTGCACCTAGTGGAGTGACTAATGCAGCGGGTGCAAAAGCATATGCTAAAAGAT
This sequence comes from Antheraea yamamai, assembly GCA_036509395.1. Classification (NCBI taxonomy): domain Eukaryota; kingdom Metazoa; phylum Arthropoda; class Insecta; order Lepidoptera; family Saturniidae; genus Antheraea; species Antheraea yamamai. The sequence goes on along the minus strand of AP028435.1, from coordinate 13,657,970 downwards.
TTGCTGCTTCTCCAATCCCCACTGAAATAATATATTTTTATAGTAAACAAGTTTTTATACACAAATACAAATTTAGAAACACTTACTGGTAACGAATCCTAGCCACCACATCCATTGTTTTAAATAGCCAAAACCACCGGCCGAAGCCCTTATATTACCAGAGGAATTGATCTTTTTCAAAGCAACTTTCTTGATTATAAAACTAGAACCAATAAAAATGCTAGAAGATATAGCAAGTCCCAATCCAATCATGAATGACACATTATCATAATCTTTTCCATTTATTGTTAACTTAGAAGTTTTCATAGTTATAAAAAATTAAACTAATTTACTGAATTTTGAACTTCTAATTTTTACAGATATCAACGTCATGATATGAATGACTAATATTTCTAAAAGTAAAAGATAAAAGCGATTATAAAACTTTAGTGTTTTTATTATGCACAGGACACAGTGTTGCCGTTTCAGAAATAAAAAAGTCTCCAGACGTCAATTAAAAAGTCGCTAGATTTTGAAAATTCCATGATTAAAAAATCCGCCAGAAGTCGCTAAATATTTCATGGTAAAAAATATAGCAAAAATACAATATTGCGAATATTTCACTATGATAAAACGAGCAAAAAGCTTTAGTTGGATCAGTTATAACAGGTTTAAGCCATATTATATAACTCTTCTTGCGTTTCCATTCTGGTCTATACTTTTATTTATTTATTTTACTTTTGAGCATAAGTCTTCTTTTGTAAAGGGATTTCCATTTGTACAAATAGATTTTGATATCAATGACAATAATCGAACAAAGATACTAAGAAGGACAGGTTTGTTTTGCGAAAACGTAACATAGTAACTGATTTTTTATTTCTGTTGGCGGTGGTAGTGAATCAATGAAAATGAAAGACAAAACGATATCTATAAAATGCCATTTGATAGAGCGAGAGGCACCCAATCGATTAATTCCCGAGATCGAACGTCATTCTGGTAGGGGATTTCCAAAAAGGACAATAGCAATTCACGCTGTTAGCAGTAATTGCATTTAAATTAGTACCAAAATATTGATGTATTTTCAATGTTCAATTAGTCGCTAGAATTTGCTAGCTTTTTTTAAGTCGCTAGATTGAAAAAAAAGTCGTTAAACATACCCAAAATCCGCTAGATCTAGCGACAAAGTCGCTAAAACGGCAACAGTGACAGGCCAGGTATTCATTTTTTTAAATAGTGTCTCATAACTAAAAATTCTACCAGTGTCAAGTCTTTCAGTATATAGTTTATTATCTATGGTCAAGTCGGTTATGGGTATGGACGGCATGGGAGAGTTATTTTATGGATAGTATTTTTTTTTAATGTAATTCAGTTACATTAGACTAGCCCACTGAAACTAGCAGTTTTTCTTTTCACTGCTTTCGTTTGGCAGTTTAACATACATCAATCTAACAATAGCCCTCGATGAATGTCAATCGCTTCACCAGTGAGAGGTAGTCCGGTGAAGCTGTTAAAAGACCTTGTTAGGTCAATAGCGTAGTCAGTTTGAAAAAAAAAACTTCAGCAGTGAGAGTGAGATACGAGGTAAAAGACTGTACATGTGTGCCTAAAAATACGAGCGAGTAGCGAATACATTAGATGTCGCTACAAATGACGACACATTATTTTTTTTTTTGTTTTTTATTTAATGCGTATTTCTCTGACTACTTTTTGTCAGGGACATTGTTAGACATTACAAATTTGTTTCCGATTTTATTTACAGTTTCTTGTATTTTTGGTTTCACTTTCCCTTTTGTTTATTTCTTCCATTTACTTGCTTTACTATTTTTATGCTATATTCGATAAAGTCATCTCTAGTTCCTTTCTCGCAGATCAGTTGGGATCATTTTCCAGGTTCTATTCTAATACCAATTTTTGTCTCTAAATCCGTTTGGTCTTTACAATGTACTGGACATTCCGTGATGAGGTGTATTACGGTTTCCTGTGCTTCTGAATCACAAATACACGACGGGCTCTCTTTGCATTTGAATCAATTCAGGTACTCCGAGAACCCGCCATGCCCGGTAAGTAGTTTCGTAAGATGGATGCTTGTGGATACTGATTTACTGAAATTATGTGGTATATAGATGTCTGGTAGGAAGGTTTTTGTGATGCTTGCTGTGGTTCCCTCAGTGTATCTCCGGTTCCATTCATGAAGAGTATCCTCGCGGATTTGTCTCTTCAGATGACACATTGTTGATAAAATACCTTTTATAAAGAACTAGCGGGCCCGGCAGACGCTGTCCCGCCCTGACTATAAAAAAACCTTGACAAATTATATACTAAAACCTTCCTCATGAATCACTGTATCCACTGGTGAAAACCACATGAAAATCCGTTCGGTAGTTTTTGAGTTTATCGCGAACAGACAGACGCGGTGGGGGACTTTGTTTTGTAATATGTAATGATAATGTGTCGTCGATATTAGATGTGTCAACATCGATGTTAAAACTTTACGTTGGCATGCCTACTTAGTCATAGACAATACTATAATAGCAATTTTTTGGTCTGTATCTACCTAGATTTCGAAAGTGACAGTGACATTGAATGAAGGTATAAGTGACACTATCTATTTACGTCATCATTCCAATCTTGAGTGGTAGTAACCAACTACCACTTTCAGTAGATAATTTTAATAAAAGTTCAGAACTTCAGACGTAGCGAACTTGGTTTTGAGTAAGAAGTCTCAGAGTCTTAGGGGTAGCATAGTGTATTTTTAGTTCATGTATAGACGATACCTACTATCTAATCGAATAGAAGTTATTGAGTGGTTTTGCAATCTACTAAATATTCCATATAATTTAAAACTTTGATTTGAAACTAAGATGCAATGCTCCCTCGTCGGCGCGTCATTGGGGGTGTGACTGAGAAACCCTTTGAAACTGATCCAGATTCATATAGTAAATTGGACAAGAAAGGTTTCCATTATTCCGAACCAAATCAGCAACACACTGTGACGAAACCTCAACAGAGACAATCGTTTGAAACCTACATCGGTGCGGACGAACCTGTGTTTGAAATACTTGAAGCGTTCGTATTTGAACCAGTGATGGCTGCGAGAGACCGAACCAATGAGTTTGTATCCACCGTGAGAAGTCTTCAAGGTCGGACGTTAGCTAGACCAACAGTAAGAGATGAACGTAAAGCGGTTTTGGAAACATATTCACAATTTATGAGTATGGCAAAAGTAATTAGTAAAAATATTACTAGCACATATGCGAAACTTGAAAAACTAGCACTGTGTAAGTTTTTAACTAGTTTTGGGCTTAAACCTTTTTTGAAATATAATATTTAATACAATTTACAAGAGTGTTTCTAAATTTGATAGTTTTAAAGCATTATGCTTATAAATACAGCAGTAAATATTGTTTAGCACATTTTTAATGAATATACAAACATAAGGAAGTAAATATCAAACTAGTTTGGTGAGATTTAGTTATTTGATTTTGTGTATACCTGAAATGAAATAGAAAATTTATAACATAACTATTTACCAGGTCCAAATGAAATCAGTGTGTAATTAATTGAATAGATTAACTGTAATTATTTCCAGTGGCGAAAAAGAAATCCTTATTTGATGACCGGCCTACTGAAATACAAGAATTGACATATATAATTAAAGGAGACTTAAGTTCATTAAACCAGCAAATTGCTCGACTCGGTGAAATGCCAAGAGGGAGGAAAAGTATGCACAGCCATTCATCGAGTGTTGTTCTAGCCTTGCAATCAAGACTCGCTTCTATGAGTAATCAATTTAAACAGGTAATAATACGATATTTATCATTTGCATATATTTTTGGCAAAGATTAAATCTTTCTGAGTGTAAACAAATCAATGTAATCTATACATATATTAAGAATGTGAATCTAACGTATCTGTACTTTTTTGATTTTCATGAAAAAAATTGTTGCAAGTGTCTAGAAATATGTAATAAAATACATTTCAATCATTTTTAGAAATGTCTGTCTGTCGGTCTCTCTGTTTGTATGAACATGCATCACTGCTAAAGTACTAGGTTCACATTAAAACCACATCAAGAAAACCATAAAGCATATCTTCGTGAATACCTTAGTCTTTGTTTCATTAAAATCGGTCCACTGTATCCTAAGTTATTGTAATTTTAATGATGATGCGGCGTAATTATGAGAGGAAAGTAGTTAAGTAAATGGACTTAATACATTCAGATGACTTTATAATCAATGTTTTTAATTAAGGTTCCATGCGAACAAAGTTGCGGGCCCAGCTAGTTAAATAATATAATCATATATATCTATTAATTAATACATATTTTTCGTGCCAGTAAGTTTGAATCCGTGTGCTGTGAAATTCTTATAAAATAAAAGAAATATAAAATATCTATACCAAGTTAAATAACCAAAACGGTATATGATGACACCATAAATTAAAGAGCCACCCGCTTCTGGACATCATCTCATTTAAACAAAGCAATAAAAAATGCAGCTTTAGAAAAGTACTACCCATTGGTTTTTAGATTACAAGTGATTGGAGAGCAGAAGTATTAGATGTAGATGTAGATGTACCTTTTTTTTATTTTGGATATATGTAAAACTCAATATCATAAAAAACTGCAAATATGTTCCTCTTTCTTTTGATGGCAGTACAGTCACCATGATGCTATGTGGTAACTGTAGCTTTCTCACACCTATTGGCCAGGGAGCCGGAGCTGCCAACTGGCACTGCGTCTACTCCCAGGCAGGTATTGGCCCCTCATCAGGGGCCTTGTCGCAGTTGAGGGGTCAGAATCATAGACCCCTCAGGGAAGGGCGAGAGTTGCCCTCCCCAACAATCATGGGAGGCACATCGGCACAATGCACCTTAACCACACGGACCTGTGCAGAAATTCTGCCAGGGCGACGGACGTGCCCGCGTCCATCGCCCGCAGGCTCTTTTTGCCTCAGGTCATTGCTAACCCTGCGCCGCCGTGATCGTCGACCGCTGGAGGGTTTATGTACCATACCTACTTTAACTAGAAAGGATTTTAAGCTCTATTTGATTTTGCCAGTACATTTGGTGACATCCTATATCACACTATTTGTTTTAATTACAGGTACTTGAAGTGCGATCTGAAAATTTAAAGCACCAAAATAGCAGGCGTGAGCAGTTTTCAAGAGTTGCACCAATTGTCAAAGAAGTTCCATCATTATTACAACAAGATGATGTTAGCATTGACTTGGGTGAATCATCAAGTTTACAGACTCAGCAATTGGCATTGCGAGATGACACAGATTCATATTTACAACAAAGGGCTGAAACTATGCACAATATTGAGAGTACTATTGTTGAGTTGGGAGGTATCTTTCAACAGCTTGCTCATATGGTTAAAGAACAGGATGAAGCTATAGGTAGAATTGATGCTAACATTCAAGATGCAGAAATGAATGTAGAGGCAGGTCATAGAGAAATAATGAAATATTTTCAGAATATAACTGGTAACAGAGCACTAATGTTTAAAATTTTTGGTGTATTGATATTCTTTTTTATATTCTTTGTTGTTGTTATGGCTTGAAAACAATCATCTCGGTTTTATTGGACACAATTATCATATTATAATTTTATCATTACAATAAATTGTATATACATATTTAATGTATTTTTCCTTGGTAAAAAGAAATTATCATTCTATTTCGGCAATCTGCCACATTGTACTTGACTTGGTTCCAAACTAAGCACAATTTGTCATTATCACCAGCCTGTAAACACACGAAATCCGAAAAATTTGTTAGTACATGTCGGGGTTCGAAACTGCGGACATCAGATTCCACGGAAATTCCACCTGTCAAACAACTCGACCACCATGACTGCCAACTTGTATTATTTGATAGTCAAATAGTTGATATATGTGCCGAATACACGGATCTCATATGCAGATCGATAAAAAAACTTCCAAATAAAGAAATAATTTTTCTAACGGGTTTATCAATTACGAAGTTCTGAGTTAACAAACATGAAAAATCAACCGAAAACGTCCACTTTTTCGAGACGGTTAAAATGCTGGTCGACCTTGTTCATTAGCACAATGAGGCGAAATACGGACTGCGGATCTACTGAGCAGATCTACTTCGGGAGTGGGATTATCCGTTCGGATTTCTATTTTAACAAAAACCGGCCCATTCCAGACAGGACATACGTTGGATTAGGTAGGTAGTCGAGTTTAATGCCGGTGTTTTATGATCTCTTTGATCGTTTTATGATCGCACTCGACTCATCCTTGTTAATTGCTTCCTGTTGTATACTTCAGGTTCTGGCGTAGGTGGAACTATATATAAAAGGATCATTGAACCACTTCTCGGGGCGGCGGTATTATACCTATTTTGTATGCAGTTTACGTGTGTTATGCTTATGGATAGCTCGATTTGGGTTATATTTACATAAGACAATCACTGTTTGATACAATATCCACCGTTTGTTATACACACGAAATGGTCTAAATACCAAATAACCAAAATAGTCATGATTTTATTAAACATTTACGGTGTTATTACAAGAAAGTTAAATACGTATTGAATACTTGCTATAAATGTGAATAAAGGTTTTGAATTAAACGCACCGCTCTCGTCCGAGGCAAGTTCGCGTTATCCTTCTTCGCAAGTCTAACCTAACGTAACCAAAGCGAGACAAAAGAGCAACATGGTGAACATTCAGCGACCGCGGTGAATTTAATTCGAAACCTTTTTAAAGTAAGTATTTAATACGTACTTAACTTTTTAGCAATAACACCGTTAGTGTGCAAAGGAATCGGGGACACCATCTTTAGCAGTTGTACCTACAATCCGTATTACCAGCATCTACACTCTTCGACATGTTTAGAGGAATACAAAATAAGGGTGTCAATTAATATGAAAACAGATTTATTTGTACAATATAAGCTTAAATATAAAATTCTTTGAATAAAATCAATTAAATTAAATTGAACACAAAATGAAAATAAAATGAGCACAAAAAAAAAGTCGAGGCAGTCATAAGGGCTGCCGATAAAAGTGAAAACCCAAAACAATAAAATAAATATGTTCTCTTTTGAATTTTCATATTAATTACTAGCTGTGCCCGCAACTTCGTCCGCGTGAGACATTATGTAAAAAACAGTGATTAATAAAGTCATCTGAATGTATTAAATCCTTTCACTTATTTACTTTTCTCTCGTACTTATACCATGTCGTTCATTAAAATTATAATAACTTTTGATAGATAGAACCGATTTTAATGAATCAAAGACTAAGTTACTCCCGAGGATATGCTTTACGATTTTCTTGTTGAGGTTTTATTGTGAACCCCGTAGTTTAACAGTGATGCGTGTTCATACAAACAGACAGACAGACATTTCTAAAAATGATTGGAGTGTATTCTAATACTTATTTCTAGACACCTGCAACAACTTTTTTCACGAAAATCGAAAAAGTACAGACACGTTCGATTTACATTCTTATTATATGTATAGATAGTTTGAATGACAATATTAAAATTGCAAAATTTGTTTATTGAAATTATTAACATTAGTGTGGTTTTCATGTCTATTGACACTCGGATTATATACATTTTTATAAAGTCTATTCATCAAAAAAACGTATGGTGAGCTGCAAAATATCAATATTACATGTACACAAGCTAACGTAAAATGACCGGTGCCCGATGATATGTCCGGAGAGCCACCTGGAGATACCGTCTGTCTAGGCGCACGTAAAATCACTAGCCTAAGCACATACTTTCAAAAGGCCGCGAATCACCAAAATCCGTTAGTGGTATCCGCCGCAAATTTTGAGGCTATACCTTACGCCCCGTATTACAAAAGACGTTCGCGAAATATTTTTACCGATCCTCCCGATGATATAACGGCGGCGAACGATCAGTACCAGACTGTCTCTTCAAACAGCCCATGTGCACGTCCACACCCTCGTAACCACAGATCACGCCGCCGTGATCTGGGGGTACGTTACGCTCCCGCACACCAGACTAGGCCCCTCTCTGCAGCAGCTCAAACCTAGGTCCGTTTCCTCGGCGTGGAGCCCTTGAGTACGTTGCTCGCGCGAATACAGTGACACAAAATATTTCGTCACTGCAACAACATTACACATATCACCTCCAACACGTGCACCAACACACGCTTACACATGAAAGTGGAAGGGTTTTATTTTTTCCATTATAAAACTGGATTAGTTCAGACAAAAAAAATTTCCGACACGAAATACATATAAGAGTTATTGAGATATATATGCTTGGTACACATATATATGTCACTAACTTATATACGTATAAATATGTAGCTTAGCTCGGTAACTCAATCATTGGCCGGGTGGCGGCGGAGGGGCTTCCTCTTCGTTGCCGGCTGAACCCAGGGAGGAATGGGCAGGGTCCCCCACCTTCCAGTGCACGGGTTCGGTAGGCTGAGAGCCAGTCACGTAACCGATCTGCCTCAGCCGGGTGCGGCGTGAAAACGCCTGCCACCGGAGGGTTTTGCGGAGCTTGCTCACGCACCCCGTGACACCCCCCATAGTGCGGCGTACGGTTTGCCGTGGAGTTTTAGTCGGTAAAAGTCACCGAAAGGCACCGTCACCGCTGCGTCCCAGTACGCGGTCGACTCAGCTCAGATGTGCAGCTCTGTACATGCTCTTAAGCAAATTCCGCCCATACCATACCACCACTCTCCACAAGGCTCATTTCCAACAATGTTACACTCAGTGTTTCTTTCGCTGGGTCATCTCCCTACTTTGACCCTTCTATCATCTGACTTAGGACAGCATATGAACTTATCAGTTAAGAGTAGTTTTCCTCGAGCGTCATCATCACAATTTCGGTGCGAACAAGCAAAGTTGGTCTGCAATGAGCAAAGGGCATCTGGTGAGCAAATACGGCCCTTTAAATTTTTGCTTTTAACTGTCACTTGCTGAGGTTTTTGCAGCATGTTTTGTATCTCGGAAGAAGTCGAAGTGCGGTTTTTGAGTACATTACTTATAGTAAATTTGTCGTTCATCTCTGTTGTTAAATCTGTTATATTATATGCTTTCATTTTCTAAGAATAATGTTTAAAACAATTATTTTATATAAAATTTAAAACCAAAATAAGGAATTATTAATTTAGGCAGGATTTAGGACCCTGAAATCTACACCATACTACACACTAAGTATTCAATCATAAATACCTCTTGTAATGAAGCATTTGTATTTATTGAATCGGAATAGTAGGTAAATGAATCAATTGTTAACTACTTTTTATATTCATACAATGAAACAAATATTGTCTTAAAATATATTTTTATTCTGTTTTCACAATAACCAAACATGAAAGATCATTTGGTATATAATTGTTACATATATCGCTAAAACGAACAATAGATGCATATAATAAAAAATGTTCATATTATTTTTTAATTTTACATAGATACCTAGAGAAACATTCGGTCTTGTTCCCAATCCACTTAATCTTGATAATATGGTCACTTTCCTTAAAGCTAAATTTTACTTGGACTCTAGTGACAATTGACAATATTTTTATTGCTGATATATTAATGTTAGCTTTGTTTAACAGAATGGAAAAATGTAAAGATTCAGTAATAAAATATTTAATATAGGCAATTTACCTAAAATAATATTTTTATTTATTTACATTTTTAATAATTAATTGCTTAATCAACATGAAATGACACAATACAAAATTTTCAGAGTTCATAATATACAGTGATGTGTACAGTGCAAATTATTATACTGTTGCCATAAGGAACAGGGCACATCTAACTAAAATACAAATCAGAGAAAAGTCTATAGTAGTAGCAGGCACCTTTAATGTCAAACTTATTTTTATATTAACTGTAACTTACAAACAGAAGGTCATGGATAAACAAAAAAATACTAGTATATGTTTTTTTGGTTATGAATATATATGAAATTAAATATTGCAAAAAACAGATGTGCTCACTTTCTTTAGACAGCAACATAGATATCCACATGACATTGTCAAAATACATATTCCAAACAAGTCTAAGAGAGTAGATGCATATTTAATTAAAAAAAAATTATCTAATGTACCCTGTTAATCAAGTATTGCTCTTGCTTATGTCTCATTAACAAGTCTGTTCTTACAGAATCTGTTGGGAATGGGTTGTTCTGTATACGTTAAAACTTTACTACTATAATTGTGTCAAACTAGTACACAAGGCAACTTATTTGAGTCTTCATGTAGAGTATCTATGTATGAGATACTTCAATTTAACTGTGGTTCTGTTCATATTAGTTATACCAGAGCTATATGCTGCAGTTACCTCTCAGTATTAAATAAACATGTTTATGTACTAGTTTTCTTTTCATAAATCATAAACAGAATCAGGGTATTCTGTCTCTCAACTGGAACTGGATAAGTAATTAATATACTTAATAATGTTTTCAAATATTTTGATAGATACAGCTATTAAAAACTGAAATGCCTGTTTTATTTAAAAAAAAACTCTGAAAATTTTTGATACATCTAATATAGAAATTCATCACACCATTCATTCAAACACTGATAACAATCTGCCGATTGTTTAGAATTAGCGCTGCAAGTGTCCTTCATCCACTCTTGAAATAACTCTTTTTCTTTTTTGAGTACCAGAAACTGGCCCAAAACTACATAAGCCTGAAATATAAGGAATAATTTGAGAAAACAAATATATATATTTATATAACTTCAACATAAATTTCAATAAAATAGTTTTATTCAGTATAATAACAATATTCTTAAGTAACTCCTACATAATCTGAGATGTGACTTAGTCACAATTTTTACCTTTTCTTTGACAACTCTGGTTTTTTTTAATTTTATTTTTGGCAACCAATCTTCTAGTAGATTATTACTGGCATTGTCGTGTAGGTAATAGTATTATAAGTTTCTTACAATCATTTCAATGAACTAACAGGATGGTGGCTGTCTTGTTAGTACTTTCCAGGGAGTTTTTGTGGCAAGTCAGAATCCATGCTCAGTGGTATTATTTACGATCCACTTCACTTGTGAACAATGACCAAACTATATTACATAAAATACCACCAATATTACATAATATAGAGCTAAATAACACAAGATTATGAATAAAATATATAGTCCAAGATCCCACCAAAAAAAATTAATTCAGTTTAGTTTGCATATGACAAACCAATTTACTTTTTTAAAAGTGTGAATTATAATTTTTATCAGCCTATTCCTAGTTAGAAAAAGAAGTTTCAACATTATTTGTTTCTCTTATCAATGTTAAAACTTTGCTTCGTTTTTTATAAATGTATCTTTTTTTACTTAGATTATTGTGAGAACATACTACGGTCGGTAAATATAACGGCATTCGTATAAATATATCTTCACATGGAAATGGAGAAGAATGATGAACGAAAATTCTTTCGAAATAATAAGATTCGTAATCACAAACACCAAAAGGTTATAAGTTCACGATACTAATCCGACGGATTTCTAGAATAAAATCGAGATAACATAAACATGGTTATTTGAAAACCACTTACAATTATTGTAAATTATGATAAACCACGATTCAATCATACGCATATAAAACGCCCGCCAAAATCCTAGAACATGGATTGTTTTGTAATTATTACCTTATCAAACCCGGCCATTTCCAATCTCTTTCCTAAAACTTCACCAACACCAGCCAAATCTGTTACAGGTTTATCACCCATGGGTTCAGCAACGAAGTTTCTGTGTTTTTGTGATGTACTCGACATTTTTAGAGTAAATTTTAATATATTATACCAACAATACGTTACGCTTATTACTAAATGTTACTACATAAACATGAGTAATCAGTGGTATTGCCACTATTACCTGTGTAAATCCCCCAAAAACGCAGGTTATATTACCCAAATCTGCGGAGAGCAGCTTTTATAATCTCATAAATTATCCGTATAATTATTATATAAAAAATGGATTAAAATAGAAAAATAATATTATTCATAAAAATAGAAAAGTAATATTATTCATAAAAATAAAATATGTTTAGATGGGCCAAATAAATATCAGTAGGTATGCATTCAATTTGGGTGTGCGCCGCTAGAGTGATTAAAATCTAATAGATATGCAATTAGACTTTTGTATTGTTGATACATTTATAATTAATTTAATAAAATAATACCATAAAATCAAAAAAATAATAATACACCAAAATCAATATTTGTAATTAATTCATAAAGATCAATGTTACGAACTTAAACCTTTTTATATATTTTATAAATAGAATAAGAAATATTTGTATACATATAGTTTTATTTCATTGGCGACGAAGTGAAAGTTTTATAATGAATAATGAACAAATTGCACATTTCCTGAGTGTACATCAGGCACAGCAGGAACAAATTACACAATTATTAAAATTATTGCTACCCAGGATACACTCGGAAGATGTTACATCGGACGACGATACAAAAGGCGTGACGAACGCCTCATTTTCAAGATATATGGGTAAAATAACTATATTAAAGAATTTTAACATTGACAAATTCAACCCTCAAACATGCAGAGTTGGAGACTTTGAAGAATTTTTCGGGACCAAGTGCAAAATATATTTATATAATATTTATATATATATAAAATATATTTCCGATGAAATGTTAAAGAAAGATTTACTTCTTAATTCTTTAACACCGAAATTTTTTCACGAGGTAAAGGTAGCGCTTACACCTAACTTTGAATCTAGCAATTACAATGACATTTCGTTAAAACTTTTAGATTTATATCGAATTAACAAAACAAGATATAGAACTTTAACAGAATTTTGGAATTGCATTCGGGAGACATCCGAATCCATGGAGCATTATGCAAACAGACTTAAAAGTTTAAGCCATACATGTGGCTATAAAGACACGCTGTTAGAACGACAATTACGTGATCGTTTTGCTACAGGGTTAAATCACCCAGAACTTGAAACAGACCTAAAACAGAAATGGCCAGATCTACAAGAAAATGAGGGAGGAAAAATTAAAGAAGTTACTTTTCTCCAAATTTTTAAGTTCGCACAGTCTCGTGAACAAGCTGAACATGATACGTCGAGTCTAAATGTTAATAAAATCCAAAAGACTAACCGGAAAACTTCATCAAACCATAAAAGCATACGCAAGCTACCTTCTGGTGGATGTGTAAGATGCGGTAAGAAAATTAAACATTAAATGTTTGAATGTTCGGCCAAAAATCACACTTGTACAGAATGCAACACAAAAGGGCATTTTGAAAGTTGCTGTATTAAAAGTAAACGTGCTTATTTATTACCTGTAAGGGAATTTAACAACCCCAAATTACAGAAAATTGCCGACAATAATTCATCGCACTTATCACATACGCCTACAGAAAACAGCGATGATGACGATGATGAACTTGTATACAATGTGACAGGCACCTCTCAAAAAGGTTGTAAACAAATCGATGTGCTAATCAATGGTTTGAGTTGCACAATGGACTGGGATCCTGGTTCTACCTATTCAATTATTAACACCGAACTTTGGAAAAACATAGGATCACCTAATTTAACCATAGCTCCTAAACTAAAGGCGTACGGCAACAACAAGTTGAAGGCAGAAGGTCTTACAGACGTAACAGTAGAATTGAATGGACAGCAGAAACTATTACCTGTAGTAGTAATGAGAAACGCTAACACAATGCTTTTTGGTTTACAATGGATTGAGATGTTTCAAATGGAATTCCCCAAAGCTGTCTATTCTATTAAATCTACCCATCAAAATGTTTCAACACTTCAACAGGTCCTTAATAAATATACACAATTGTTCGATGGTAAATTAGAAAAGTAGTTAAGTACCAAGTTGACATTCACGTCAAACCAAGAGCAGAACCAGTACATCTACCAGCCAGACCAATCAAATTCAGTTTAAAAAGAAACATTGAACAAGAATTGGATCGTGTTGTTACAGAGGGAATTATTGAAAAATTAGATCCTAATACTACTCCTATAGAATGGGCTACACCCACTGTTAATGTACTTAAACCAACAGGCGACATCAGAATTTATGAGGACTACAGAACCACAATAAACCCGTTTTTGATTAAACATTTACATCCCATACCAATTTTTGATCAACTCCGCCAGACGCTCGCAAATGGCAAAATATTTTGAAAAATCGACCACAAAGATGCTTATCTTCAGTTTGAAATAGCCCCCAATTCCAAAAAATATCTAACCTTATCAACACACAATGGTTATTTTTCATATAATAGAATGCCTTTTGGCATTTCAACAGCCCCTTCAATTTTTCAACATTTCCTTGATCAACTACTTGGTAATATTCCAAATGTGGCAATTTATTTTGATGACATTGCCATACAGGACGTACGTTACCAGACCATCTACAAACACTTTCAACAGTACTTGACAAACTGCAAACGGCAGGTTTGAAAGTTAATTTTAAAAAATTTCATTTTCTACAGAAGGAAATTGAGTATCTTGGACATATTATAGATCAAAATGGAATACATCCGACAAAATCAAAATTAGACACAATTACGAAAGCTCCAGCACCAACCAACTCTAAAGAGTTACTATCTTTCCTGGGCTTAGTGAATTTTTATGAACGTTTCATTCCACATCTTCACGGAATGTGCGCAGATCTACATGAGTTAACTAGCAGTAAGCGTACATGGCGCTGGACTGATGTAGAAAACCAGATTTTTGAAGATGTTAAGCTGCACATTGCTAATTCTAAGACTTTGATAGCCTTTGATGAGAAACGTCCTCTCTTTTTAGCTTGCGACGCATCGGAAAATGGTTTAGGTGTAGTACTGTTTCACAAGGATAAAACTATCGAACAACCTATAGCTTTTGCTTCAAGAAAACTCCGCCCTGCTGAAAGCAAGTACTCTGTCATAGACCGTGAAGCCTTAGCCATATTATTTGGTATTAAAAAGTTCGATCAATACTTAAGAGGGACTAATTTCACTTTAATAACGGATCATAAACCATTAATTCACATTCTAGGCACACAACGTAATTTACCGAAATTGGTTAATAACAGACTTGTCAGGTAAGCTTTATTGATCGGAAGCTATCAATACAACATTTGCTATCAAAAAGGAATAAATAACGTTTTAGCCGACTGTCTTTCGAGACTACCAAACCCCGAAACAAAGCCTTCTAAGGTTGAGGGTGCTGTTCATAAAATCAGTACACAACTTCTTGGGATTAGAATAACTGATCTTCAATTATCAGAGGAAAAACTTCAAAGGATACTGTTCTTTCAAAAGTTTGCACATTTCTAAAGACAGGATGGTGAGAACTTGCCTATAGCCAAGACATGAAACATTTCTACAGAAAACGTTTCGAATTATCTATTAAAAACAAACTTATCATGTGGCAATGAAGAATGGTTATACCTGAAAAACTTCGAAAATCAGTCCTTACATATCTTCACAGGGGACATCCCGGAATATCCGCTATGAAAGCTCTTTCACGCTTTTATGTTTGGTGGCCTTCTCTTGATGAGGATATTGATGCATTTGTAAAGAGATGTATTAAATGCCAGGAGAATCGCCCTTGCAATTCAGAGCTTCCAATTTTCTTTTGGTCTATACCAGAAGAAGTATGGGAGAGAATTCATATTGATATCGCAGGGCCTTTTGAAGGTACTTACTGGCTAATTTTATGCGATGCCCTATCAAAGTGGATAGAAGTACGACCTATGAAAAACATAACATCTAGGAGACTTTGTTATACATTAGACGACATCTTTTGCACATTTGGTTTACCTCGAATAATTGCCTCAGACAATGGCCCACAGTTCACATCTTACGAATTTAAAGAATACTGTAAGAGTCGTGGTATATTACATATCACATCGTCTCCATATCATCCGCGTACTAATGGCTTAGCGGAAAGAATGGTAAGAACGTTCAAGACAAGAATGGCTACGAACAATGGAAGTGACCTTAAACAACTTTTATTAGAATTTTTATTTACATACAGGAACACTCCACACACAACGACGGGCATCTCTCCTGCCCAAAAGATGTTTGGTCGACAGCTAAACTGTCTATTATCCAACATTCGGCCAGATAAAAGAAGACAACAACAATATCAAATCAAAACTGTTCATCCGTTGTTGTGGAGCTATACCAAAATAAAATGGGATTTAAAAATATCTCAGCCAGTTGCATCAAGGTTTGTCATCGTCTTGAAACCATAACTAAAGACCATTGCCGGCCTATATTAATTAGATTCAATAATATTGATATCAAGTTCGCGGTCTGGAAGGCAAAGACAAGACTAAAGGGATCTTCGATCACAATTAAGGAGTTCTTAACGAGGAGCCGAGATCGTTAAAGCCAGACTTCATTTTGGTATCCGTGAGTGTTGGTTTCAAGATGGCAATATATATATAAAAGCGCCTGATGGAAAACGACATAAGGGGCCTACAGTGCGTGCTACAGATAAGTCAACATCTCGTTAACTTTAGTGTATACTTTAATTGTGGTGTTATTTTGAGTGTATTCATTTTTATTCTATTTTTCGCTTTCAATCATTATGAATGTAAGCTGGCGGGTGGTGCATAGATAAATACTTGCACCCAACTAGCTAGTAATTTTAGACAGGAGTATATATTTTCTTTATAGTATTATTAATATTTATTGAAGTTATACTTCTTTAGGCGCGTTATGAAAAAATGATGAGAGTGAAATTTTAAGATGCGCGCGCATCTGTGACACAAAATTAACAGTATGAAGCTGTCTGCAAACCGGCACTCTGAAGTTAGCTATAGTCAACATTTTGTTTCTTTGTATTTCTTTGTATTAAAACTTTCAATGTATTAAACACCTTTTTTCTATTGTTAGTGTCGTTTTTTCTACAAACGTAGAATAAGGCGAAAGATAATTTTTTTTTTCTATTGTTAGTGTCGTTTTTTTCTACAAACGTAGATTAAGGCGAAAGATAAAATTTTTGAACAGATTGTTATCTTGTTACGCCAAAGAAGTATAACTTCTAACGCGTGTACATAAGTACACACACACTTTTTTTTTTTATTATTATGTCAACATCTGATAGTGATACATCTTTCTATTCTGCAAATGATTCTGTTAGCTCGTCTGATAACTGCAGTTACTGTTCTGTGACCGACACCCTTTTCAGATACAAACGTCCATGCTATCCTGATTTCTGAGAGTTGGCTCAAACCTCACTTACTTTCTACTATGTATTCTCTCCCTGGTTTTGTTCTTGTTCGTAACGACCGCGTCGATAGAAGAGGCGGTGGGGTCACTATATATCTCCGTAGCGATTTGTCTTATAAAATTGTTAAATTATCTTCTTCTCAGCATCTTGCTTCTGTGGAGTATCTTTTTCTAGAGGTTTGTGTCAGAGGAGTTAAAACCTTAATCGGTGTTGCTTATTGTCCCCTTTCCATAGATTACTTTACTGACCTTGAGCCAGTTCTCGAAACTTTGGGATCTGATTATGAACATCATATAATCATGGGTGACTTCAATACAAATCTTTTTGCGCAGCGTGATTCGCATACTGTTAAGCTTATGCGTGCCATTGAATCTTCCAGCTTTCATATTTTACCCCTCCAAGCTACTCACCACAATGTAACTGGAGATGACACCTGGCTCGACATAATTCTTACTTCTAATCTGTCACTTGTTTTCTCTGATGGTCAGCACCCTGCACCAGGTTTCTCCCATCATGACCTTATTTTCGTTTCTTATACTCTTAAACCTCCGAAAAAAGAACTAAAAATATTGCTCATACGTTGCTTTGCACAGATGAATGTGGACAAGCTCTGTGCAGATGTTTCAGAAATAAATTGGGAATCTCTGATAAATGCTAACAATATAGATGATAAAGTTTGTATTTTTAACAATTTTATCACAAACTTATATGATATTCATGCGCCCATAAAACAAGTTAAATTAAGGCGACCTCCGGCACCCTGGATGACAACCGAGATCCGAATGGCGATGAGACGTAGAGACTGTGCTTTTCGTAAATTTAAAAGAAACCGTGTCGAGATGAACTGGAATTTATTTAAGTCCGCTAGAAATCGATGTAACCAGATCATACGCAATGCCAAACGTCAGTATATCCTTAATAATATCTTTTTTTTTTTTTTTTTTATCGCTGCTCAGCAAAGTGACTGTACTGTGCCTGATGGTGAGCACAGTATAATCCAAAAACAACGGCGACTACCGAGAGACACGCTATCCCTCATCCCTCACCGGTCGCCGCTGTCATGCCGGCTTGCATAAATGTCTCTTCACGTTACGCTTGAAGGACCCCATATTATAGGAAGGAGGGAACACACTGGCCGGGAGATTGTTCCATAGCTTCACGGTACGGCACAGATAAGAGGTTGCGAACTTTTTAGTTCGTGCCCAGATAGGATTTACCGTAAAACTATGGCTCCGAAGCCCAGCGCGCGTGGTTTATCTCTGTTTGTTCTTCCTCGGCTGATATATGGAAGTTCCTTGGGACTCTTGGCTTTGGTAAATCTCAACATCTAGATCTACCTAATACAATAAAGTTAGATGATATCAATAACCATTTAACAACCTCCGATAAACTGAGTGATCTAACTAAAAGTAAGACAACTCACTATATAGCCGCATTGCCTCGTATGGACATGGTCCCATTCAAGTTTTCCACGGTTACATGTGATCAGATTAAAAAGTCCGTTCTTTCAATAAAATCTAATGCTACGGGCTGTGACAATTTGAGTAGACAAATGATTATTACTATTCTTGACCAGATTCTTCCTATTATATCTCATCTCATAAACTTTTCTCTATCCTTTGGACAGTTTCCATCCATATGGAGTAAAGCCTAAGTCCGTCCTCTCCCTAAAACTGCAAATCCTTCTCTTCCCAGTCACTTTCGACCTATATCTATACTTCCATTTCTTTCTAAAGTACTCGAAGCATGTGTGCACAATCAACTATCATCCTTTGTACATTGCAACAATATCTTGAGTCCACTACAATCCGGTTTCAGGCCAGGTCACGGTACAGTTACAGCTTTGCTTAAAGTGACTGGTGATTTGAGAAATGGAGTGGAGAATAAAATGATTACTGTGCTGGTTCTAGTAGATTTTTCCAATGCCTTTAATACTGTTAGTCACGACATTCTCCTGGCTATTCTCTCTCATTATAATATCTCATTAGAGGCACTGGCATGGTTCGCTTAATATATAAAGGGACGACAACAATCGGTTCGTATAGATGGGGCTACGTCTAATTGGTGTGAGCTTGGTGCTGGCGTCCCTCAGGGTGGTATACTTTCACCTCTTCTTTTTTCCCTCTTTATTAACCTTTTAACTCATGAACTGCGATGTACGTATCATCTGTATGCTGATGACCTGCAATTATACACACAGGCCACAGTAGATTCTCTATCAGCTGCAATTTATACTATTAACCGGGATCTAAATGCCTTAAGGGATTGGTCTGAGAGATTTGGCTTAGCAGTTAATCCTTCCAAATGTCAAGCAATTGTAACTGGGAGCTCTCGTATGATTTCCAGAATAGACTTCAGCTCGCTGCCTCAGATTATATTCAGTGGTCCTGTTATACCGTTTAGTACGGATGTAAAGGACTTTGGTTTACACATTGATGCCAAATTGGATTAGAGAACTCATATTTCCAAGGTTAGCCAGAAAGTGATCGGTACTCTAAAGTCTTTTTATCGCCTGAAAAATTTTCTCCCAGTTAAAACGAAAACCATGCTAGTGCAATCTATAATATTTCCTATAATTGACTATGGTGATGTGTGCTTTTACGATCTGAACGCTGACCTTCTTAACAAACTTGACAGATTACTCAACAATTGCATTCGATTTGTTTTTAATCTTCGTAAGTATGACCATGTATCGAGCCATCGTTCAGAGCTTTATTGGTTGCCCATACGCCAGCGTCGGAGTTTGCGGGCTCTGAGAACTCTGTATTCTATTCTATTTTCTCCCAACACTCCCTCTTACTTAACTCCACATTTTCAGTTTTTATGCTCTAATTATGACCTTAACCTTCGCTCTTCTAATAATCTTATTCTTTGCTGTCCTGTCCACACTTCCGGTCTAGTACATTCATCTTTCTATATCCAATCTATTCTCCTGTGGAACGCGCTTCCTTATGAAATCATCATGTCATCTAACCGTTTCAGTTTTAAAGTCAGGGTACGTCGGCTTTACCAGTGTCATTTAGCAGAATTATCTGGTTAATGCTGTATTTAGTACTTGATGTTGACTAACTATACTTTTATTTATTGTATTGATATTTATGTATGACGTTGTTATGTGTATGTATTGTATATGTGTAGTATACATGTATTATATATGTAGTATATTGGTGTTGATATTTTATTTATATATTGTGATATTAAATAGGTTAAACATAATTTCATAAAAACCTCACCTTTTACACCTACCAACGTTTATCTCTGCACCACCTAATGGTTGACTGGCAGAGAATGCCTTAGGCATTAAGTCCGCCATTGCGTATTTAACGCATAATGTGTAAATAAATAAATAAATATCAACAGGTGAAGACAAATATTATGAACTCTGACCCAACTTACTGTCCAGGTGAAGATGTTTACATAAAAACACAACAAGAGAAAAAATGGCAGCCTGCTACTGTGAGTCCCGTAAACATAGATACTCATACATCGTCTCTACACCTGGTGGGGAGGAAAAGCGAAGGCATGCTGATCATATTAGACCTCGAGCTTCGCCTATAATAACATCTCCAAACCTTGTAGAACCTCTGGAACGTACTGTAAATTCTCCTATTGATCCTCCTCTATCAAGTTTACCTACAAGTGCACCACCTACTATCACGCCGGCAACACTCTCGTCACCAGTCTCCTCATCCTCATTACCAGCATCTATATTTGCTTCACCAGTATCCACATCCTCACCACCAATCTTCATTTCACCTCAACCACGACGCAACCAACGTCAAAGACGAGCACCACGTCGACTGATTGAGGAGTTGTAATTTAGATGAGGAGGAATGTTACGAACTTAAACCTTTTTATATCATTACATAGTATAAAACAAAGTCCCCTACCGCGTCTGACTGTTCGCGATAAACTCAAAAACTACTGAACGGATTTTCTTGCGGTTTTCACCAGTGGATAAAGTGATTCATGAGGAATATTTTAGTATATAATTTGTAAAGGATTTTTTATATAATTAGGGCGGGACAACGTCTGCCGGGCCCGCTAGTATTTTATAAATAGAATAAGAAATATTTGTATACATATTGTTTTATCTCATTATATAATTTAGTTGTCATCTAAGGCAAAATGTGTTTTATTTCAATCAATACTTTTAAAATAAATTTCTATCTCCCTTATTGTACATACGATTATTAATTCGAAAGAAAACAGGATTTCCCCAAATATTATTAGAAATATGCGATATTTATAAAATGATCCCTATCGTTTGTTATTAGTTTTAATACAATTTATGGACTAATAAAAGTAGGATAAATGTTAAAACATTAGAAACCTCGCATTTTCCTGGTTCTAACATAACCCCTAATCGTGTTCACGTTCCCCGCAGTTTGGGAATTTCCCGCAAATTTGCAAATCATGTAATTAATGGTAACAATTCTCTCTACCGTATGGTAATGAACTCTAGTGTAGTGTTTTTATTTATCATATATCGATGTTCAAAAGAATTGTGAAAGATGCAATATTGTATCAGAACATTTAATGTCATTCGATATATGGAACATCGCATGTTCAATCGAATATGTTACAGTACATTTACTGTTTTTTCTTGCAGAAAGAAATCAATTGAAAAAACTGTAAATGATAGTTATCATTTTATTACTGAACGTTTATGTAGTTTACTAGGTTTATCAATACGAAACGCGGTTAAGACCATAAACAGCTTGAATAATGTGTCAATTTACATTTCAATACACTGCTTTAGATTATGCATGCAGGGTCATTAAATAATATATTTACTATAGTTTTGCAATACTGAACTCTCGTTCAATAAGCCCTTTGATTTCGGATCCATATGACTTGTTGCCTCTTAGCCCTGCCCATTTCCTTACCATAGGCAAACCATTTACATCATTGCCTGAGCCAAACTACGTCATAGTTCCAACAAATCGACTTGATCGTTATCAACAAATCGAAAAACTTGGGCAGCAGTTCTGGTCTAGGTGGTATAAGGAATATATCACGGAGTTACAGATGCAATCAAAATGGAAAACGTCTAAGGGCTGTTTATGCGTGGGAGACTTTGTTTTGATTAAGGAAGATAAATTGCCGCCCATGGCTTCCGAGACATATTTTTAAAATATATCCAGAAGAAGATGGCATTGCCAGAGTAGCTGTTATCAGGACATCATCTGACATACTACGAAAATCGTTTTCCAAAATCTGTTCTCTACCGCAAACCATCAGTAAAGAGGATGGAAATGACAATATTTCAATATCGGGCAATATGTCGAAGCGACAACCATGATACAACCCTAACACCTACGACCGAGGGAGCGGGTGCAACGGGCTGAGAGCGTGCAAGGGCTGCACGGGCGCATGGGATCCGAGGGTGGTTCGGCACCTCGTACACTAGCTGTATAGATAAGAATAGTATACTGGAGAAGGCTGTTAAATCTCTCGCCAAGGAGCACACATATACATTGTTCAAGTACATAATATATACAAGATTAAAATTATTTAGATAAATAAAATAACATTACTTGAATTCTACTAACATCTCTACAGCACCCACACTATGTTCGTCTTTTAATCTTCAGAATAATTGAAAGTACTAAAAGAATGACTTAACTATAATAATAAATAGTTCTGAATTCAGAATCATCTATGAATTATCAGAAAAATGTATATTTTGTTTTAATGTTCAATAATAATTTAACAACTGTAAAAATAATAAAGAATGTACGTTTTACTTATATATATTGTATATATATATATTATTTGGACTACCTACAATAATTTTTAATTTTCACAATACGGCTGGTATCGCAAAAAAAAGGTGTGTGTGCGATTCACACACGATAGAAGTGAAACTTCAGTAAATCGACAAAAGAATGAGATGAATATATATAACAAGGGTAGGATAATTACAAAGTTTATTTGTTTAAAAATGAATTTATTATTTTTTTATTAATTAATTCAAAAACATATTTCAAAGCGCAAAAAAATATATAAGGCCTTTTGGCATAAAACCCTAATTGCAGTGATACGTACTTTATGTTTTTGTCACATAATTCGATCATATGTGATGTATATACTGTCGTGCAATTCATAAACGCAGTAAAGAACATGTTAACGGTTTCAAGAAAAATGCGGTCAAATTTGAAATTGTATTTGTGGTTACCTGCAATTTTTTATGCAAATATTAGTAAATATAATAATATAAATTAATAAAATAAATTCTTTATATATCAATTTCTTCTTTACGTGTGTATGTCACTGAACTCCTCCTAAACTGCTGGACCAATTTTGATGAAATTTTGTGTGTTCCAATGGATCCAAAAATGGTTTGGATTCACAATTGGATAGGTGGCGCTGCGGTTGACTTTTAAGATTTTTTTAAATTATCAAAGCAGGACGACGTCCGCAGGGACCACTAGTATGATTTATAAAATACGATTATAACATAATCATTACATACAAATTAAAAGCGTTAATATATTCGAAAAAGACATGTGTTAGATAATTTGGACTTATTGAATGTCGGCCCATTAGCTCAGTTGGTTAGAGCGTCGTGCTAATAACGCGAAGGTCGCGGGTTCGATCCCCTCATGGGCCATGTAGCTTTTTTCAATATATTTGTATAGTATTTTGTTACGTAACGTAATATATAATTGATTTATCATTACATAGTATAAAACAAAGTCCCCTACCGCGTCTGTCTGTTCGCGATAAACTCAAAAACTACTTAACGGATTTTCATGCCGTTTTCACCAGTGGATTAAGTGATTCATGAGGAACGTTTTTGTATATAGTTTGTCAAGGATTTTTTTAAAGTCAGGGCGGCACAACTTCTACCCGGCCCGCTAGTATTATATACAATTTCAATGTGATAAAAAATAATTACAAAGTTTATTTGTTTAAAAATGAATTTATTATTTAGCACAACAAGATATAAAAATACTCACAAACACTGTTAAATAATAACACACCACGCTGACTTCTTACTAAAAAGCTGTAATACGCAGCCGCATACAGTGTACAGTAGTATTAGCTCACGTACTTTTCACATATACTAACACACGTTAAATGCTCAAATACAAGCAAATATTAAACAGTGTGCAATATACATACACACCGACATTTGCTCTCTCGCTCTGGCTCACTAATTTTTGTATTTGTGTCTCTTACCTGTCGTTTTTCCGTTGCATCCAGCTTGAAATCACAACGATTCTAAATTAGTTTCACTTCAAAAAACAGAAAAAGTAACGTAATATATTAGAATCAAGCCTAATTAATGAAAATTATAATTCGAAATAAGCCTAACAAACTCAGAAATAACTTTTATGGTAGATATATAGATTTTAAGAGAAGTAGTAAAATATGAATTATTTGTAACTGTAAGAACTTTGAGACTATACTAACGAAGATCTGATATAAACTTTCAGATGAGTTGTTTTTCAAATGATTAAAAATAGTAATTTGTCTAAGACGTTTGAAAGTTTATAGATTTAAGATTTCATCGAAATATCTGTATTGCTCTCAGAATCCTTCTGCCTTTACGGAATTTGAGTCCTATTTTTCTCAATCCAATGTTGGGAAATAGGAACTATATTTAAGCATTATAAAAGATTACATTTCCATAAAAATACTTTTATTCAATTGCACTTATATATTGTACACATTAATCAGAAAAGAGCTTATAATATATGATAGAACAAATTGAAAACACTTAAGAACCGCAGCTTAGACATTCATCTTTATTCTGTAAAGAACAACTTATTGCTGCCATATTGGCTTCATCAGATGCAGAACCGCCGTTATATACTTTACCTTTAACCTTAGACTTATCCACTGTAAATTGTATAGCATTTGCTGCAGGTTTAGTTCTCAAATAATACATTCCAGTTTTAAGACCCAGTTTCCATGCATAAAACTGTATAGATGTCAATTTCCCATAATTTGGTTCAGCGACGTGAATATTAAATGACTGACTTTGATCAATGAATGCCCCTCTATCTGCAGCCATTTGAATTGTTGTTTTTACTGAGATCTCCCAAACAGTCTTGTATAAGTCCCTAATTTCTTTTGGGATAGATTCAATATTTTGGATAGATCCATTGTTATGGATGATGAGATTCTTCATGTCTTCATCCCACAATTCTGCTTCTGTTAGGTCCCTCAGCAAGTGATGATTGACAACCTGAAACTCCCCAGACAAAACACGTCTTTGGTAAATATTTGATGTGAATGGTTCAAATGATTCGTTGTTTCCTAGGATTTGAGCAGTGGACGCAGTAGGCATTGGAGCTAGTAAAAGAGAGTTTCGAAGTCCATGCTTTGCTATTTTTTCTTTAAGTACTGCCCAGTCCCATAGATCTGTGGGTGTTTTATTCCACATGTCGTACTGTAGTATGCCTTGACTGGCCGGGCTACCCTCATAAGTCTCATAAACACCATATTTCTCAGCTAATTCACAACTAGCTTCCAATGCTCCATAGTAGATTGTTTCAAATACCTGTTGATTAAGCTTCATAGCCGTTTCACTTTCATAGGGTATTCTCATTAAAACAAAAGCATCTGCTAATCCTTGTACACCTATTCCAATGGGTCTGTGTCTCATGTTAGACTTTTTAGCTTCTGGAACAGGGTAATAGTTTACATCTATAATTTTATTTAAATTTTGCGTTATAATTTTTGTTACCTCTTTTAATTTATTAAAATTATATGTTTTATCTTCATTGACAAACATATTGAGAGCTATTGAAGCTAAATTACAGACAGCAATTTCATCTGGTGATGTATACTCAACTATTTCAGTGCAAAGATTACTACATTTTATGGTACCAAGATTCTTTTGGTTACTTTTTCTGTTACAAGAGTCTTTGTATAGCATGTATGGAGTGCCTGTTTCTACTTGTGCTTCTATAATTGCTTTCCATAAACCTTGAGCTTTGACTTGTTTCACATATCGTTCCTCCTGTTCATATTTCTCATATAGTGCCTCAAATTCTTCACCCCAACAGTCTGCTAAGCCTGGACAATCATGAGGACACATGAGACTCCAATTACCATTACTTTCCACACGCTTCATAAAAAGATCAGGTATCCATAAAGCGTAAAAAAGTTCCCTAGCACGAACTTCTTCTTTCCCAGTATTCTTTTTTAAATCTAAGAACTCAAATATATCTGCATGCCAAGGTTCTAGATAAATTGCAAATGCTCCTGGTCTTTTATTACCACCTTGATCCACATATCTTGCTGTATTATTGTATACTCTTAACATAGGAACAAGACCATTAGAGACACCATTAGTTCCGGCAATATAAGTTCCTTTCGCCCTAATGCAGTGAACATGTACCCCAATGCCACCTGCCGATTTCGATATTAAAGCACATTGCTTCAATGTATCATAAATTCCTTCAATACTGTCATCTTTCATGGCAATCAAAAAACATGATGATAATTGGGGTCTTGGTGTTGCGGCCGAGAACAAAGTGGGGCTGGCATGGGTGAAATAT
Organism: Antheraea yamamai; assembly: GCA_036509395.1. Taxonomy (NCBI): domain Eukaryota; kingdom Metazoa; phylum Arthropoda; class Insecta; order Lepidoptera; family Saturniidae; genus Antheraea; species Antheraea yamamai. The sequence goes on along the minus strand of AP028435.1, from coordinate 13,631,281 downwards.
TTTTCCGATAATAAATTATAAGTATTAATTGCCGCATCTATATCTTCACCATGTATACCAATTGATACGCGCATAAGCATATGTTGCGGTCGCTCTGCTACCTGTGAGTAAAGAAAACATATTTAAATACATTCTACTCTAACTGTAGCCGCGACTACATCTGCGTGGAATTTCAAGTGTTTAATCAGTGATACTGAATAAAATTATTTGTAAACTAGCGGCACAGGCGGAAGTTGTCCCGCCTTGATTATAAAAAAATCCTTGAGAAGTTATATATCAAAAACTTCCCCATGAATCATTTTATCTACTGGTGAAAACCTCAAGAAATTCCGTTTAGTTTTTGAGTTTATCGCGAACAGACAGACAGACAGAAGCGACAGGGAACTTTGTTTTATACTATGTAATGATAGGAGTAGTAAAATTAAATATCGACAATTTAACTAGATCTCATCCTATATGAACAATTCTGTTCTGCACGGCGCCGCATGGTAACCATTAGCGGTAATAGTTAGAGGAACCTCAGACACCAGCTTTAATGCTATATGATCGACATGCAGCTCTTAAAAAACTATGATTTGAGACTAATAAATTTGCGATAATATTATTACGTTTTATATTGTATTAAGCCATACAAATTTGCGTGTGCTTGCTCGACATATAACAAAGTATTGAAACAAATTTCATAATACAAGAAAATACTAGTCTCAGTGTACCATGTTTTACCATGACATTTAATTTTAATACACCTATGATATTATTACTCATTGTATTTTACATTTTACTCCATGCGGACATAGTCAGGACACAGTTAGTAATTAATATCATTGCATTAATAAAACAGTTTATGATTTTTTAGTCTAATTATTAAAACATTTCCGGATTACTAATTGCTATTAGAAGATATTTAGAGGCCTGCAAGTCATCTATACTAATATTATAAAACTGGAGGGTTTGCTCGCTTGAACATGATAATCTGAGAAAAGACTGGTCCGATTTGAAAAAAAATTTCAGTGTTAGATAGCTTATTACCCGAGGGAGGCTCTAAAACATCACGATATATAAAACATCAACAAGACCAATAGGACCGGAGCACCAATGAAGCATGTTTCAAAAACGGTTTTTGTTCCTTTTCAAAGCTTCCGTTGCATGTTAGTTAGCCCAAAGTAACTATTCCACGCGGACAAAGTCGCGGTCAGAAGCTAGTATTAACGAAAAATTTATAAAAATATCTTACCTTATTATTAATCTTCAGTAAATAAGATCGTTCTAATGTTTTGAATCCAAAATAATTGTACTTGAAATCTCTATCATAGACGATTGCCGAGTCCAGTCTTTCTTTGTTTTTCATGATAATGTTGTAATGAAAATCAGATATCATTGGAGAATTTTTCTTTGTGTGTGGATTTATGATGTTATATAAATCGGATATGACATCTACAAATAAAATAAACATAAGTTATAGTCTAAGTTTTAGATTTTTTTAACTAAAGATAACGCCAGTTACGTTAAGCAACATGTGTGTTACAGTGCCCTTTAGAAACATACAATTCACTAATATAAAGTATATCCAGCCTCAGTACAAATATTTGTAGACTACACAAATAATCGACCAGTGTGAGAAGCGAAGCAATAGCTTAATTCATTGCGTTATTCCCTCAGTTATTAATTAATGAAATAAAGAAAAACCATGGTTTTTTAAATTTCCATATCTAAGTAAGGCCCCTACTTCCATCATCTGGTGCATTTATCTAAATTAAGGATTAGGGACCATTCTCTCCGCAAATGTGTCTAGACGACAGTTCTCCAGATCATATGTACTCTTTAATTGTTCGAGAAACAGATTCTCCCTTTTTGATGTCCTTCCTCCTTATATTCCCCATCCTACTAACCTTACGTCTGTCTTAGCTTTAGTGAATAATAACCCTTTAATTTCACATGTCTTGTCATTATTTATTAAAATTAACAAAATCAAACTTTAATCAGATATTATAAAGCTGAAGAGTTTGTTTGTTTGCTTGCTTGAACATGCTAATCTCAGGAATTACTGGCCCAATTTGAAAAAATATTTCGGTGTTAGGTAGCTCATTTATCGAGTAAGGCTATAAAATCACGCTAAGACCAATGGGCTTTTGTGAGCTTCCACTCTGTGTTAGCGTTAGCCCAAAGTAACTATTCCACACAGAGGAAGTCACAACAAGAAGCCAGTGTAAAACAAAAGCACTGGAAAAAATATTAAAACCTAATCACTCACCGGAAAAGTGTTTTTTTGTTTCTTTGTGCAAATTAGATATTGCTAATCTAGCTGCCAGTATAGCATAATCAGGATGATCAGTAGTCATTGTAGCCGCAGTTTCAGCAGCCAAATTATCCAGCTCCACTGTTGTAACTCCAGAGTAGATACCATTTATTACTTTTAGTGTTATGCACACCTAGTTTGACAATAATTTTAGAATCAAAACATATAAAAAATAAAAATTCCTCATATGGACATTTTTTAAAGTTTTAATAAAATTACGTGTATTGATGTTTCATACAAGTTATTTGTATGAATATATCTTATCAAAGATTATTATGTATTATTATGATTTATTTGAAGTAACGTTTACACTGTGAGAAACTACTTATACATTCTATATTTAAAAAACTAGATTACATTTTGTAAATCGTATGAATTCAACATGAAGTTCTCCAATCACTATAATGGATCACTTCATGATAGTAACCATACTGAGACATAGAAAAAATAAATTATTTGTATATATAATATTGAACCTATTGGGCCCAATGTAGTGCTATATTTAGACTGACACCAAATTTTCCATGACAGATATATTAATATATTGTAACGTCCATAATTTTCTTTCATACCTGTTGTGTACATACTATGGACCTGGTTTAGTGAACTGAGATTTATTCCGGCTTACTCAATTACAAGATAATATTTGAGAAACGACAAAGGAAATAAATAATTATGGCTTCCTATATTGCAGTAAGCAAATACTTAGTGTCAAACATTGCAACATTGCAAACAGCATAATGTATAAAAGCTAGTTTATAATATGTTAATACAGATAGTTAGAATACATCTATTTGTATATATATTGCTTACAGGATCAACAAAGTCCATATTTATTCCATAACAAAGTTTCTTTATTCTCGATGTAATTTTATCTATATGCACTTCCTCCCTTCGGCCATCTGGAATAAAACAAGGATTTCAATAACTAAGTTACTAATAAAAACCCTTATTTATTATATAATTCATTATTTTATATAGTAACTAGCAGGCTCGGCAGACATTGTCCCGCCCTGATTATAAAAAATCCTTGACAAATTATTTACCTCAACCTTCCTCGTGAATCACTTGATGTACTGGTGAAAACGGCATGAAAATCCATTCAGTCATTATTGAGTTTATCATGAACAGACAGACATGGCAGAGGACTTTGTTTTGTAATATGTAGTGAAGGTACAGTTACAAGGCACACCATGTAATTGACTAGAATAATTTAGGCTTACAGCTGTTCTTTTTTGAAATGTGTTTTCATTGGCATGAATTAAATTAGCAAATTGATAGTTATTTAGTGATGGAATCACATAAAGATTGACTAAAATCAGCTATACTGTGTTGAACCACATAATGGTCAGAGTCTATATCTAACTTCTCTGGAATTTTTATAATCCTCATATTGTGTAAGTTATTACAATACCTTAAGTAAAGAAATTTTTAAAATTCCAAGTACATATATGTATGCATTATTTCAAATACAGAATTTTATATACTGGGAGAAAGGGACAAATTTTGAGATTTGATTTTAAAGACAATGTTACACACAACATATGAACATTTCCAAACTAAGCAATAATTCAATATAAACAGATTTTAAATTAAAGAAAACAAAAATTAGTAGTAAATAAAGAGATCTTTTGTATTTTGGCAAACAATCCTCGTTATTGCAAAAACGGATTTTTATAAATTATTTAGATTAAAAAACATTTGAGAAAACTGAACAAAGAATTAGTTTGAAAATACTCAGTACTTGTAATATCAGATTGCACCAGAAGAGGTATAGCGTGGTTTAATCTGTACGATACTGTAATTGTTAATTATCGTTGTGTATATTTAATAACACTTATGAACTGATTCAATTTATTTCAAATAATATGAAATCATTATTGTAGGTATATCTCAAAACAACTAACCTCTCTTTTGAACCCACAGTTTATTCGTTTTTCCCACCATCTTCACACTCTAATTAAATTAAAGTACAATCTTCTTCTCTCCCTTGAGCTTCTTGTTATTGAACTAAGTATAAGCTGATTTGAATAAGAACTCAATAACAAGTTTTTACTTGTTCACAGACGCACTGCAACGATAAACCATTAGAAACGTAAAAAGCCGCGAATTAATAGGATTGTACTCTGTGGTAATAACAATATCACAGAATAACAATAGACGAAATTAGACTGGTGTTAAAGTATCGATATTTATTACTAAAATATTTTTAAACTATATTCGATATTGAAGGATAAATATCGTCACCCGTATTTTTGAAATAACTTTATTTTTCATTTTATCTCGTAAATTATTTAAACTTAATTGATTCTACTTTATTTACACTATATTGTATTTTTCTTCTTTCCCTTGTTTATTTATTTACTTATTATAAAACGAAATATAAATTTATATAGATATATTTCTGAGGTTTAAAAATTATTATAATCTTTGATACCTATAGTGCCTACTTTACTTAGAGTAGTAAGACAGTTAAACATAGAAAATGACGAGTATTTCTAAAAAGTCTTACTGAAAAATATTGATTATCAATAGAGATATAGACACAGAGATATTCAATCAATTCAATATAATTTTATCTATATATGTTAATCTCAAACATTTGATGAGCAGGATTTAGCTTCAATATAATTATGATCGTTAATGCTACTCTAGATGGCTTTACCATTATAATCTAACAATTTTATATATTTATATTGTAATTTGTTTAGTAAATACACTGGATTATAATCTGTGTAAATTATTGTTAAACTGAATTACAATTGTGTTTTAGAGGCTGATATATTGAAATATCGATATTTCTATTCCATATTTCAACTCCGATAAAAATCCGTTATTTATAAAGATATCAACAGTTCAGAATGTAGCCATTTGCATCTATCTTAACAGGCATTTATCCAACAAGTGAACGCGTCCCGTGTCCAGTCTACATGTGCCTGCGATACTTTTTTTTTTCGAACTGTCTACGCTGTTGGCATTGATTAGTTTTGGTACATCGTGTCGTTTGACATTTCTCGCTAATGTGACATCTCCACTATTGCAAAGTGGCCTTGTTCCGCTCGTAACAATATCATCATCGTATATATTAATACGTAAAGCCAAAATTCTATATCCCTTTTTAAGTGAATTGCGTGAACGGATGAATACGAAATTTGGCATAGTAAACGTTTATATGGAGGAGAAGTACAGAAAGCTATTTATTTTATGTAAAATGCATTAGAAGTACATTAAATTAATTAAAATATGCATTACTCAACTACTGCTTCAATTTTACACAACATATACACACATGTAAATAAAAAATACATTTTGACATCCGTCAATTACGGACTTCAAAAAAGGTTGCGAAGGAGGTTGCTATGTTCGACTGTATGTATTTTTTTTACTCTTACGTACCATTTTTTATTCTACATTCAACAATGATATTATAACTTATATATTAATACGTTATTTATACGTACATATCTTATTAATCCAAAACTTTGTATCCCTTTTTAAGCGAATTACGCGAACGGATGAACTTGAAATTTAGCATAGTTAAAGTTTAAATGGCAGAGAAGTGCACAAAGCTATTTTTTTTAGTATAAAATGTATTACAAGCATATTAAATTAATTAAAATATACATTACTCATTAAATGAAAAAGATGTTTTAAACATCCTTCATCCTTCTTACGTTCCAATTACCTTTTAAATATTTTTAACATGACTGATGTTGCATGCCTTACAATATGCTCTTTGAAATCAACTGGTCAAATTGTAGGTTAATTTTAGAATAATATAATACGTAAATTCATAACATACATTAATATTAATTGATAAATTATTTTTCTATATCTTTATTCTATACTAGCTGACCCGTGCAACTTCGTCTGCACCAAATCGGTTATTACCGATTTCAATTGTATTTTTAAACGCAAATAATCTTAAACATCCTAAAAGCCGATTGCAGCGACATCTAGCACTTCCAATTGTGAATCCAAACTATCCAGGGACTCACTCAAACATATACCCAGTTGGTATGTGAGAAATCTTTTAAAATAAGCCTAGAATCTGTTCGCAGCATTACCTAAAGTAGTGTCATCAAAGTGAAGATCAAAACTAACTTACATATATTGCCGATAAATGTCTTCCCAGTACCCCTTGTAACTTCATCACGTAACGTACTGTAAAAATTGAACTTTATCTACATTAAATTTCCATTTTGTTTTAGTGTGTTTGTCTGCATTCAATTTTAATTTTGTCACATTTATGTTACTTCTGACATATAAACCACCTTTTTTACTGAGAAACTGAACTTGGGATAACATACCTTTCTAACAGTGAAAGAATTTTTGAAATCGGATCAGTAATAGGTACCAAGCATTCCTCGAAAACAAAACTTTACCTCTCATTATAATATTAGTATAAATACAACATAGTATAGTAACTGCAAACACCTCAACTTATTTATTTTAATCGTAAATTCACAAACCTAAAACCCAACTACTTCAAGACTCAACAATATTTAGAAAACTAATTTTATCAAATATCGAAACAACACACGTACTGATAGAACTCTAATTGAGATTCATTTTCTACAATGCAATGTAACTATTATCTAGGTTTATGTTTTAGGAAAAAATCTTGTCACCTTTGTTTAGCAAACATTTTTCATACAATAAAATAAGTGTAACAACATATAAGTGACAGTTTCGTTTACACATATTTGTTTCATATGTGGTTGACAATTACGCATAGAAACGTCATATAGCCGTAGCTCAGTTGTAACGCGTTGGACATTGTATGGTTCGACGGAGCCGACGGTTCGGAACCCAGCAGTCTTTTTTTTGGTATTATTTTTTAAAGTAGCTTTGGGAAATATAGCTTAAATTTTTAGTTAATCTGTCTGCTATATATAGCACAAAGAAAATTTACCAAAATCCGTTAAGAATTTCATTAAGTACAAATTTTTGACTTTCGTCCGTTATCCTGGAGAATTCCTTGTGTTTTATGAGACAAAAAGTATTCTATATGTAACCTTGTAATATTAGTTATCACTGTGCCAAGTTTCGTCAAAATCGGTTCAGTACTTTCAGCGTGATGCGTGTTCACAGGGACAGAAAGACAGACAGACAAAAATTGTAAAAAGATTATTTTTGGCTTCTATATCGATAACAAAGACTGCCCCGATCAAAATTTTCAAAAAATATTTAATGTACAGATTTGACCTTGCTACAGTTTTATTATAGTATAGATTTTTCTTTATCTCTAGTAAATTTATGGAACTACTGAAATAATTATTATTCTCTTTGGTTTAATTGAATGTCAAAATTTTTAGATGACAGATTGCTTTCACTTCATGTCATGTTATGTTTGCTTCATGTTGCCATAAGCCCAGACTATTAGTTCTCAGTATATAGTATCTTATCTATGCTATTAGTCGTACAAGTAGCCATAAGAGTAAAGCAATATTTCCAAAGTCAGTGTCAATATTTTAATGTTTAGTATTTCTATATGGTGTACTCAAATGATGATTCAATAAAAAATGAGCGAAAAATAGTTTGTAAAATCAAAATAAGAAAATTTGTTTGGTCATGAAAGTAATCCATGACTTACAACTCCGCGGTTACAATGATGCAGTTCAACTTGATGTAGCAATTATATTTAGTACAGTTAATGATGAATTATGAACAAAAATGAATTCATTTTCAAAAGTTAATGGTAGTATTAAAAACATCTTTGTATTGGATTCATCATTTGATTTTATTGTGTATCCATTACTTTTTCAAATGATGATACTGGGCATATCACTATTCCTCATAACGTACAGATTATATTTAATTTAACATCACCCAGAAATACCACGCACCCATGGTGTGTAAAATTAGTTGAAAATTGTGTGATGAGTTGCGATAAATTTCTTTATTTTCGTAAAGTTATTTGTTTCAAATTTATAATTCATTTCAATTTTCATTTAGACATCGATTTTTTTAAATGTTTATATAATTTAAAAAAAAGTGGCAAATAACTAAGTAGGCATGATAAAAACCTTTGATTATAGAGGTTATACCCTTTGATAGAAGAACCCTAATAAAGTTCAAACTTTAAAAGTTCAATGAACTATGGTCGAATGTCGACCACTGGGCGCCCACTAGTTTGATGAAATATAACTAAATTCTGCAGTCCCGATTCTTTTCTCCTACTAAAACGAGGCGATCTGCATGTTTATTTTTGTGAAATCGATTCATTTTTAAAAGGTAGCCCACGCTTCATCCCAATATTAACTAAGCCAGAACTGATTTCACGAAAACAACCCAATGGTTTCTAAGACAAGTTTCCCCTATCTTCCTGCTAAGACTTGATGTGGTTTCCCCATGCTGTCCCAGTTAAAACTCAAAACAATTAAATAGCTGTGTTATATTTTGAATTTTTAAAATAATTTTAGTGTGAATTAAAAGAACAAAATTTTAGAAGTTGTTTTTTGAAATTTTTTCATTAATGTAGTTTTCATATCTATGGGCACTTGGGGGAATAATTGTATACATTGTTGCAAAATATTAATATTACATGTACATGCATTGCATGTATTGCATGCATTACTAGCATGCCATAACGCGAAATTATAAATATATTTCCAGCCAAAAATACCGCTCAACATGCCTAAAGTTTTCAATTTAAAAAGTAATACTAACAAGCAGATAGAAACGTGCCCTTTCATAATATCTATGGATATATCAATAAAATAACAATCATGACTAGGCAATTTTAATATTATACAAACCACAAGCTACGACCGGCATCTGTGCACCAAGTGGGCAATTTCTCGCCGACTTAAATAAATAATAAAGAATATAAAAGCCAAATAGCACAAGTTTATGAATAAAATATAAAATCCACTACATAATATTCCAACATCCTGCCAAAAACACCGGTAAAGTTCTTTACTACATGCTATAATCAAAATATATATATATATATACTAGCGGACCGGGCGGACGTTGTCCTGCCTTGAAAACAAAAAAAATCCTAAAAGTCGATCGCAGCGCCACCTGCCGGGTCCAATTGTGAATCTAAACCATTCTCGAATCTCCACGAACACACACAAAAAATTTCATCAAAATCGGTCCAGTCGTTTAGGTGGAGTTCAGTCACATACACACGCACACAAGAAATATATATATTAAGATATATATAGCTCATGGGAAGCGTCCGGTGACGATGACGCAAGTTTCACGCTTTTTGTTCTAATTTTTATTATACTCTTTGTTTTGTTCACGCAAAAAGTGCTCAACGCGCTTAAAGATGTTTTCATATCGAAAACACACACTTTGTATGAAGTAGTTAATAATAAAATGTAGTTTAAAAGCCACGCCTAGACGATGGTGATACGTAAATATATTTGAAAACGCATAGATTTTATATTACAATAAACAAGAAGTCCTAGCGTTCAATGTATCTCTACACTCTTACGTTCAGTCTAGTATTAAATTATTATTGAAATTTCCAATTTAACACAGTAGAAGCACACAAATCTCTCAATCTTCATTATTTATTGGAATACTTAATAAAATGAATCTCCACACGTATGTTTATTTATTAACTTATTTACAAACATGTACATATCATAAATAAACAATATTATTATTATTACAAGATAAATACATTTTTGTTGCAGCCCGACTAGTAAACAAAAATAAAGTCATTAACTTATTCTGAAACTTCTTAAAATGGGATAGATTATTTCTAAGGATTCACTAACTTCATTTCTTGTTTTGGCACCTGGAAAAAAAATGTAAATTATTGTAAGTGTATTACATTTAACTTACGCATAGAAAATTTTGTGCCGCATGTTGACCTAGAGAATAAGTAAACAACAATAAGTTCAGTAACCAACCTCGGTAACTTTGATAGGAATGTGATTAAGCAAATAGCGCCATTGTTTTACACTATTGGTGAATATCCACCAGCAGAAAGAATTTTGATTAAAGCGAAAAACCGGACCAATCCTTTTTTGAGTGTAGTAAAAGCTCAACGAAGATAATTAAAAAAGAAAGCTATAAAGTAAGTTCGATTGTCATACATTTTTTTAAAAGAAGTTGGAAGTTGTAGTAGAGCAGAAACACACGCTCAAGAATTTAGCTGGTCAAAACTTGAACGATAATGACACACAAATGACCACAAGTGAAATAACTAATCTCAAAAAATTTATCGAGCACCCACAACAGTGGCGAGTGACACCCAGAAACAACTCTTTTAAAATGGCCGATGTTTAAAAATCAATTCATGAAACTATAGTTATCGTTTATTTTATTTTAAGAATTGGGAAAGCTATTCGACATTGAAAAACCTTACAGGATGAAAACGTGAGAAGGTTGCACATACCGAATAATTTGTAATAAATTGAAATAACTATGATTTAACTGATTAAACTACTACCTACTTAACTACTTTTAATTTGTAGCGTTAGTAAATAATTAATATAGTACTATAGATACGAATAATACACATAGCCATAAGACCTTCAGTACAAAGCTAAGCTATATTTTACTCTGCTCACACACTTTAGTGTCGCACCTGCAGCGAGATTTTGTTTCTAATGTAGTCGAAAAAAAAAATTAAGGTTGTTGGTTTATCTTGTTTAAAACCCTTAATACACTATGTTGTTTACTGAGCCTATATTCTGCTCTTGCTCAGCAGTGGAAGATTTATCGATTGATATTGTTTATGTGATTAGTATAACTACATTTAGTATAAGTACATTTACATTTACATTTATCTTTCTGTCGTCCTGTAATGTATAATTGACAATTTAAAAGGTTACATACCTGTTATAACTAATTTTCCATTAACAAAAATCAATAGCACTACTCTGGGTCGTACCATCCTATAGACTAGTCCTGCAAATAATTCTGGTTCATAACTGGTAAATTGACCATGTGATTGTTGTAACGCCTCTAATCTTACAGGAAACCTGACGTCAGCAGTTGCAACAAAATTTTGAATTTTGAAATCCAAAAACTTAGCCTAAAAACAAATATATATATATCACTCTTTTATTTAATCAGAAATAACTTAAAATTAACATTTTTTGAGTTTCACTAGGAAGTCAATAAAATAACGTGAAAAGAATACACCCAACCCAACAGGTACGTCAATACAAAGAAAACGGAAAATAAGTAAATGTAGTTCTCCTTTTTAGGGTTAATTTGTAAGTAGCCTTAACAGCAAACATTAATAGGAAGAGAATAATCTTCCTCAAGATAATTTTCACAAAGATGCTTATGACGACAGGGCGATTCGATCGCTACCTCTAATACAGCTCAACTCATTCGGAATTGAAGAGTACTCAAGAAGGTAAATTGTCCTCGAACTGTACATAAATTTGTTTTACAGTCCCCATCCAAAAGTCGATCGTACCGTTTCCGAGAACGCCATAAAAAGGCAGTTCAATTTTTATTTTAAAATCCTTAAGCTACTTCCAGACCTGCGTGTATCAACACGAAGTCTTGTCTGTGATCACACTAAATGTGTAGATGTGGGAAATATTATTGTTATGCGTTACGAACTATGGGGCTGCGTGACGATAGACGCAGCACAATAACTGGGCTGGTGGTTTTTACACACATCAAAGGAGTGTAGCGGACGTTAATGTCGAGTCATTGGAAAGACACAGGTTTGGCAACGTATAATCTGCGCTATTGTCGGAATGATTTTTGACGTTAATCTTAGTGCGCCAAGTAGTCGAAGCTTAGTTTCGCAGGTATGGGAGTAGCATTAGATTGTGAGGCGTTTCGAGACATTATTTTTATATAGTTAATAGACGGAACAGCAGAAATACCTGTCTGCCAATGTCAATAATAAGGTACAGCAATTAGAAGTTGCCGTGTTGCATATTATAACACGGTGAAACTTCTAGCTGGCCTTCTGCCAGCTAAGCGTTAGATTTGTTGATGACACGCGAACACAGTGCAGTTACGTACTGCTAGTACTATAGCCCGACATTAATACACCAAGATAAAACATAAGAGAACCCATATATGTAAATGGCAAATTTAGTAGAGATGAAGCCATCCAGGACACCAAAAAGCTAGCCCGAAAGGTGTTGGAAATAGCTGGAATAAAAAAAGTAGTATCTCTTCTCACAAGTATGTGTTTTCTTGCTATATGTAATTCATTGAGAACAAAGACGTCTCCAAATATCTAACGGGATAATTAATAAGCATATAGCGCTTAAGTATACCCCCTCTTTTCCTTACACCACGCCGCGCTGACTTCATGATTAACGCGCTGTGGCTTAGCCTGACATTATAGCAGCGTAGAGGTAAATCTCCGTAAATAAGCGTGGACAATTAAAAGAAAAAAGTTGGGCTATTGAAAGAATGTTTCCTTCATTATTTCAAATTTCTCCATCCCTCAATTTTTTTCCACCCCTTAAGAGTGGATTTTTTGAAAAAGTAAAGGATAGCAAGATGTAGACTAACGAAATGGATCCAAATACATTATTCAAAGTTTCTTTCTTCCAACCCTTAGGAGTTGACTAATCAAAAAAGTAAAGGATAGGCCCCTGTGGGCAAACGTAATGTATTCAAATGAATTATTCCAAATTTCCTCATTCTTAATTTTCTTTTCCATCTCCATTTCCACCCCTTGGGAGTTGACTTATCAAAAAGTAAAGAATGAGCAATGTGGGCAAAAGAAGTTTTTCAAGAATAGTCCTTGAAATTTTCGGTTTTTCGAATTTTCTTCAAACGCTGGCCCAAGTATTCATAAATCTTCTATAGTATTTTTATAAAGATGAGCAAAAAAAATTATATGAATGGCAAAAATGGGCGATCGATGGGACATCCATCTACGAATTTCCAAATTTTTACACTAAAAGTGAGGGGCCAACTTCCCAGAGCTCTTTGTTTGAGATAATCTTACAGAAGATAGTTAACAAAGTGAAATAAAAGGAAGTAAGTACGTGGAAACATTATGAAACTTTAAGGGTATTTCTCATAAGTTTGAAGTATTATGCCTTTTAATTTTCTGGATCGCGATATTCGTATCATGTGGGACGTAAATTCTATTAACGTAATCTTGCAAAAATAGTGTATTTATGGAAACTTACAGGAAATCCCAGTTTCTGAATAATCCTGGCAATTTTTCTGGCCGCTATATACGAATCATGTTCAGTTCTAGTACCTGTACATACTATTTTTCCAGATCTGTAACAAGTTAATTTGAATAAAAGTTTTATCATAACGTGCGTGTAACTTTTATGGATTTAATGTAAATTTACTAAAATAAACTGATATAACGTTTGTATTTCGGTAGATTTTGTAATTTTATTTTTGTGCATGTGTTTATGTGATAAACTGAAATATGACATATTTATGACACCCAATTATTTGTAACATTTTTACCTACCAAAATTATATGAATTTCATATCGCCGCGAATAATTGAAAACTTGTTAATTTTTAATTGTATTATAGCTAACAAAACAAGAATGTTATCTGATCTTATATGACATCCTGCGTAATCGATTAAAGTAAGATAAGTCACTAACAAATATTATTGAGACTTTAAAGCTTGGTATGTTACAATCGCATTTTAATTACTTATTTTTTTAGTAACGACAGAAATGACAGTTATTTATAGTGGTATGTAAGGAGCGTGGAAAAAAACATGTTGTCAACAATAGTTTGGTGTGATGATTATAATTATTAATTGAACTCAATTAATAAAGGGCAAAGAGAATCTTAACAAAGCGTGAGAGTGCTACTTATACTGTAAACATAATATTCAATTGTTTTCTTCGTAAAACTAAGATAAGACTCTTAAAAAAAATATATATAAATGTTCCACGAAATTAACTACAATAAACTCTTTCTAATCGTGGGTAAAAAAAATGTGAGCACTTGTTCTTTTTCCCGGTTGAAATTGTTATTATTCGCGGATCCTTAATTAGTATCTAATATTTATCTAATGATTTGTTACAATAGGTAACAATAAATAAACATCAAAATAATAAAGGAAAAAGAAACCAAGTTTATAGCGTCGAAGCCTAATGTTCTTTGGCAAAAGCCGCCGTCATACAATTTCCGAGTTACAAATAAACCCCGTGTCGGTAGCCCCTTTGATAAAGTCGAGAAGGTACATGCGTCGGCTTTTTAGTCAACTCTATTAGATATGAACATAATTGACTGATTTCGAAATTGTTTTGTTTCTGAAGTGGCAGATTATGTAAAGAAAAATAATTTAAACTTTAGGGTTGTTCTAGTTTCGGCTAAGTTTAAATCTATGGATTCGAAATTAAATGACCTATCAAAAGATGCAAGGCAATCAAAAATCAGTAAAGTCCTTAAACCTTTACATAATCTAATAGAAAATAGCAGTCAATAAGGGTGTTCTCTTATCAATAAATTGAAAAGATATTCTTATACAAAGTACTATTCCGTTTTGTGACATAAATATCGAATTTATTCCCCACGAATAAAGAGTATACTCCATTGATTTAGTCACTATAATGGTTTTGATTTTACAGCTTACACTTTTAATTATTAAACTAAAATACTTCATATTGTTGCTACAAGTATAATTTTTGCATAGATTCTTAAACTGGAGATTTATTGTGGATAGTTTTTAAGTTCATAAAAAAATTGGAATTTACCTAATTTAAAATACAAATGGTGTACTTATATATCTTTAAAATCTATGAATTTACTTACTTAAATACTAGAGCTGTCGCACGAGGTTCTAAAATTTTCATTATTACTCCTTGAAATCGTGACGGATTATATTCAGAATATCTAGTTCTGCTGTATATATCAAATAAATTTAATTCACAACCCAGTCTTACTGTTGACACACAGTTTCTGTAAAAGAAATTAATACAGTTTACAATAATGTAATTGCAATCTATATTTATACTAATCATTACATAGTATAAAACAAAGTCCCCTACCGCGTCTGTCTGTTCGCGATAAACTCAAAAACTACTGAACGGATTTTCATGCGGGTTTCACCAGTGGATAGAAGGATTCATGGGGAAGGTTTTGGTATATAATTTGTCCAGGATTTTTTTATAATTAGGGACAACGTCTGCCGGGCCGGCTAGTCTTCTATAAATAAAACTATCATAAAGGCTCAATGAGAACGGTGAATCGGCCCCAGAAAGATATTCAAACAGTAGTTAAAGGATTTGTAGGTTCTACTAAAATAATAAGATCTCGAAAGTTTCAGATATCACACTTAATTGGTTTTCGAGAAAAAGCAAAATTTATATCATCATCATTACCCTTATCCCACCTAAATAGGGTCGGCACAACATGTTTTCTTTTTCCACTCTCTTCTGTCAAATACTGAGATAGTATTCACACCTTTTACGCACATATCATTTTTCACACAGTCCATCCATACCTTTTTCGGCCTTCCTCTACTCGTATATCCGTCCACCATCATACTCAGCACTTTTCTAGTTACATGGTTTTCATCTCTCCTCATGACATGCCCATACCATGCTAACCTATTACTCCTCAACTTCTCTGTCACTGGTACTATTTTCAAACTTCCTATGATATACTTATTCTTAATCTTATCCATTCTAGTCACACCACACATCCACCTTAACATTCGCATCTCTGCCACATGTAATTTTCTCTCATCCGTCTCTTTTGTAGCCCAGCATCATAGTTTTATATACCTCCCTTTGAGTTTCAAAGGCATTCGTGGGTCACAAGCTACCCCGGACATATTTCGCCATTTCATCCATCCTGCATTTATCCTATTCCTCACGTCCTTATCAATGCCACCGTCGTTTTTTATCAATGAACCGAGAAATTGATTCTGAGTCAACTCAGTCTCATCTCTTATTCGTCTCGCTATCACTCTTTCCCAAACCTTCATACTATGTGACATGAGCTTTATTCTTCGATAATTGTAACATTCCTGCACATCACCCTTACTCTTAAAAATAGGTACTATTATGCTATTGCACCACTCATTTGGGATCGCTTCTTCTTGTAACATCTTATTAAAAATAAAGTCAGCCACATCCATCCATCTACTTTTAAAAACTTCCATACTTCTATAGGTATGCCATCTGGCCCTACGGCTTTTCCGTTTTTCATACCATTCACAGCTTTTCTTACTTCATTCTCGCTCATTTTTTGTACAACGCCTAAATTTAACGGTACAGTCTCTAACACTCCGGCCCCGTCATTTTCTTAATTCATCAGTGTTTCAAAATATCTCTTGCAACGACTCTTTATATCCTCATCAACTTTTCCTCTATCATTTTCTATACATTTAACGTGTGTAATATCTCCTGTACTCTTCTCTCTCGCTTTAGCTAAACGATACAAATATTTTTGTGTTTATGAACTCTCCAATGATTGGCACAAATCATCTTGTACTTTCGCTCTAGCAATAGTTACCGCTATTTTTGCATTTCTCTTACATTCTGCATACATTACTCTCTTATTTTATTTAACCGTGCTATTTTGGTCTTCAAAACATTTCCATTCCTTAAAAGCTATCTTCTTTTCTTTCAAAGCCTTTTGTATCTCTTCATTCCACCACCACGTGTCTTTATCTATATTTTGTCTTTCTTTCGTTTCACCAAAGATATCTCTTGCCACATTCCTTATATTTTGTTTTTTTTTTTTTTTTTTTGGTTTTTTTTTTGATTTTTTTTTGGGTTTTTTTTTTTTTAATATTATTTTTTTTTTTAAATATATTTTTTTACTTAATTTAATGTTTTTTTTATTGTCCCCTTCTTCTACATGTTGCCATTTCATTACAACATTCATTATTTTTTTTCTTTTTTTTTTTTTTTTTTTTTTTTTTTTTTTTTTTTTTTTTTTTTTCCCTTTTTTTTTTTTTTTTTTTTTTTTTTTTTTTTTTTTTTTTCCCTTCCCCTTTTTTTTTTTCCTTTTTTTTTTTTTTTTTTTTTTTTTTTCTTTTTTTTTTTTTTTTTATTTTTAAAATCCCTTTGTAATTTTTCTTTTAATATTTTTCCTTCTCCTCTTTCTCGATAGAATTTTCCCGACATTTTGCTCTTTAAAGTATTTAAGATTCAGCTTGATAGTATACGAATAGCCCAGGGATCCTGACTATTATACATTATCTTTTTCATTTCTATTATTTTATTGACAGCTTTCTTTCTAAATTCTTTCGCATATTTATCTCCATTAAATACCATTTAACTCTAGGTGGAGGTTTGTAAATAGTTCCGGCCAGTTTTAAATTTATTTTTAAACCTAACACTAATAAACGATATTGAGTCGCTAATACCTCTCCAGGTAAAACCATGCAATCCTTCACTATTTTAATACTATTTCTTCGTAAGAGAAAATAATCAATTTAGGTAGTGAAGTATGATTTGGTTAAATTTTTATGATCGGCCGCCTGCGTCAACACTCCTTGGGATGAAGGCATAGTGCCCTAAATACAATTTATCATAGTACTAGCAAAATACATATTGAATTAAATAATAAAAATATTTACAATATTCGCAATAAAATTTAAGAGCTAGAACTAAAATACTATAAAATGAAACTTCCTTTCCACTATTATTTTGGATTACTTCTAAGCAGTACAAGCTTAGGCCTGGAACAATCCTTGATTAATATGACGATTTGTGCATTCCGTACTGCTCCTTATAATATCCCGTTAACATTATGTTGGCATACTAGTGAATTTCTAAGGAATACAAGCTT
The DNA here is from genome assembly GCA_036509395.1 of Antheraea yamamai. Classification (NCBI taxonomy): domain Eukaryota; kingdom Metazoa; phylum Arthropoda; class Insecta; order Lepidoptera; family Saturniidae; genus Antheraea; species Antheraea yamamai. The sequence continues at coordinate 13,613,302 of AP028435.1, read as the reverse complement.
ATGGCCGCAACAATCCTCGCTCACTATGAAGATTTGTGCACTCGGTACTGCTCCTTGTAATATCCAGTCAAAATTGTGTTGGCATACTAGTGGATTTCTAAGCAGTACAAGCATATGGCAGCAATAATCCTTGCTCAGTATGACGTTTTTTAGATTAGTGCACTCCATACTGTTCCTTATAATATCCAGTCAACTCTGTGTTGGCATATTAGTGGATCTATTATAAAATAATACAATATTGTCGCTATTTAATGCCAAAAAAAAAATATTATTACATAATAATAAACCAATTTAGATGTTTTGAAGGTGAACATCAACGTTTTTTATATAAGGCAATTAAAGGTTGGAAAGTATATAAGAAGCAAAACTTATATGTGTATAAAAAAAAAGTTTCTTTGAAGTCACTGAATGTAGAACCTACTCACTTTTTAACATCTTGGGGGATAGTAATAGCTTCATAAAAACAATCAAAAAAATTAAAATATTTTTGTAAGAAATTTTATAACACTTGTTTAAATATGACAATATGCAACAATTAATTATAATCAGTTGGCTTTGAGTTGTTAATAATTTTATTTAGACCAATATTTTACCTGTTTAAACAGTAACAGATATTGTTCTTTAAAATATTGATTAAAGCAGAATCAACTTTAATCCTTGAATATTAGTTTTAATTGCTTATAAAATGTGATCATATAATTATTTAAATAACTTTAGTATCTGTAGTTTAAAAGGTAATAACATTAAAACCAATTATCTTTATATACTTATAAAAATGATAATTTTTTTTCTCAATTGGGCGTTCATTTTTAAATTTGTTTAAAAAGATGTAGTTTTGTATATGACATATTCAAAATATATATTAATTATCGAACTCTGTCCAAATAAAAAATTAAAGCTTAAAATTCTTTGGGTAAAAATGTGGTTTTTGTCTTTTCTATTATTTCACGCCTATATAAAACATTTAAATACCCATTAGGTTTATAAGGAAATAAAATAAAGATTTGACAAAAAATGAACTACATAATTGTACCAAAATTATCTCATGGTTAAACATATATTTTAAACCAAAATTGTTTTTGTATGGTCTTATAAAGCCATCATTTTTTTATGCTATTATTGTATGTATGCTGCATTAGCTCCCAAAACTGGTGAAAACCGCATGAAAATCTGTTCAGTGGTTTTTGAGATTATCGTGTACAGACAGACAGATGTTGCAGAGGACTTTGTTTTATAATATGTAGTGATGGCATGTATTTTCTTGGTAATACTATAGACGTTGTCATAAAATAGAGATATTCTGGTTTCATAGGTGCCAAGTAAAATCATCTATATTAAATATAAATATTTTAGTAAATATTGCTTATCCCCATCTTATTTGCTACATGTTCTTAAGTACATACATGATTTTTATACTATTCTTAGCTTGACTTGTGCCACTGGTCATTGGTGTTATAGCCCTCATGGAACTATGTGGATTCACTGGTTGCGGTGTAAAAGCATTATGAGTAGGTGTTAACGCCACCTCACCAGATATATGTGAATTTGATGTGACAACTTGTACTGAAGACATTTCTCCTATAGATCTACTGGTATCTTTCTTTTCACTAGGTGTCTGATGTACATTTATATTATTATTTATTTTAGGCGTATTTGGAAGGCTACTTGATTCAGGCTGACTTGTTATTATACTACTCAAGTTATCTATTGTATCCATGTTTGTTAAGTCATTTCTACTTTGTGCTTCTGTTGTTGACATGATCTGAAAATATGATGAAAAACTTTTATATTATTTATAATTAAAAAACTAAATGATATACTAGATTTTGTCTACTTTGGTCATTATCTTAAAAATACATTTTATATACAGAGGAAAACTTAAGCACCATGCCAATTGTCCAACTTCCACATGGCCGGAAAACATATATCACTGAATACTTAGTGCCATATAGCTGAATGCTTGGTGCCATATAGCTGAATGCTTAGTGCCATATAACTGAATGCTTAGTGCCGTATAGCTGAATGATTAGTGCTTAAAGTCGTAGTTTTAAAACTTTATATTAAATTAAGTTATCGTTATTATTTTTTTTGGATATGGACCAAGTGCCTAGTATGTAAAGATAAAAAAGTCAAAATTTATCAAATAGTTTTTGGGTAATGCAATCACATCGGCAGACTTCTATCATTTTATTTATATAGAAGATAACGCAATTTTTAGAGAGAAAATAAAAACCGTGACTAAAATTGGGATGATAAACAGGAAAGAAAAAAATATTGTCTCATATATTTCTATAATAGTGAAGAAATATGGATGAATAAAAAAACCTAAATAACTTTTTTAATACTATAGAATACTAGTTAAATCTTATTGCTATGGGTAGTTCCGACAATAAAAGTTATAAATACAAACACATTTTGCAAAGAAAATATTCTTCGTGTAGATAAGTACGTACCTAAATTAATATTATATATTTTATAGGAAGAAACATATATATGTACGACTACTGCGATGAAATAATATCTGTAAAATAATCTGTGTTTACATTCTTACAACACCCTATGCCATATGCCATAGGGATGCCATATGAATTAAATTAACGAATCGATTTTTATACAATTTATAGAAATCGATTTTTTTCATAGAGAACATCCCTGTACCACTTCAATCCGAGTCTATATTATCTATGAGACACAAATTCATCACAGAAGAGGATACTTATACTACGTGTAACGAATGAGCAATGAATCACAGACTACTAAGAAGTTACTACTAATGAATTACGATGGTAAGTTACTGTTACTCAAGAAATTTATTACTTTTAAATTCCTTGCTTTTACTCAATGATGGTCTGTCTACTGCTCTTAATTTTTAATTACACTTAGCATAGTCTTATTTTTACCCTAGATTTTCGTTACTAGATAAAAATACACTGTATTTTTATCAGTTTCATTCAGCTTAATTATTGTACATTATATTACGTGCTGGTTATCATTATGTTTTTCTCATTAAAACAACTTATATTGAACAGTCCAAAGATAACAGTCCGAATGAAAACTCTAATTTTAATCAATGTAAACCACAATTGTAACCATAGTTTATAATTTTGTCAACTCTGAATCTGATGGACTGCATTATTCACGCTTTATTTCTGCAAGTAAAACCAGTAAGTCTAAGGTGCCATGGTCGAGTAAATGTTCGATATATGTAATAAAATAGATCGTTATTTTATATTGGTATTAAATAGTTCATTATGATTTGATATATCGGAACCAAACAGCGACGTTTTTTGAATATCGATATAATTGAATAGCCTGGGATATATTACCTGTACATAAAATTATTCTTATTTAATTTAGGGACAGTAATCCTTCGCCAAAAAATCGATTCGTGAAGAAATTTTGGACTAGAGAATTGATTATCCTAATACCAATCTCTTAATTTTTTAAATTTTTTTTGATATTTTAGAAATTATAACTTATTGTATCGGGTTTTAGATTTATTGACATAGAAAAAAATTTATTCATGATGTTATAGTGTCAAAGATCGATTCGCTGATTTGAATTTGTGAAATCAATAAAAAGTTATCAATTTTTCGATGCCAATCAATTGATCATTCAATTTCAGATCATCCCTAATTTAACTCCATAACAGTACTTGTACGACTAACAGTCTGTGCTAGAGATGGTAACTCAGTGAAAATCCTTGCGCTAACTCAGTAACTCAGGCGCAGTTAACTGCGCCGGCTCATTGCGCTAACTCAAAATTGCGCCATGACAAAACAACAAGAAAATGAAAACATGCCGAGTGAGCAACGTAATGCGCGCCATCTGTAAGCCGCGATCAAAGGTACTTAGCACAAACAGCGCGCAAACTGCGTTGGCTCATTGTTCACTTATCGAGTGAGAGAAAGAATGAATAATATCGGGCATGAATAGATTTGACTGTGCTCATTCGGGTAATGTTATGTATGTTTATGGTAAGATGGCATGTCCAAAAATGATGTATTTCAATGAATTTTTGTCTTTGTTACTTCAATACACTTTAGAACACAATATAACAATACTTTTGTACACTAAAACACAATAACAAATTAAAATAAATCAACCATGCTTTTCTTTCAACTAGTCCCCACAGAATCGATTATAGTTCATTCGTTTTGATTTTCGAACGTAAACGTATTCCGTCATTTAATTTACACACAACTGTCAACTCGGCCATCTGTCAAAATAAAACCTTATGGCCAGAACACTGCTTGGATTCCAGGCCATGATCTCTGGGAATGAGTCAGTGGATTCTTGCGCAAAGAATGCTGGCCAATCTGGTTCCTTTAACTATTATAGTCTATATACAGAAGATCTACGTTCTTTAGATAAACTAGATTATTAGAAGCATGGCAAAAGGATTGAAATTTTTCCAGAAAATATAAGGGAAAACCTTAGGGTTCTTTCCAAAATGAAATTCCCCAAAAACCATGATTTTTTAAATTCCCATATCTAAGTAAGGCCGTTACTTCCATCATCTGTCGTCTTCGTCTAGGTCATATTCGTACACCTGTGCATCTGTCTAAATTAAGGATTAGGGACCATTCTTTCTGCGAATGCGGCCTAGACGACGGTTCCCCAGATCATATATTCTTTAATTGTTCGAGAATCAGATTCTCCCTTTTCGATACGTCTCCTTATATTCCCCGTCCTATTATCCTTTATTATGTGTGTCTTAGCTTTAGTGAATAATAACCCTTTAATTTTACATGTCTTGTCATTATTTATTAAAATTAACAAGATCAAACTTTAATCAGATTATCTATTTCTTAATCAATATGTATCTATGTTTGGTTATTGTATGTATATTTGTAGGAAACATACAATAACTCGGTCTGAACACAAATTAATTATCTTCGTTTTCGAATTTCATTTTTTAATCGGTTTCCTTCGTTTATAACACTATCTGCCACAGACAGCGCACACTCTGTATCTACAACACATTGGCGGAATTGTGTATTGCTTACACACCGCGCCATAAATTAAAGAAGAAGAAAAATAAGTAAGGTGCAATCTAGAAAGTAAAGATTACCTAGGTATAATTCCATTTACATTTCACAGAGTCGCTGTTTATAAAAATGATATTCGAATATCCCGGGTCCTGCGACGAAGTTGAAGAAGTGAGTTAACACATCCAGCGCAGTGAAATGAGTTGGCGCAAGTGCGCGGCGCAGCGCAGTGTTACACATCTCTAGTCTGTGCCATAACCACAGAATAAAATTACTCCAAAGAGTATTACTCCATACGTAGTATCCTCTTAGTAGCATAGATAAGATACTATTAGTCTGTGATTACTCCTAGCGGAGCGGAGTAGACATAACAGATAATAGATATCTATGTTGGTATATACATATTTCTGGAATTATATTATAAAATATAACCGACCTTTCTCTACAATTTGTAACCTAGAAGTAATTATTGTTGAAGGAGTAACAGTTCAAAGATGAATACTCAACAAAGAGAAGAAAAACAGCTTGAAGCTATAATAGTAGCAATACTCAGTAGAGTAAACGATTTGAAGACTGCTATACAGGCTCTGATTACAAAATTAGAAACCGAGTATGAAACTATAAACTGGCCTACTTTTCTTGATAACTATGCAATTTTGTCTGGTCATGTGAGTATATCATTCTATTTAAGTTACTTATAAAAATTAGTCCTTGAGCTTTATTAAAAACTACCCGACCCGTGCCCACTTCGTTGGGCGGTAATAGGCATTATCAAGCTACAACTTTTCTCTAGAACTCGAATCATATATCTCTCATAGTTAAGGCAGCGTTCGTAAGAAACGTTTTCGTTCGACCATTTTTTCTCCGACTCCTCAGATATTATCCCCTACAACCTCACAAACTTTACTTCTTTATAATATTAGTATAGATAATTAGTTAATAGCTTCTGCCCGCGACAGAGTTATTTTGGGCTAAGATGCAGCAGAAGGTCTCAAAAGGAAAAAAGCCCCAATTTTAAAACATTTTTCATTGTTGCTCCGCTCCTATTACCCTTAGCGTGATGATATATAGCCTATGACACTCAAAAATAACGTGGCTTTCTATTGGTAAAAGAATTTTCAAAATCGGTTCAGTAGTTCCTGAGATTACCCCCTACAACGTCACAAACTTTACCTCTTTATAATATTAGTATATAGATTATAGCCCCTGCCCGCGACTTCGTCCGCGTAGTAGTAGTTACTACTCTGGGCTAAAGCTGACACACAGCAGAAGCTCTCAAAAAGAAAAGATCTTCTCGATTTTGAAACATTTTTTATCTGTGCTCAGCTCCTATTGGCCTCAGCATGATGATATATAGCCTATAACCATTCTCGATGAATGAGCTATATAACACTGAAAGAATTATTCAAATTGGACCAGTAGTTCCTGAGATTACCCCTTACAACGCCACAACGTCACAAACTTACAAACTTTACCTCTTTATAATATTAGTATAGGTAGATTACAATTTATCTGTGTTATCATTTCGATTCAGTTAACTGGCCTCAGTAAAATTCTTCAAGCAGAGTTGGCTTCATCGTTAAGGTCAAGGATTGTTCTACCTCTGCAACTAAGTTGTGAACGTGATGAGGCACTAGCTCGTCTCACGGAGGGTAGAGTACCTGCGTGTACTCATGATTTGGTACCAGATCTACTTCGTACAAAGCCAGAACCTCAGGCTGAACAACGCCTACAACAGTTTAATCATAAAGCTAGTACTTTGAGTTACGAAACTGCACAAGTAAGTTACAGTCTTAGGCTTTTAGTTATTAACTACTTATTAGTATTGTTCTTAGAATAACTAATTAGTATGTATTTCATACTCCTAATACAAATCTTTATATATAAATTTCTTCTGTACATGTGTATGTCATTGAACTCCTCCTAAATGGCTGGACCGATTTTGATGAAATTTTGTGTGCGTGTTCCAGTGGATACGAGAATAGTTTAGGTTTGATCATTTGACAATTTGACCCAGTAGGTGGTACTGTGGTTGAATTTTATTATTTTTTATTATCAAAGCAGGACATCATCCTCTGGGCGTGCTAGTATAGTTATAATTTTTTAAGTCTAAGTTTTTATAGGTAATTTATGGAAAAATCATTTATTATTTCATAACTATAAATGGAGTTACAAATTCCAAACCTGAGAACTACATTGTGGTTTTTTATAAACTTCATCCTAGTTGAGTCTATGTGTATAATACTGCATGTGTACAGTGCATAAAAAAAAATGATTTTATACATGGATTTTATGTTGGTTCCAACTTAACTGTGCTATAGGTGTAAAATTAAAAATGTATTGTTTTAGAAACAAGTTGCACAATTTACTAAAATTGTTAGTCATGTCTGGGAAATAATATCTAAAGGAAGAGAAGATTGGGAGGGAGAATCAATGAGATCTGCAGGTATGATATATTTAGATCTATAATAATAAAACCTACCTACCTTTGTTAGTTAAGGCACCTTAACTGAAGTAAATTATTATTACTTTTCCAGGAATGCAACCAACGCATAATATTGCTGATACACATGCCTTAGTAACTGCTGTAGGTACAGGAAAAGGTTTACGACCTGGTATGCCTTCTATTGTACCTCAGGGTGTAGGTGCACCTGGTATGGGACCTTCAAGAGGACCTACACCACAGCTTGGACAAGCTGCTCCGAGTTTACCAAAAGCACCATCAGCAATTAAAACAAATATAAAATCGGCAAATCAAATTCATCCTTACCAAAGATAATTTCTTCTTCGAAACTTATTTGTTGCTCATGATATTTTTGTCAAAATTCATTTCTACGATGTGGCAAATGAATAAGATTAAAGTGAGAGCAAAGCAGCTCAAACTCAGTAATTTAAAGTACTGTAATAAAATGAGAACACAAAACAATACCACGATGCATTGTTTATTAATAGATATTACATCCACATGCAAGGTTACAATAAAAGACTTGTCTAAACTTGGATAATACATGCTGTTATTGCAATCCCTCAAGGTTGGTGGTTAATGATGCTTCCCACTGTTTGATGACGCTATCTTTCTAATACGGAAATTAGCCGAAACGCATTAATAGTTCGTTACTGCTAATTACTGCCCTACTGGCTAATACGCGTTTATATATTTTTGCTTTATGGTTTCGAAATAACTTCAAAAAATGCTTCACCACCTCAACGAGAGTAGCTACCTTCAGACAATACCCTATAGTTCTTCTCGGGCCTTTTTGTCACTTCTTTTTTGGGGCATGCTATTTTTCAAAAGATGTAAATGCATAATTTTTTGCATCTCAAAAAGTGCAAAAATACTTGTTATTTTGGGTACTTGTGGCATATAATGGGTAAGATACTGTTGTAACATTTTCAGAACCAATGAAAATCACGAGATGTTCATAGTTTTAGGTTACTTCCCATACATTGAATACAGTTTTATTCAATTTACTCTTACACTATAAGTCCACTCTAATAAGTGCATTTATGTACTTCGATTGCTTTTGATTACAGAAATCTTACAGAATGATTAATTTTTGTAAAACCAGCGGGCCCGGCAGACATTGTCCCGCCCTGATTATAAAAAAAGCCTTGACAACAAGATATATACCAAAACCTTCCTCATGAATCATTTTATCCAATGGTGAAAACCGCACAAAATCGGTTCAGTAGTTTTTGAGTTTATTGTGAACAGACAGACAGACAGACGCGGTATGGGACTTTGTTTTATACTATGTAATGATGATGACTTTAATATTTTTAGTGCCCTACGTCCGACCTGTACTACATAGACAAACCACCGTGCGACGGGGTAACTGTTCAGATAAGACAGATTACATTTTGTATTTGGATAGCTTTTAAAAAAACTATTTAAAAACGTTCAAAAATATTTTCTAAAGGTTACTAAGATTTATTTTTTGTCATTCTTTTACAGACTCCTTAATTTTTTTTACTTTTTATAGTAATTTTTCGATATTTTTGAAATTCCTTTTAAGGGCACTGCGTGCCCCCACCAGAAAGAGCCCTAATTCTTCTAATTGTTTATACCTTAATACTCACGAGTGTATGTGGTTTTGTTTTTTTTTTATAATTTGTGAATTAAGCTTATGGCAGGCTTGTTCCATTCGACTCTTGAGAAAAATGTTGCGGATAGCGCAGCTAGTTTATTTTCTTGATATGCCTTAAACACCATATGTATAGAGAAATCTTTGTACTTGTATTCCGTGATAACATAAATACTAGTGTAGCTAGGGTGAACTACACTAATGTACAGTACAAACAAATATGTATACATATAAGTAAAGGCTGGGATCATTTATGATGCCAGATAAGGACCAAATGTTACAATCTAATTAAGGTGCATTTGTTTATTATTTTTGAAATGTTCATCCATTTCTAGATTTTACTTTCATATTATCACTAATATTGTGCGTATTTTACCATCTGTAATCTTGTGCAATGTGTTCTGTTCTACCTTTTATAAATATAGCACACTAAGCTTAAGAAAGGAGATTGATAAAGTAGCTGCCAAAGCATTTACCAGTTTACACAATCAGAGTCTCATCTTTTATTTATTTATTATAATTTGGTGTTTATTTTCTCTCAAATACTTCATTATTGGAATTCTTATTACTCAATATACCACTTAGTCGTCTTGTGATTCCCGTGTTAGATCATTTGGTTTCGAACCGCAGCACTACATCATTCTCAAGCTTAAAACTACTAAGTTTTCTTATAACTTAATACATTTTTTTTTCAAAAATTAAGAATTCTCTACAGATACAAGCATTATACCAATGGCAATATCGGTATATACCAATTCAAGGGCATACGTAAAAGTGAACATGTAATTGTTACTACACAAACTATAAATCAACCATCAATCTTAATTATTTGAATCATTTAATTTTTTTAACGATAATAAAACTTCAGTAATCAATGTATTAGAAATTTAATCTTTCATTACATGTTACCATCACATTCATAGTTAATGAACATGTATTAAAAATAAACAGTGAATACTCTAAGTTCAACAAAACATCATTAATAATTCGTAAGTCGTTTTCACGTTATACGATAGACCAATAACACAATAATGACAAATATTTTATTATATACTTCCTAGCCACTGACTATAGAGTGATTTACAAGTTGTAATGTATACATAATGTTCAAAAAGTGTACTGAATGTTTACAAGTGACTATTTATGAAAGGCCCAAAAAAACCTTAGAACAAAAAATAGATAAAGTGCACAAAACAAAAAATTGCGAGACCTCAATAGCCTCTGAATACCAATTTATAAACGAATCAGACCAATTAAATTTAATTAAAAACTTGCTGAAGTTTTGTCTTCCCAGGCAACAGTAACAATATAAATAATGAATACTACAACAGTCATAATATCCATGCCTATGATATAATAAAACTGTCTTCTTTTTCTGTTCTGTTGTTCTGCTATTTGGGGGCAATTCAAAAATATTAACACTACTGTTTATTTAATACTTGTCTCTGTCCACGACTCCGTTCGCGTGGGATAGTTACTTTGGGCTAGCGCTAACACGCAGCAGAAGCTCTCGAGAGGAAAAAAACCCCGATTTTGAAACATTATTCATTGGTGCTCCGCTCCTATTGGTCTTAGCGTGATGATATATAACCTATAACCTTCCTCGATAAATGAGCTATATAACACTCAAAGAATTTTTCAAAGACTAGTAGCTCCTGAGATTACCCCCCTACAACGTCACAAACTTTACCTCTTTATGATATTATAGTATAAATTGACACAAGATTGTTTTACTATTGAGGTTGTTGGCCAGAATCTCGTTTCATATGCATCATGTACAATTTGTTGCATGATCTGAAGGATCCTGTATTGTGTTAATACTGGGCTGATACTTAAAATAAAAGACAATTTAGTTATTGTGAATTTTTTATCCGACTAGTTGACATATGAAAAGAGAATATTAGAATTACACACCATTGTGCAAGCAGTGTTAAATAATAAATTTAATATGAGTTTGATACATCAAGTTTTATTTACCAAAGAAAGTGTAACATATACATTTTATTCTTCCTTAAAATATTCTGCCTATGTTAAATCTTCGAATGTAGGTTTTGTATATTTAATACAGAATAAAGCCAGTAAGATATACAATTAAAACATTAAAATTATTACTGAAAGCATTGTAAATGTTTAAAATGAGTTTAGATATTATATTATTACCTTGTTGAAGGTTGAAATAAAGCTAATATTAGTCTATACGCTAAATACTTGTGATCGAGAAATTAATTAATTGTGTTTATCTGAAAAAAAAAAAGGAACATTAATCAATATATTGTTATTATTGTTGTATATACTTATATTGTTGAAAATTTTAAGTGTAACATATTAGAAACAATTATTAATCAGTTGGTATCACTTTTTCAATATAAATGGATATGTATGGATATTATTAACATACTAGCTTTGCTTGCTTAAAGTAGACTGGATCGTATGCAAAATTCCACACTCATCGGTTGAATAGTTAAGGCATAAAAGCGTAACAAACTTGCATTCACAATTACAATATTATAGGATACTTACAATGTCATCGATTTTGAGTATAGCCCGAACAGTTTCTGTGGCAAGTGCGAGAGCTGATGCAGTAACATGTAAAGGCTGTAGAACATGCTCCGCACGCATGTCGGTAACACGACCGCGACGGACGTTCACGCCTGCACTGGATACCTCACCGGTGTCGGCGGCGCGGGCATGTGCAGCGCGTAGTTCGGTCACCGTCTCGATTGGGTTGAGGCCAGCGTTCTCGGCCAACGTCGAGGGCACAACTTCGAGTGCGTCTGCATAAGCTCGCAGGCAGTAGTGATCTGCGGCAGGTGCAGCGATTGAAGCCCGAGCTAGTGCTGCAGCGGCGGCTGCTTCGGGTGCCCCGCCTCCTGCGACGAGCGCCGGGCGACGCGCGACACATCGTACGACACAAAGCGCGTCGTGCAGTGAACGTGCAGCTTCCGCCACTACAGCGCCGCTCGTTCCCCGTACTACAACGGACACCGTACGCCCACCTTGACTGCATCCAGTCATCTGCAAATACAAAACGTACATATTTCATATCAACTTCAATTTTCGACGTGATAACGAGTTATAAATAGATGAACGCACGAAAAAGCACGTCACGCGTCACGTTCCCCCTGAGTCGAGCGTGCGAGTGAGAACGTCGAACAAACGATAGAGAGGCGCGACCGGTCTAAGCGTTTGGCTTGTTGACGTAATCGTATAATTTAAATAAAAAAAAATGAATTACGAGTGCAAATAAATGTTAGTTTATTTTCAATTATACAAAATAATGATAATTCATTTCATAAAGTACGTAATTTTTTATCAATGTTTTCTTATGACGTTATCACATGAATAAATAGACTTTACAGACAACCAATTTTTTTTTATAATGGTGTCTCGTAAATATGAATTCTAGCAGTGTCAGTCATAGGAGAGTCACTTTATAGTACTTTTATAGTAATACTATTTTATATAATTTAATTCTTCGAGATTAGGCCACTGAAATACACAAAAACAAACACAACACTTACAGACTTCATGTTTTAAATAACTAAATATTTGCACAATGGATAGTTTTATTTTAATTTAATTTCGTTTTCATTTACGAAATGAATACATGATTATATTCGACCAATCACAATCTCATTAGGTTTAATTTTTATCTAAAAACAATATTCTTAGTATTTGTTTTGTAATATGTTATAGCCATAGTAGGTTTATCTATACTAATATTATAAAGATGGAGGATTTGTTTGGTTGGTTAAACAGGCTAATCTCAGGAACTACTAGTCGAATTGCAAAATTCTTTTGGTGTTAGATAGCTCATTTATCGAGGAAAGCTATATATCACGCTTAGACCAATAGGAGCGGAGCACCAATGAAGAAAATTTTAAAATCGAGTTTTTTTTCCCTTTTGAGAACTGCCACTGCGTGTTAGGGTTAGCCCAAAGTAACTATTCCACGCGAACGAAGTCGCGAAGAGACGCTAGTGGTTTATAAACTTTTAACAAATAACATTATTTCTTAAATTCACTTTATAATAATTGCTACATAATACATTAACCGCCACTGGTTTTCTATAAATTCATTTTAAAATAAAATGATGTAAGTACAAATTAGCAATTCAAACCTTAAATGAGAAGCTATCCCAAATAAGATGTTAAAATAAAACTGCAATAATAATTTACTAAAAAACTTCGAACCTCGATATTTTATCAACAATAATGTATGTAGCTTTAAGAACATTATTTTGACTTAAATATAACCTTTTCGTTATGCCTCGGATAATTTTAAGTATTAAGTAATGAAATGTAATATGATGCAAACCTTAATATATTTTCCTCCAGACTCATTGACTTCTTCGACCAAATCAACGTTGACTAAGTTTTCAGCAGTAAAATGATCCAATGATGCTATTGGACGACAGCCCAGAGTCTTGCATACAAATTCAATATCTTCACGTTCAATATCTTTAATGACCATAGTCTTTATTTTGTCCAAAAAGTGAATTGCCAAATCACTGAGAGCATCCCTACAATAAAACAATGTAATAAATTTAAAATATTTATATATACCATAGTTTTATTCCCTGCCTTCATATTTCATTTAATGTAAGCTTTCTTTAGCACTATCCGTTTATAGTTACCATCTACTACGACTTGAAAGGATGTCTTATAGAACCTATCAACAAATTTGGTCAAGTTGTATTGGTTGATTGGTTTAACCAGTGGAATGGGAATTCAATTTCCACTGGTTCGAACCCTAGCATGTGGCAAGGAATTTTATTGAAGTCACCTATATTTACTACTTAATTGGTAGCAGTATCGGCTGAAGGAAAATTGAACCTGAAAATTATTTTTGTAGTACCACAATATGTGTGAAAACACAAAACTGAGAATTTTCAGTTTGAAATATAATGCAGTAAGTCTTTTCAGGGAGGCAAACGAACAGGCCACCTGATGTTTAGTGATCACCGCCGTCCATGGACACCAGCAACACCAGGGGAGTCGCAAGTGTGTTGCCAGCTTGTGTTTGAGGAGAGGGGGATGGGATAGGGAGTGATGGAGCGGAAGGGGAGAGGGGAGGTGGGCCTCCGTCGCTCTCACTGACCGAACGAAACGCAACAAAGCAAGCACTGCTACTTCACGTCGGTTTTCTACGAGAGGGTGATACCCCGGACGAGCCGACCCATTCATGCTGAAACCAGTAATAACTTCAGAGTGATTCTACGATCTACAAGAAATGATGAGGCTGATGTGATGATGAAGATCAACATATTTTGGTCCTCGTTATCAACTAAGATCATGATAATGGTAACTGTTTGTTCCTATTCTAGCTTCAGAAATCAAGTTGCCACTTAATATTGAAAAACATAAACCTTTCCACTGCGTCGCCAATAATAAGTTAAAAATGTTCAAATTAATATTGTTTTGTAGTGATTACCTTAATATGGATTTTTGTACCAATAGCACATTACAACCAGCTTTTTTAATTTGTTTAACAATATTTAAGATATATTGACGTTCCTCTTTCAATACGCGATCCATTGCAGCATAGTCTGATACAATTACATTGTGGTCCATCTGCAATAATAATAAAGAATCTTGATTAAATTTTGAACAATGTATTCCTACATTTATCTTTTTTATTTTTATTTATCACTACTTCTTTCTTGTACTGTGAGTATAATAAAGGTTGCCATAAAATTACTTACATCAGTCTTTGGAGGTGAAATGCAGAACTGAATAAGACCAACTTTAGCTTTTTCAATACGAGCAGGTCCATTTACATTAGATGCACGGTGAGCAATTACCAATCCTGGAATTAGTGTGGTGTCTTCTACAGTACCACCAATGCGTTCAATGACTTTAACGTCGCGAAGATCCACTCTAGCCCCCACTCCACCAACAATTGGTTCCATTACTGTAATGTTCAAATTAGTTGTTCTGTAGAGAATTAATTTTTTGTTTTTTGTTTTAATTAAGTTGATTACACACATTACATAGATGACTCTAAGCATCATACAATTAATTATAAGTTCCTTTGATTCATTCTGTTATGGATTTGCATCAGATTAAATACTTTAAATAGTAATATTTATATTCATTTGCTTTACTTATGTCCCAAAACTTGTCCTTTTGGCGTGATAACGTCTTATAAATCGATGAATGCCGGCTACATGCACTGCAAAGCATGACTCATTGTCACGTTCCGCCTGAGCCGAGCGTGCAAGCGAGAGCGCAGATCAAGCGTTAGAGAGGCGCGGTCGGCCTAAGCGTTCGGCTTGTGATCCTTCTAACTATATATAGAATTATTCAATTATGCAATTTTTCATCAATGTTTTCTAATGACGTTATCACGTAAAACTATCGTTGGAAAACTTATTTTACAGACAACCAATTTTTTTTTGTATAGTATTATTATACTCTCAATATATGCATAATAATTAAACTGCAAACTTACCAATTATCACTTACAGAAATAGTCATATGAAATAACAATCTAGACAATAGCTAGCCTAATTCTCATTAGCATTAATTATATAAATTCTAGTTGCATAATAATGAGTCAATACTTAATAGACATGGTGTAATTCTGATAGATAAAAAAATAACAAACTCACCAGCACGGATAGCCTGCACTGCAATTGGTGCTAAAATAGTAGAATGCTGAGACACAACTTTAGAATTGAGTGATGTGGCAGCAGCTTTCAATAAGGCATCTTCATCATTGAGATCCACAGGAGTCGACATATTTTCAACAACCTACAATATAGTTTAACAAGCATTTATTCATATAGCATGGAATTTTAAATCAATTTTATTACAGAATTACAAATGTAAAATTTGATAATTATAATTTGTTTGAAGGGATATATATATAAAGATATGTCAGCATATTTAATATGGAAATAAGTAAATATTTATGTCTATTATTCAAACATCTCTATCATTTCGAACGTTTTCTTTCTAGTTTATTTATGACCAAATTTAAAAATAAATTGTGATTTTTTTTGTCATAGTATGCAAAGGAACAAGTTCGTCACCTAGTGTTAAGTGATCATCACAGTCCATAGACACTAACAACACCGAGGAGTCGATAGTTCGAAAGTGCGTTGCCAGCCTATGTTTGGGGGAAAGGGAGGGAGGGGGAGACTAGCGGAGAGGAGGGGAGGGGAGGGGTAGGGGAAGGGAGGTGGGCCTCCGGCGCTCTAACTGACCCAACGAAGCGCAATAATGCGAGCACTGTTACTTCACGTCGGTTTTCTATAAGAGGGTGGTATTACTCTTGGCGAGGCGACCCAATCATGCTGATAGCAGTAGTAGCTCCAGCGTGGATATACCACCTTATAAAATTAATTCCTCAGTTCTTAACACAGATTTATAATTATGTTTTCAAAAAAATTACGCGCTTATATATTAAATCGTTTCTATAGGGAAACATAAATACATATATATAGTATTTTAAATTTATTATCAGGATATATGGGGGTTCATTTTATTTTTAATTCAAGTGGCATGAGGAAGTTCTCTACTGATTGTGTTGTCAATTACTTATATCAGAATACAGAAATGTAACTGATGGTATCAATTAAAAACAACAGCTATTAAGTAATAGACAAATTGGACGAGATTAAAGAAAAATACGATTTCTGAAAAGTAATATTGAGAAATCTTGTACCCCACCAATTGAGGAATAACATAAAAATGCCATATACAATATTCAGGATCAGTGGCCTTTATATTATATCTATTTATAACAAAATTTTGCAAAGAAAAGTAAATTTTCAAAAAAAAGTATTAACCGACTTCAATATCAATCAAAAACCTATAAGGCACTAAAAAGCGGAAAATAAATAGTTTATCAAATTAACAAAATTAAATAAAACATATGAATATGTGTGCTACCTAGAGATGTATTGGAAATCGGTGCCAACCGAAATTTCAAATTTGTTCCAGGTAGAAAAGTATTACAGAGACGCGAGAGTGAACTTAAACTTTTTGTACCTATGTAGATGATACGATTTTCAGTTGGCACCGACTTCTAATATATCTCTAGGTAGCACACATATTCATATGTTTTATTTAATTTGGTTAATTTGATAAACTATTTATTTTCCGCTTTTTAGTGCCTTATGGGTTTTTGATTGATATTGAAGTCGGTTAATACTTTTTTTTGAAAATTTACTTTATTTTTCCATTTTTTGTGTACATAAATATATTTTATTAGCAGTGCCCGCGAACTCCGTTCCGCCTTAAGTATATTAAAATATGCGCATTTTTGCGGTATGGTATCTATCGGTATGGTATGCGATATTATTTCAATTGGTTGTACAATAAGTAACTTTGGTACGAACGCAACCTTATCAATAATCCGCGATAGTTTTTTCTACCACCAACTCGGCTACCATCGCTTCACACATAATACACCTTAAGTAATGTAATTACAATGCTTGCGTGATATTGCAACACAGCAACGAACATTAGCACAATAGGCTCCTAAGAATTGAAGAGTTTTTTTTCATAATATTGGTGGCAAACGAACATACTGGTCACCTGATGGTAAGTGATCACGGCCGCCCATGGATGCGACACGAGAGGAAACACAGATGCGTTGCCGGCCCTTATGAAAGGAGTAGGCTCGTTTCTTGAAAGTTTTCTTACTTTGTCACGGATCCCATAATCAGAACCTAACCAAACTCTCATCAAACTACCCTTGAAGTACGTCCTTTCCAATAAAAAATGAATCATCGAAATCGGTTAGCGTGATATTGAGTTATTCGTCTATTTGTCGTGTACATACTTAATGCAAATTTAAAACTTATAGGGTTTTGCACTGGATGCCGTTGTCAGAACTGGACCAAATTAAAATGGGACCACACGGGAAGTACCAGCTTTCAAATAAAAAAAGAATAATCAAAATCGGTTCACCCAGTCCAAAGTTATGAGGTAACAAACATAAAAAAAAAAAAAAATACAGTCGAATTGATAACCTCCTCCTTTTTTTGAAGTCGGTTAAAAATTAAATGTATGGACAGAACTAGAAGTTTATTAATAAAGATGAGCAAAGGAGATTCACTCTCAAAAGAATTAATAAACTTCTCCATGCTTTTGACCAAATTAATTAATTTATTAAAGGATAAGACTGCTTAAATATTTAGAAATTTTGTAACAAGCTAACACTATTGAGTAATAGTAACTGTATATTCTTCCTTCGCTTTTACGATAATCTGGAGAATTTCTTCCAGTAGACATATAAGAAGAAAAACAATACCATGCACTCTGAGTCGTTGATATAACATAAATACAAAATTAACCTGTAAAGCTGTTTGCAGGGCCTTCTGGAAACCATCAGAAATGACTGTGGGATGAATGCCTTTTTGTAATAATTTTTCAGCAGAATCAAGTAAAGCACCTGCAATGACCACAACTGAAGTAGTGCCATCTCCAGCTTCTATATCCTGAGCACGGGAAAGCTCTACCAACTGTAAAAAATAATATGATTCATAAATTAAATATTAATAGACGAAATTACATAGCGAAAACGAGGACAACAAATGATAGCAAATATATATTTCTTATATTTGACTTTGGGTATTATGATACCAGATGCCCCCAAATTGCTAAAGAATATTAAAACTCTATGTTTATTTTAATAGTTTATTTGATTCTGAATTCAACTTCATATACTAATTTACACTAACAGGTCCACTATGTCTATATTTTTGTGTCAATTGGTTCACGGGAAGCTAAATTATAGCGTCTCAAATTGTCCCCATGTTTTTTTTTTCAATGGTACAAAAATTGCTCAGAATCTAACATTGCAAAGATATCATTACAATACCAAAATGGATGAACATTATTCTTTAAAATATTATTACAGGTGATGAATGGAGGCCAAAAAAACCATTTGACAACCAAAAGAATGTTATTTTGAAGAGTCAAAAGTCTTCATTTGTTTTTATGATTTAATTTAAGATGAAAACTTAATTTGTCAATGAAGCGTATTAACATTCTCAGAGCCATTACAGTCAACAACCTAAAATCATCATTTGAATTGTGCTATTAAGTTCTGCAAGTCAGTGTATCAAAGTGGAAGGGGAGGCATATTTTGAATAAAACACAAGGACCTTTACCGGGAAAATAAAACATTTCTAGTTCAAGTTTTTAGAAACTCCTGTTTAGTTTGACACAGTCTGTATTTAAAAACAATATAAATTTAATAAACTGAAGATCAGAGGTTGTCCACACCAATTAACTA
Source organism: Antheraea yamamai (assembly GCA_036509395.1). Taxonomy (NCBI): domain Eukaryota; kingdom Metazoa; phylum Arthropoda; class Insecta; order Lepidoptera; family Saturniidae; genus Antheraea; species Antheraea yamamai. Next base: position 13,593,975 of record AP028435.1, on the reverse strand, counting down.
CCAATATAGATAGGTACAAAGTAATTAATTGTTGTGACTATATAACATACTTATTAGGTTTATTTGTCTAAAGCAGCCATACTCAACGTGCGGCCTGCAGGGTCTTCGTAGTTGGCCCACCCGATTATACTTTTTTTTTCAATTATTTTAAATTTCATTCCCACCAGAAAAACTATGAGCACTCTGAGTAAACTAAATAGATTGCAGATAACCCAGCCCCTCAATGTGTTTCTTATGCTAAAAGGGTTATACCAAGCTTGTTTTATTGGTCAACCATTTTTCACTATATTAAATGTTGTTAATATGAAATAACGTTATCTTATTTAATACGTAAATATTTGTAGTTTGCGGCCTGCAACACCATGAGTGACACATTTGTGGCCTGTTTAAAATAAAGGTTGAGTACCACTTGTCTAGAAGTAATGTTTAGTGATAAGCATATATTTTTAGATATAAAGAATTAATACAAACATATATTTATTGCTAAATTTTGTCATAAACATATAACTTACCATTTTCGCTGCTGGATGGATAACACTCATTTGTTTAAGAATTGTAGCACCATCATTGGTAATTGTTACTTCCCCATTGGACGCTTGTATCTGTAATAAAATTAGATAGAAGGAAATTATCATAGTATCAGATTATCATTCCCTTCAAAGGTATTATTATCCTATGAATTAGTTTGGAATTATCTTATAGTTTTAATTATAGTAAAATATGAAAGACATTGAAAATAGATAGTTTTACAGAGTAGGTATATTTCAATTAAATTTTACAATATCATTAAATATGTGTAATACCCTAGTCATAGCCAGGGATGTATTCCCGACTGTACCAAATGGGAAAGATATGAATATATATAACGATTATTTTTATATATATGAATATATTAAATTTTATTTTCTATTTATCTACTATTAAGACTAAATTCCAACCCTCCTAGATAAAATATACAAAACTTCCTGATATTTATAACTAACTGTCTATGGAAACATTTTTTTGCATCCATAGTATATAGTATGTTGTGATAAGTTAATAATGTAAAATAATATATATAAATAATGTAAAAAATAAAATTGTAAATACTTATGTCACATTTACATAACAAAAAAGATAAAACTGTTAGTAAAGAATCTATATATAAATAGGTAGTGAGGAAACTGTTAAGAACATCTCCCTTCTGTTTACTCAGCCAATTATTTACATTTGTTTTGTAGATATTGATGAGCTTTAGTATTATCAATGAAAAAATTGGAGGTTCGGCCACTGTAGGAGTACTTGTATTATTAACTTAATAGGAAACATGATTATCAATGATTAGACATTTTTTTCATATAATTTGCACTTTAGACAATAGCTAAAATAATTAAATATATACTTTCAAAACATTCTTAGGTTAAATAAAAAATAAAAATATACCATCTTGTCCATTCCTCTAGGTCCCAAGCTGGTCCTAATTGCATCTGACACAGCTGAAAAATAAATAACCATTTTTAATAACATATTAACTATCTTTTACATATTTACTGATGGAATGAATAAAAAATACATTGAATAGAAAACACCAAACATTACATATATATCAACATTGATTCGCGAAGGTTAAGCTGCAAATGTATAAAGTCAATATTTTTGTAAAAAGATATTTCAAATTTATAAAAATAATGTTGGTTTTGTGTTCCAAGTACTTTTATTATGGACATTGTTGCTATTTCTAAATCGTATAATATCACACATAAAAAGACAATACATGACATAATGTATAAAACTACATTCTATTTTATTTTTTCAAAATTCAATCAAAACTGGCAGTCATAATAAGAAAAAATACAATTATTTACTTTTCATAAATACATTTGTGAATTTTTCACGCATATTATGAATATTTTCGAACTGCAGATTTACGAAAATTAGCTGTAATATATTTTTAACAAGATTTTCAAACATAAAAATCAATTATAAATATCATATGACTATACCTTTAGCGGCATTTATATTGCTCAGCCGAATATCAGTAGGTTTGCTTTTATCTTTGTAAACTGCAGAACTACCTTTAGCAGAATCACCACCAGCTTTTGGAGCCATTTTAATATTTGTTGAGGTAATAACTGATACTAAAACTCAGGTGATGATTATAGATTTAATTTAAAACTAAAATAATAAAATATAACACCGAATTCACAGTGCCGGACAATGTTACCGGTACAAAAAACAAATTGACATTTGACAGTATAGAAATTAGTGTTGCCGATTAGTAGTCGATGTTGTGTTTTCAAAGACTGTTTTATACTTTGCGTGAAATCTAAATTAACAAACAAATCAATCTTGGTTTTTTATGATGTTCGTACAATGGTCACACTTGTCGAGCATATTCGTCTTTGCAACAAACATTTAATTGTTTCTTACGAGTTACAGTAGAAAATCCAAGAAAATCTAATAAATTCCTTGAGAAAATCTAATAACAAGAGGTTGCAGATAAGGTAGAGCGCGTTTATAAAGTCAGCTAAGATAACATTCTCTAATAAATATATTATATATATATACATATATTTTAAAGATGTCACGTGAATGTGTCATGTGAAATAAAAATATTAAATCATTTTCGAATACTTTATTGACCTGTAGGAGCTTCGGGCTCACTACTATAAGATTCTAGACTGACATGGACAGCGTAATAATAATACTCGGAGTGCGTGAAATAGACTGTTTATTAATATGACCATATAAGGTATTTATAGAGACGCGATCGTTCATTTGTTTGAACGACATTCTGTTTACAATATATACAAAAGTTGTCGGCCAAAAAGGATGACATACTCGGTAGCTACAAACCGAATCTCAATTATGACCACCTATGACAATAGGTCGTGCTACAAAATAGCCAAATATCTCCACAGTATTACGTTCATATGTCGGTGAGAGATATGAGTCCTTTTTGGGTCAGATATGTCGATGAGCTGTATCATGTGATGTAACTGAATCAGATAAGATTAGGTATTCCACAATGCTCTCTTCATTGTGTGTATTATGCAAACGCCACGCTAATTATGGCGAGGCCTAAGTGGCATCATGATGTTACAAAATTGATCATTACTCGGATGTCACACTTCGTTGGAATGTAATGTCTAGAATTATATACGTAATGTTGCACATACATTTCAATCAGTGTTTAATCAGGAAAACGTTTCTTATCTTATCTTGGGTAGTTTCTCCTGGTAGTTAGTCTTCTGTCGCTATCCCTTGTTAAAAGTTGCAAATAGAGAACGCGGAGCCACTTTCTCGGTGGGTTGAGGACCTGAGGGTTCATAATATCTTGGTACTTTTGTATTAAATTTACGCAAGTCTAACCTAATTTAACCAAACTGAGACGAAACTGTTTTGTTTTAACTTAACAATCATCAACTTGATAATATATAACATGGTAAGTACTTACGTATTAACGGCAACGCAGTGCGCTTGCCGAACTCTGCGGCGGACAGTTCGCGCTGCCTTTATTTCACAAGTCTAAACTTTTTTTGCGCGGGGGAATCCTCTTGGAGATCTGCACCTAGCCGGGCAGCATAGGTGAGGATGCCAGATGGGTAACGATGCCAGGTTTGGTTAGATTTGCGAAAAAAGATAATTCGAACCTGCCGCGGCAGCGGTCGGCGAGCGCGGTGTATTTTATACGAAAGTACCAATATGTTTTCCCTATGCAAAATGTACAGGCTGAAGGCCATCAGCCCAATCCGTGGCTGACGAGCGCTTCCCTTTTGGCTGGTTCGTTACTATTGGTTGTGGAGATATGAACCATTGCGTCGTTCTACGAGTGGTACGAGGTCTGAGGATTGCAGAATCAAAGCACAAAATTTAGACCTTTGCTAGAGACATCTTGGCAGAATGGCGCTGACATTTACATTTAAAGTTTAATGTAATGATACTAGAAGCCGTCGCGTCCCCGAGCTAGAACATCACTTTTTAAATACAAGAGAACGTTTGCGAAGCTCTTGTGCAGGAGATGATACATTATGTGATTCCTTGAGACCGGTTTAATAATAAAAAATTATAGTATTCGCCAATATTTTTTACCGCTCTGAAATTAGGCAGGATATTCGCTCGCCCGATCGCAAAAGAAGAGTCAACATCGATCTGATGATGCTCTGTGAAGGAGCGAAACACGTGTTATCGATTGTCGTGTTTACATGTCAATCTGCAAATTATTTAAATTAATTTATTGATAATTATTATATTTATTGATAATTTATTATATTATATTTATATTAATTCATTATATATTGTATAATTAATATACATGTGTAGGTATATATGATATATTGATTCGCTTTTTGTTGCAGTCAGACGTAGTAGTGTTCAATCAATTCCAGGCGGAAGTGCAAAGTAGCGTCTACTATAATTTTATAGGCAGGAATCCGATGCGCAGAATAGAAAATTAGGTATCAGCCTGCGATCAACAACAACTAGATAAAGGGTCACGTACAAAATCGAAGCTAAAAGCTGTCCGCGTAAATATATACTTATGTGTAGCTATTTGTTTACTAAGAAAGGGGAAAAAAGTTTTAAAACAGTTTTAAGTTCAACCTAATTACAACCATGACACCTTGTAATAAAGTCACAAATGTTCAAAATATTATCTAATACTTACGATAAAACGAGCAAAGCAATAAATTACTCCCCTCACAAATGAAAAGAGAACATAAACAACATTTAGTGTGAATTCAACCTTAACACGCAATGAATAAAGTACTTTTTCCCGTTATTGTGCGTGGTTGAAGAGCCTTGGCCAAACATTTTTACTACAGGTATAAAATCGGTAATTTTGTTCAAAATTTGATATTATTTGGTAGTTTAAAGCTTAAAATAGAAATTATTCAACATGTATTTAGGGGAAGTAAGATACTCCGGCCGTTAAATTGTTTTTTCGGGTATTATTTTTGCATCTTTTGAATACACTGCGGCATGTGAAACGTGGTTACATTTGCTGTGTTTCAAACAAACTAAACAAAATAAAAGCTCACATTTCAAGTGAGCTGTAATTTACCGAGACGTATTTTTCGCGCCGACCCGTTATCTAGTTATTGTTGATCGAAGGTATCAGCAGAACATATGAGGTGGACGCGGAGTACGCTTATCGGCGCGGTTCATCTCACACGCATATGTTGACACGGACACGTTTAATAGTACGAGTGCAACTCTAGAGCTATACTAGTCTTTAGCGGGAAGGTCGCGTTCAGTAAAATTTCGTTTTCAGTTATAGGCTAGCTGTTTTGATTTTTAACCGACTTCGAAAAAGGCGGAGGTTACTACGTTCGGTTGTATGTTTTTTTTATTTTTTTTATGTATGTTAATCGATATCTCCGTCAATTATGAACCGATTTTAATTATTCCTTTTTTATTTGAATTGGTTATATTCAGAGGTGGTCCCATATAAATTTGAAGAAAATATTCAATCCCTAAGGGGTTGAAAAATCGTTTATTTGATTTTCACCCACTTCGTCTCTACGTATTTTCGTGAAATTGGAACCGATTTATTATACCCATTAGAAACCAGATATATTAATGCACACTAAAAATGGAAAAATATTTTTTTTTACAAAAAACAAATAAACCGCCTTCGATGTGAAAAACTAATAAGGCACTAAAAAGCGAAAAATAACTGAATTATTAAATTAACCAAATTAAATAAAAAATATTGATATTTCCTCCTATAATATATTTGAAGTCGATCCAACCTCTTTCAAATTTGTTGCAGGTAATAAAATATGTATACTATACAGATATACCTAATGGGACACGAGGGTGGACCAAAACTTTGATGTAGATAATATGAATTTAGGTTGGCATTGACTTCAAATATATTATTAGGTAGCGCAAATATCAATATTTTTTATTTAATTTGGTTAATTTAATAATTAAGTTATTTTTCGCTTTTTAGTGCCTTATTAGTTTTCACATCGAAGGCGGTTTTTTTTTTTTTGTAATATTGTTTGTTGTTGATCTGTTCACGGAACAAATAAATGTATTTCTTGTTAATATAGTGCCGCGCAGACTATCTTACGTCGCTGAACGTTGAAAGTGGTATATTATGTTTTAAAGTTTATGGAGAAGGTATCTGAGGAAGACCTTCAGTATTACTTTAAGTGTGTGCAAAAGCATACTGCAGCAGCAATTCGAGTCCCTAAAATAAAGGTGAGACGAGTTACCGCCGCTGCAAATGATTAGCATTTTAAGTTTGCTTTGTCGAACTTCTGAAAAGAAAAAGACGAGTACGAAACAAATAACCGCGGTGTACAGTTTTCATTTAGACTATAGGAAATAAGACGTAACTTTTCTTTGACGAAATAACAATTACCCGTTAATATTAGTGTGCTTAAAAAATGGATTAAATTTTGAAGTACATCTGCATCGAGTTTGAATACTTAACAAATACCAATTTTAACTTTGTTCTGTATTACACTTTTCACTGTAAGATTAGCAAACTGAATCTTGCGGTTATATTTAGAGCAGCCACAATGATTGTTGGGAATTATTATATCGTGTTCCTGATGTCCTAGAGCTTATGGTTCAGATGCTCATTATCAATAAAAACAATTCTAGCTGAAAATTTACCCAAACGATCATGCACCACCCAAATAACGCAGGTAACACTGGCTGTATCATCCAAAAACCTTGCCATTTTTGTTGCAAATTTTTTCCCATCCCAAAGATATTTTACTTCAAAGAATAAATAGAAACAGTATATAGACATATTTAATTTAATGACAAAATAATTTTCTGTACTCTTATTAGTGCTTCAAGTAGAGCGTTGTCCATTCACATGAAATACCCCAGCTGTCATTTATATAGAACAGCCTATTCAATGGTATTTAAGGCCAAAGACTAAGATAAAAAAAATGGTATTTATTATAGAGATCAATTACTGAAATATATTCCCAAATATAAGTAACATAATTGATTTATAACTTTCGTCTTATAATCACTTCACAGTTTTCCATTATCAATTCCGCCAATTTAAAATCTTGACAATTTGACGAGTCTGAAGTTTTCTTATCTATTTGATTTAGCAGTTTTTGAAGAACTGTGATTGTTGTTGCCAATGATGTATGTGCTGGTATTGAGGTGTCCAAGATCTGTAATAGATAACCATATATTGTTAAATATTCCTTAATTGGTGAGTATTCGGGCCATGTTGAAGGGCACAGTTTCATGAGCCAGATACTGTGCGTTCATCACTTGAAAGAAAATATATTTAACTACATACATACTTTAGTTCTAGTAAAACTTGTTAATACCATTTAATTCCAATAATGGTATGGAGGTGAGAGGTCCCCGATTCGATTTTCATTTAGAATGCATTTTCATTACATATTATAAAACAAAGTACTCCGCCGTAAAGTAATCTATGTGAATAAGATCTGTAGTAATGAGATCGAACCATTAATAAATTATTACTCATTACTTCATAATAAAAATAAGCGTCGCAGTTATTCTACAACAGGTGAACTTTGCACAAGTTCTACTTTTACTTTTTACTTCTTACCCAAGTATAAGCTAAGCTTAATACTACTTTAAATGGCTCTGTATGAGATTGCCCTCTAAATAATATTGAATAGGTTACTATTAGTTAATATAAGCCTCAGGTGTTGACTTTTTGGCTTCTGTGGAACACCACAGATAACAATATTTGGTAAAAACCAAATATTTTTTCTTATAGTGTTCTTAAACTTTATGAATATTGTGCAAAACGAATTATTTATAAAAAATTGTTTTCATGTCACATTATTTAAGTTTATAAATATCAAATCAAAGTCGATGTTTCAAATTTTTTTATTGTATCCCATATCGTTTTTAATGTAAATAAGTACGCTTCTCATTTATTTTTTTACAATAACACTACACTTAATTATTTATACAATTCAATACAACTATATACAAAACAAATATATATAATTAATAAAAAACAGGTTGTTGATTATTCGATTCTACACATCATAATTAGTTATGGAGTAGATAAAATGTATAATGACTTACTGTATTCTGTAACCTTTTATACAGATGAGGTGGAACAGTTACAATCCATTCCGGCTGATTTGGGGAATGTTCCAGACTTCGTTTTAATCTTTGAATAGTAATAGCTAAAATTGGACTTAATAATAATCCTGGTTCCTGAATACAATTTATTATGTTCTCTGCTAATATATCATATCCTAAATGATATAACGCCACAGCCTGCAAATATAATAAGTATACTATTAGTATAAAAAGGTAACAATTAGTAAATTTTTAAGTACGTAAAAGGTAATTTCTGGACATATTCTTTCGATTTCGTAAATGATTTTTTTATAACATTCTAATATTACTTATTCAATAAATGAAGAGATGTCATAGGTGGTTGCTAGTAATGTATATATATAATTTTGACTCGCAATTCAACATTCATAATTTTCAAAAACATCACTACTTATTTCAGAGAAGGGAGAATTGATAAAAAAAACGTGAACCAGTTGTCTAGAGTAATAAGGTTTTGACACTAGAATTAAATACTTTAAATTTAAAAGCCCTGTCATGTGATCAGATAATTATAGAACAATATATGTTTCGATGTTTGTGACAACTGGTTTCGATACATAACTGTTATGATATTTTTATATATATACTAGCGGGCCGGGCGGACGTTGAAAAAAATAATCTAAAATTCAAACGCAGCGCCACCTACCGGGTCCAACTGTGAATCTAAACCATTTTCGGTTCCACTGGAACACGCACACAAAATTTCATAGGCGGAGTTCAGTGACATACACACGTGCAGAAGAAATTTATATGTAACTAGCGGGCCCGGCAGACGTTGTCCCGCCTTGATTATAAAAAGATCCTGGACCAATTATATACCAAAACGTTCCTCGTGAATCACTTTATCCACTGGTGAAAACCGCATAAAGATCCGTTCAGTAGTTTTTGAGTTTATCGCGAACAGACAGACAGACGCGGTAGGGGACTTTGTTTTATACTATGTAATGAAGATGATTATTTTTTTGTACCTGTTGGCGTTTTATAAAATCTTCATTGATACTCCATAACTCTGCTAATGTCGAGATTTTTTCAATCCATACTCGATATTCTTCACAATTATAACTCTTATACAGTTCAATATTACCAGAGGTGCTTATAGTTTCAACTGCTGCTCGTATTAGTTTAGTCAAAAATTTCATTCTAGGATTTCCCAGTTTTTCGGACGCTTTCATGTTTATATCTCGACTGGTTACATTTCCAGTAAGAGCTTCGAATATATACTGGTAGTCGATATCATATAGAGTATCGAGTGGTTTTGAAAATTTCAAATTAAAATGACACTGATAATATACCGTGCAGGATATTTGGTAGTTCAGGTTCAGTATGTCGATATTAACGTTTTTTGTATGTTGGGCAACTTCAACTAAGGATGGTAAGCTTTCATCCCAAATTTTTTCGAACTGAATCGTTTCCTTTTTTCGATTGACATGAGACGTGGCGAAAGTTTGGAAGTTACATAAATATTTTGTTGTTATCCGAAGAAAATTCACCATAGTTGAACCATCGAACCCTACGTCCTGCAAACAGAGTGGATCTTTTGGTTGTCTACCAACTTTATTCACTAAACGGCAACTGACTTCAAAAATTTGCTTAATGTAAGTCGACCATATTATGGAAAACAATCCAAGTCGTACGTAGGTATCAGAAATAGTCATTAAGCAATGTAAAACGGCTTCGAGAAGTAAGTTATTTTGCATAGATTTCTGCCAAGCCATTGAGTACTCCCAGCACATGTTGGCTATTATATAGCACGCAGAAGTACTTAAAGGAAATTGCCGACGTAGGAGAGATAGCCATTTAAATATTTTAGGATTTTCATCAACATACATTATATTGTTTTCCATAAGGAGATAAGATGGATCATTGTCTTCATTTGTATTAGTCGAATTTGATTCTGTGTCAGCAGTCTGAATTTCCATCAACTCATTTGCAATTATAGCTTCAGGTGTAACTCCCATTCCACAAAGCCATTTTGCTATTAACTCTGTTACAGATCCTTTACCCCTACTGTATATGTATTTAAGATTAATATTATAATCTGTCAATTGCAGTTTCGGAAGAGCTTTGCCTTTGAAACTGTCCTTGAACATTAGCACGATACTGAGGATTGAAATATCCTCTAGTTTTCCAATTAAAATACCCCATTTGGCATTTTCTTTTGATACTGTCTCCCAAACATCTTCTTCTCCATCCAAAGATTCAATTTCGAAAATTTTACTAACTGCTTTACAAGCCATTGCAACGATCATACTTCTCAACGGACATGGCATTTCTACTAACATTTGACGAATATTCTCCCACCACGGTGATATTTCATTATAAGTTATGTTACTTGCTTCCTCTGTTACACTGCATATGTAATATAGGGCGATTATTAACTTTTCAATTAATTCTACACTTATTTCCTCCACTGGCATGTTCATTAATTGCATTATCAAAAGCTTAACGATTTCTGTGGGTTCAATGCTACATTCGCGGACGTAATTTCTTAACATTCCCAAATCGTTTAGTCTGAATATTGACTTAAATGTAACGGATGCTAAATTGTTCAGTTTTTCGCTGGAAGTGTCGGGTTTTAAACAAATATATTTGGATTTTTGATCCAACATGAAACAAGAAATAAATTCTTTAAAGGTGTTTGTTTTGTTATCAGCAAATGTTACTCTTGCCTGTTGTTGTTCTTTATAATCTTTTTCTTGAGCGAGGGCCAATAGTCTCTCTAAAATACAACTGTCATCTTCCAAGAGATGAAAACGCATAGTATTATTATCTTCCTTTTGTTCGGTTTGCACATCTGCTAAATTCTTAACGCTTAGATCTAATTTTAAAAACTTTTGCAGCTTCTCAATTAACTCATGTGTGTCCTCAGTACTATCATTATTTATGAGTCGATAAAATAGTGTCAATAGTCCGAGTTTGGCAAAATAATGTTTAATCTGTTGCTCTTGTACGTTTAAGTTCTCATTAGTTACACTCTCCCAGAATAAACTCAAACAAGACATTATAATTTTCGGTGGCGTATCATAATTTCTTATTAACATTTCCAGGAAATGTTTTTTTAAATCTAACGTTTTTAATTCTGCCACTTTTTTCAACAACTCTTCTTGATAAAAATCAGATGTATCCGATGTTTTCTTTATATATTCTCGTAATTCCCGTAAAATATGCAAATCTTTGGATCTTTCCGAATGTTCTTCATCCAAAGCAAAGAAGAAAGGAATGTTGATTTTTTTCAATTTCCCATCGGGGTCTATCAGTACACATTGGAATTCAGGCAGGTTTAATTTGTTACATGTATAACTTTTTTCTGCTCCAACTAAGCCACATGTATTGTAAATAAGTAATCCGTTTTTAGTGGCTGTGAAAACTGCAACTCTGTTCCCGGTCTGCATTAATCTTATATCAATGAGGCCCTTTTTAGGATTATATATGAGTAAGAATATAGCTCTCTTTATTTCTTTTATCACAGACAGCTGAGGCTTTTTCTCATCCATTTCGAAAACCTATAACAGTTAGGACACTATATTGAATTATTGTGTGTTCACATGATATTATAACAGATTTTCATTTGCATAATATCATGTATTAATTTGTATAAACTATCTATGCTTGTATATAAATTAGGGGGCCCGGCAGACGCTGTCCCGCCCTGACTATAAAAAAAAACCTTGACAAATTATATACTAAAACCTTCCTCATGAATCACTGTATTCACTGGTGAAAACCGCATGAAAATCCGTTCAGTAGTTTTTGAGTTTATCGCGAACAGACGGACGCGGCAGGGGACTTTGTTTTATAGTATGTAATGATATTAGTTGTCATTATTAATGTAGGAACAAAGGTCTCATCTGAAAATATTAAGCCCTACCTTCTAATACTATTCCCATACCTGCGTATATTGTCGGGAACTTTATCTTTGATCGCAATAAATGCAGGTGTGGGAATTTTTTTTGGCATGCGTTACGAAATATAGGGCTGTTTGACGATAGACGCAACACAATAACTGGACCAACAGTTTTAACACATATCAAGTGAGTTTAGGGGACGCTAATTTGACACAAATGACACAAATCTACAGATAATTCGTAACTATATTCAGCAGTGCATTACTTTATCTGCTATTAAAGAAAAACCCTTTTATTATTGACTAGCTGTGTCTGCGACTCCATCCGCGTGAAACCTACAGTAAAAAAACAGTGACTAATAAAATCATCTAAATGTATTAAGTCCATTTACTTATCTACTTTTCTCTCGTACTTAAGTCGCGCCGTCATTAAAATAACTTTTGATAGAGTGAACCGATTTTAATTAAACCAAGACTAAATGTTACTCGAGAATATGCTTTATGATTGATCTTCGTGAGGTTTTATCGTGAACGCAGTACTTCAGCAGTGATGCGTGTTCAAACAAACAGACAGACAGACAAATTGACATTTCTAAAAATGATTGATATGTATTTTATTACTTATCCCAAGACAGCTGCAACAATTTTTTTCACAAAAATCTAAAAAGTAGACACGATATATTTACATTATTATTAGGTATATTATGTATAGATACTTGATTAGTCATGACTGACTGATCCATTCAATGATTAAGATGACGTCATGCTTTTAAAATGGCTTCCGCAACAATACCCCGAGATTAACAACAGAAGGAAGTTGAATTAAAATATAAAGGCATACTTGGATAAAAGCACATTGAGCATCTCGGCATCCCTTGAAAAGGCGAACCAAGTAACCTCTGTTAACATCGAGTACCGCTACGCGACCAAAATTATCAACAAACGCTGCGAGACGACGATCAGGTGAAATGGCCACCATTGTGCCGTGACGCTGTGCATCATAAAGCCCAGTACGCATTGAAAGGGCTTCAGACCGTATTTGAGGTTCTGTAGCTACAGATGTATTTTCTGTTGAAGCTCCTCCTAACCACCCCCTGTAATATTATTGGTAATGAATCGTCTTGGGGGTACAGTAAGTAAAAATGTACATTATATATAACTAACTAGCGGGCATGGCAGGCGTTGTCCCGCCCTGATTATAAAAAAAATCCTTGACAAATTATATACCAAACGTTACTCGTGAATAACTGTATCCACTGTTGAAAACCGCATGAAAATCCGTTCAGTAGTTTTTGAGTTTATCGCGAACAGACAGACAGACGCGGTAGGGGACTTTGTTTTATACTATGTATTGATAGTAGTGGTAGTCATCGACTAATAATTAAATTACTGAACACATCATAACTATTGTCTTCTGTCAAAATTAATGATAATGCTTGACTGTTATTATGTTAAATAAGCAACCATTAAGCTAAAACCAATGGCTGTAACAGGTTAAAGCACTTCCAGAATTCGTGATAAGAAAAAACGAATATTCTTTTTTTTTTATCGTAGCTCAGCAAAGTGAATATACTGTGCCTGATGGTGAGCACAGTATAATCCAAAAACAACGGCGACTACCGAGAGACACGCTATCCCTCATCCCTCACCGGTCGCCGCTGTCATGCCGGCTTTCATAAATGTCTCTTCACGTTACGCTTGAAGGACCCCATATTATAGGAAGGAGGGAACACACTGGCCGGGAAATTCTTTAATTTCATTATTGTTTCATTCCAACAAATTTCAATATGTTCAATACAACAAATTAACTAATAGCATAATTCATCTGACATATAAAGCATAGCTTCTTATCGTATTTTTTTGGAGCGGACCTAATTCGAAAATGTAAAATGTCATTAACAGATGTTGATAATGAAATGAAAGTGTAGGCTGTAAAGTATTGCCTCACTTTTGATTATCTTGGTATAATACGCTGTTCAATTGAGAATCAAATTGACGTATATAGGATTTACGTCCATATTATTATTGTAACAAAGGATTTAATTTGATCGCCATGTGTTATTTATGTAACTCTGTCCATTCCGGAACTCAAACTCAATTTTTCAATATTGCTTTTTAACACTGAAATATGATCAAACAAACCTCTAGTATACTTATAATTCAGTAACGGTTAGGTAAATCCTTATAATAATATGTATTTTTTGCGATCTAAGTATATCATATAATACAAGAAAAACAAAATCTTACGGCAAAGCAGATTTTATTTTATTTGCCACTGCTCTTGCTACGTCTTGAAGTGGCGGAGTCGTTCCACCTTCTAGTGCATAGTGGAATCCAATATAAGGCTTCTGCCCAGCTCCGAGGATAAGTGTATTCACTGGAGGTACAGAACGATACCTGAGAAGTGAACGTATTTCTTAATTAACATGTATTTATTTATTACACTCGGTATTCAAACTCATTGTTACAGATAAACGATGGTGAACGAATCATAGACCATGAGAGCCAGAAACAATCTTAATATATAAATTTCGTCTTCACGTGTGTATGTCACTGAACTCCTCCTAAACGGCTGGACCGATTTTGATGAAATTTTGTGTGCGTGTTCCATTGGATCCGAGAATAGTTTAGATTCACAATTGGACCCGGTAGGTGGCGCTGCGGTTGAATGTTAGATTTTTTTTCTTCAAGTCAGGACAAGGTCCTCCCGACCCGCTAGTCGTTTTATAAATAACAGTTTTGAATCTTGTCAAATCATTCAAATAAAGACGTCAAAAGACGTCTTCCAGAGATTTCCACCTATCCTTTTGGAAGTTATATAAGCAAGCCACAGGACATCCAATCAATATCGATCCAGCTCAATTCTCATTTGGACGTCGCAGGGAATAGGTTCAAAGACAAATAGAAGGATGAAATCTATAAGCGTATTACAACCATAGATGATATTAGATGTAACTACAGCTATAGTGTAACTGTGTAATAGTGAGTATTTATTGCCTTTATTTAGGCATTATTGCCTTTGAACTTATGAGTACAAAAGAAGATGCAAACATTTTGATTACTTGCAGGTGTAACAGTAAACAAATATATCCATAGTGTAATTAAAAATAATTAAAAGATCCATTAGATCTTAATGCCTCTTCATCTTATATCTAAATTAAAAAAGTATGTAATTTTTTTTAGATTATATATACCATATATCATATCCTGCATAAGTAGACGCAGCCAGTAAATGATCATACGCATTCTTCAATTCAAGCCCTACCACAGCAGCATCATTAAGTACTTCTTGATCCGAAAATAGCCATTTTCTTATACTTATATTACGACTATCCACAGAGTAGTTATCTTGGATTCCAGCCCTTACTGAAAATGCATTGGTATTTATCTCACTCACGTCACAATAAAACAAACTTTTTTTATCTTAAAATAGATAAAACTCTAAATTTTAATTTTATCCTATTATTATTAACCAGTTAAGTATAAAAAAGACAACCCAGATTTTTCTTGATATTATGTTTATGATATGTGATGATGTGAATACTTTAATAAATTGCTGCTTGGAAAAGATAAGTGTATTAAAACTACAAATTGTAAATACAATCACAACATTTGCTTATAAGATGAAAAATGAAATACATAAAAAACATTAATGGTCGAAAGACTAATTGACTAACATGCTATTAAGAACCACAAATTTTTTGATTAAGAATTTGTAAATGAATATCCCTGCTCTATACTGATTTTATTCATAGAAAATCCACAACCATTGGCAATTTAGCAATGAGCCAATACAAGATATTTAAAAAATCAAAATGATCAACTTCAACTTCGACATTTCAATAATGGGGTCTCATAGATAGGAGTTTTGCCAGTGTCAAGTTAGTCAAGGAAGAGTCACTTTACAGGTAGTATGAAATATTAATTGTATAATTTTGTTCTTCCAGATTAGGCATAGTAATCGAAATTCCAACTAGTAATTAGGTACTAGTAGGTAGATTCAAAAAGGATCTTGAATTACAAACATGTTCAGAATATTGAAAACTTTGGTGAGACAAATAAATGTATGTATAGTTTTTTTTGTATTTGTACCGATTTAATAATATTTTAAAAATGTATTAACTTTAAATAATCTCACCTTTAGCTAATTGTGCTTTGGCATTTCTTAATGTTGGAAATAATGTTGTCCCAGAAATTATGCATTCACAATTTTGAAACATAATATGTATATCATCAGGTAATGTTCCATAAGTTCCGGTATGACATGATATCTTCATTACAGGCTTCTCATCTAGTTTTTCCAATAATAACAAATGCCCTGTGTTTGAATAAAAACCAACACTACCATTTTTAAAGCCAACAATTATACAAAACCAGTCTGGGCCATTCTAAAAAAGAAATTAATGTTTACAATACAGGAAAGAGTAAGAATATACTGATAGAATAGAATGGCATATTATAAAAACGAAAAAAGTAGCAAAATTTTATAAGTGAGTTAAAAACACTTTCCTCATTCACATTTTTAGTAGTCCGGTGAAGCAGTTAAGGCTGAAGTCAGTTCGATAAAAAAAACATTCATATTTTTAGATGTCTCTTGCTACATAATTTGATTCTTGGTATACAAACAAAAACTGTAGGTAATAGTCATGGACAGATAATTATTTATCTTTTGTCATAGTAAATAACAAGTAACATTTATCAAATATTCCTATAATCTATTGATTTCATTAAAACAAGAATATGTTATTATTGTCTAGCTAAAATTTTGATCAGCGAAAGTTTGAATATAAACTTACCCTTTTATAATTTAAAACTATGTAAAATATACTACAGTAAATATATTCACACATGAAAATATAATATTATTTCTACATTTTACTGAAGTAAATCACATTTTTTTCCAAGTCCTCATAGTTTCTTTTGTTCATAAAAGTATATTTATACTATTTTTTCGTGTCATGGTGATCTAGTGGTTTAACCGGTGGAATATCATTTCGATGTCCGCAGGTTCTAACCATGGCATGTACCAATGATCTTTTTGGAATTCGCGTAAATTTACTAATTTTAATTGGTATCACTATCGGCCCATCGTGAGGAAACCTGAATCTGAGAAACGTTCTTGTAGTACTACTATATGTGGGAAAACATAGAACTGTGGATTTCTCAGAATTTGAAATCACCAATAAATTGTGGGCTGAAGTGGTGATTATGCCCATATCTTCCTTCAGGAAAAGACCTATGTCCCTGCAGTGGGTTTCTTACAGGCTGACGATGATGATGATCTTTACTCCTGACAATGTGTATGTACAACTTCATGAGGACTGGTTGAATAGTTAAGACAGGAATGTGGTACAAGCAAACAAACAAACTCATATTCATATTTATAATATTAGTAAGGGTTCTATATTCCTGATATTTTTACCTGAGAAGACTGTTGTGACGGACCAATGGATAATGCCAAAAGACTAGTTATTTCTGCAGGTAATGATCCACTCCATGATATGAGGAATGTGTTACTGTCAGTTGAGCTGATCCACTGTGATGTGAGCAGACAAAGTCGACTTCTGTAGCCAACTGCCAGGAGGTTTCCACATGACGACAGAGCTATGCAACATTGTGACAGCCAGTTTTTATCTAGAAGCATTAATTATTTTGTATAAGTCAACAATAATTCATACCATTTCCTCTTTGATTTTGGATCATCTAAAATAAACTTTTCAGTGAAGAATAAAAAATGTTTTTTTATTTATAAAGAAGTATCTGGGTCATCAAAATGACATCTAGATAAATTAAAAACTGTCCATTTTATAGCCATTTACATTTGTACAATTGAAGAAAAAAGTTTTGTCACCAGAGCAGTCCTCATCAATCATTTTGGGCTCTCTGAATATAGTCATAACTTGGGCCTTTCACATAATATAGTCAACTAGTGGACCCGGCAGACGTTGTCCCACCCTGATTAACAAAAAAATCCTTGACAAATTATATACCAAAACCTTCCTCATTAATCCCTTTATCCACTGGTGAAAGCCACATGAAAATCCGTTCAGTACTTTTTGAGTTTATCGCAAACAGACAGACATATAACAAAGTCCTCTGCCTCATCTGTCTGTCTGTTCATGATAAACTCAAAAACTACTGAACAGATTTTCATGCGGTTTCACTAGTAGATAAAGTGATTCATGAGGAAGGTTTAGGTATATAATATGTCAAGGTAGTTTTATTATATGAGAGTGGGATAACTTCTGCAGAGTTTGCTAGTATAATGTAATATGTATTTATACCTCTATTCTTATTCTGCACAACTAGACTCAGTGGTCAACTGTGTTACTACTAGTTTAATACTTCTCTGTTCTACCTACAAACAAACATACGTTTCTCTTTTGCTATGATTAGTTACATTCTTTTCAAATTTACAGTAGTTTTATAATAAATCAAATTTTTTTTTCATTTTACTGTTTGTAGGAATTAGGTAGAACATTATTAGGATACTATCATCCCGTGTTCATTTCTGTTATTTGCAAACAGGAAAAATTAAGTGGGTATATATTTTTAATTAAAAAAAAAATTGAATAACATAACTTAAAAAAAAGTCCATTCAAGACTTACTACTTAAGGTAAGTATTATAATTACGGCTTGGCATTAGAAATTCGCATCACGAATTTGGGGTTGTTTTTTATAGGGGTTGGTTACCCCTTTCCAAAGACATCCCCCGCCCCCGCGGAGACGCATAGTTTTTTTTTTATATGTTTTTGAAGTTATGTGTAAGGGAACGTGATTTTTTCTTCATGCACATTTTTAAGGTTTATTATACTATAATTTTGTTGTTTTTACATATTTATTGTTGTTTTATAATTCACTATTATTTAAGAAAAACAAAAAATCAAATATAAATTATTTATAAGACTAAAATGGATCGTTTTCCAGATCTTGTATTTTTTGTTTTTTTTTTCTACTATGTTTAATCAAAACCTCAACTGTCTCAATCCTAGAAAAAATTATAATATAAGTTATTTGTATGATCATAAAGCCCCTCCACATATAACACAGGCAAGCGAGCGCAGCGAGCGAGCGAACTGGTCCAAGCAAATCCGACTAAGTAACGTTAGGTTTATAGAGGAATAGGGCTGTTCCCGCCCTAGTTCTCTATGTAGGTTAGTATTGCGAAAACATATCAAATTCGTTGTTTTATATTCAATATTTTTTTAACCACTATGACCTTAATTGTGAAATATTTGAGTGAATAATGAAGACAGAAGTTTATTGTAATTTTTTTTTTTTATTCAAGATTTATGCTTTGCCATCAATAATTTATTCCTTAATGCATAGATATACATATTTTCATACAAGTTATTATTTTTTTGTAGAATCCTAACCTTTTCTTATGCAAAATTACTATAATTTTTAGTACTGTTACAAGAGTTTTAAATACTTCAAATTCATTTTTTTCCATAAAATTTACATTTTTCCTGTAATAATTTTTTGCTCTACTTGTATATAGACATAGTATTGTACAAACTGTTAAATTTAAACTTAAAAATCACCATGTTGTTAATATACAAAATTACTAACGATTGCTCGGAGGCGACATAATCTCAAAACTTTGATCATGAATATCTCAATAACTATAACTTTCCGCGTTGGGGGAGTGGTTTAAGGGGTAGTCAGCCCCCTCCCCCAACCCTCAACCCTTATTTCAGGTCGCGAATTTCTAATGCAGCCCCACTTTATTATTTTCAGCCTCATATACAGATAGTTGTTATTCCTTTCTTTCTCTCTTTCACAAACAAATAATGTTCATACTTTCCACTTACTTCAAGGCTATCTTGAGACTTTACGCGTGTTAAAACTTATAATTTTCTTTATTTTAAACTTATGACTTCACAGAGCGATGTATATACATAATTTGTACACAAAGTTTCAGAGAAATATACATATAAATCTTATTAAAATAATGTATACAAACAAATGATACGAGTATGAACGTAATAAATCAGTGTGTATCATATGAGATAACTATTGTGTATGGGATATTATTTTATAATGTATTGTAATACTTTATAATGTCGTTTATGGTTGTTATTATATTTACCCTCCCTTTCAGGCACAAAGAGAGCTCGTGCTAAACTGGAAATATCACCACAATCTGCTATTTGTTCTACTTGACACGACATTTTTGTGATTGTAATTTGTAATCAATCACATTATAAACACAGAGTATACAATTATATAATGTGACAATTGAAGTCCATACATTACTAATGCGAAATACATATATCTCAAGCGATTTTCTCGCCAAATGTCACCGTTATGCAGGAACATAATAGCGTTTTATTATACATATACATACCAGTGAAATGAAATACCATAATCATAGCTATTTTACCAGTGATATATGAAAATCTACTACATTTTTACATATCAGGATAATGTCGAAAGAAAACTTAGAAACTTCCACCTCTTTTAAATACATTTTTACAAAAAGGCGAACTTTTATATTAGATATCATTTTTAAACCTACTTACAGTAATCGACTATCGATTTCAGCTTATGTCACATTATCAAACGTATAACACATTTATAATTTTAAATAGAAAATAATTTTTATAATTATCGACACCAATAATTTAGTCGTCCGACTTCATTTTCAAGAACTACGATGGTTTCTGGTTTACACCTCATATAGGGATCATGATACTGGTTCCAAAATATGTAAAGCATTATCTTCAAACTTACAAAAATGCAAGGTCTGCGTAGATAACACAGCAATAAAATGTAAATGTTATGACTGAACAGTTGAGCAACTCTTATCAATCAGGAAAGTACTGTAAACTATAATCCACAATTTATTTATGAGCGTTGTATAAAGATTGGAATACATGACATATAAATTCTACGAATTGTAATGGTGAAACTAAAATCATATGATCATGCGATTTGACGATGCGATCATGCGATGAATTGTGACTATATACTTGTAGTTGTAAATTATCTGAAAAATAACGGTGATAGAATACGTGAAATAAATACTTCGTGGTAGCCACTACAGACAACTGATCGGTGATCTGGTCTTCCTTGTAATACCTATTGATACCTATTATACTTTTTGATCTGGTCACACTGATAAGCACTCACTTCAGCATTTTATGTATTTAATCGATTATTTGTTTATTTTGGTGACTTGAATATGCTGTGAGTATAGATTTAGTGAATGAAAATTGTTATAAATAAGAAAATAATAAATTTTGCAATTAACGTTAATAATATTTGATAACTCGTATTGTTATCTTACAGATTTCCAATGATGATTATTAGCGGATATTGTTAATTTGTTGGGGTGTACACGATTATAAATGGGGTGCTTTCACAGTAAAAACGAGTCTACGGACTTGCACCCCAATGTATTTCGTGTGGTAAACATTGACGAAAATGGTACTGATTTGTGTTCGGGGCAATTAGAAATTACGGATACCGATATTGTTTTGTATAGAGAAGGAAGAGATTCAACTGTATGGCCCTTGCACTCTCTCAGAAGATATGGATTTGAAGCAGATATATTTAGTTTTGAATCGGGTGCGTATTCTTTTATTCTAAAATATTTTACACACAGTTTGACATTTTCTTAAGAATATATCAGAACTGTTTCATATCACAGACATGTTTCAGAATAAATTATATCAATATTTTATATTATCATTATTTATTATATTAATATTTTTTAAATAATAGAGTACTTTATTCAGTTTATTAGCCAATACCCTTGGTTTCATCTGCATTGTTGATTATCTGATGATATATTTTATGTACAGAGAAAAAAAACCACAACACTTGCTCCATTTTTACATTTTAAGAAAATACATTGTTGAATGAGTAATACTATAAAAATCATAGTTTGTGAAACATTAGATAACTTTATATTAAATTAAGGTATTATGATAATTATTTTAGATAAGGATTAATAAGTAAAACTGAGAAAAAAAATGGTCAAAATATACTCACCAGTCTTTGAGTGAATCTCACACAACAGCTGACCTCTATCCTAAATATATTTGTTGCAGGTTGTAAACTATGTATTCAACTTGAATCAAAATTAAATAATTCTTTATTCAATTTAGACCCTGAGAACCTTATAGATTATGTAGGTCTTTTACTAAATCCAGATTGTCTAAGTTTTTGTGGATATACATTAAATTATCAAGAATATATTGGGAGGGCAGAATTAAGATACACACTAATCACATTTTTTAATAAAATCAGAAGTTTCCTAGTGACAGAGTACTGGTATAATGATTTTTTTACTTAAAATATTACATTTCTTAATACCGACTTAGTAAACTAATTAACTGATTGATGTACTCCATCTAATGGTAAGTACATTAATATAAATTGACAAAATGACAATAACTGAATTCTATAATTATAAAGTCAGTTTGTAATCTTCAACGTTAATGATAATTTTAAATTCTGAGAAATCATTATATTAATTACCCTTGTATTGTAACTATAAGAATTTGTAATTACTGTTAAAGTTTGTTGAGAGGTAGAGTAGAGTATGTAGAGTTATGTACTACCAAATATTATCTCATCACTATGTTGATTTCATTTTATATTATCCATATAAGCAATACTATTTTTTTTAATATGCCTAGTTAATGAGAGTGTGCTTGAATATGCAAAATATGTTGCATTTCTGCATAACTATTTTTCCTTCAACACCAAAGTGTAGTTTAGGATTTTCACTATGTTTTGGACTTTCTGATATAATATGCTATTACTTATAAACACTATGTATCATTTCAATTGATTTTTTTTGTCTCCTTGTATACAATGTGTTCTCGGAGATGGGTCATATTAACTGCATCATAACACCATACAATATTTATGAAAACTTGTATTATCAACATTTGGGGGGGCCCAACTTCCTTTTCCGTCTTTACTGGGTTGGCCCGTCCGGGGGGGGCCCCCCCCCCCCCCACCACCCACCCGGAAGTAAAAGTGCCGTCTTTTTTCTTTTTCTTTTGTTTTGGGTGGGGGCGGCCCCCCACCCCCCCCCCCCCTCCCCCCCCCCCCCCCCCCCCCCCTCCCCCCCCCCCTCCCCCCCCCCCCCCCCCCCCCCCGGCCCCGCCCCTCCCCCTCCCCTCCTCTTTCAAGTTTTTTTTGGCGGTGGTGGTCACTTTTTTTCTGTGACCCCCCCTTTCCTTTTCCTCCTTAAAATAAAAAAAAAAAAAAAATTATAAATTATGGAATCCTTTAAAGGAGCAAATAAATATATGTAATTTTTTTATGATCTTATTAAGCAATAAGTTGTGCTTGTAGCTCTCTCTGTTTTGTTTTTAAAACAAGGGATTTGTTACATAATAATAAAAGATGTCTAATCCTGTTAGTGACTGATTCCTTTTTATTGTTAAGAGTATAATATATTTCTTCTTAATAATTTATTTTATTTTATAATTTTCATACAACTCCTCCATCTTCAATTCTTTGTTCTTAATTTTGATGTTTATATACTTCATGATATTTTTAGTAATATAAGAAAAACTATAATATTTCTAGTTATTAGTCATTATACATTTCAAACAACACAAGTTAGTTCTATTAGTGCCTGGCCAATTTGTTTCAAATGATCTTAAACATTATCTTTATTGTTATAAATCCTATAGGGTTCTTTATATCAATGATATTATAACTAAAAAGCTGTAGATACGTTACCTACATTATATTTTGACAAAACGAATGGCACGACAATGCACACATACATAAAGTAATATCGTAACGCCACACTGTCTGAGATAAAATATGGAGGTAATGGCATATTATCAATATTGTTAGTGAAAAGAAATAGTTATAGATATGGGCTGATTGACGGGGCAGCAGTCAAATATAAGCTAGTTAGCCAAGTTTTAACAAAGCGCTATCGACGCGCTCATGATGTATCTACAGCTTTTAGTTATAATATCATTGTATATAACCATTAAAGACTATGATTAAACATTATTAATAAATAGTTGAACCAATGTCAACATCAGTAGAAAGACATGCAACAGGGTACACAAAACTAAATAATATGCCAGCATATTTTTTTTATATCATAGGAGGCAAACAAACTTGTGGGTCACCTGATTTAAAGTGATCACCACTGTCCATAGACACTTGCAACACCAGAAGAGTCGCGAGTGCGTTGGCAGCCTGTGTTTGGTAGAAGGAGGCGGGGGGAGGGGGAGGGGAGTTGGGTATCCGGCGCTCTTGCTGACCGAACGAAACGCAACAATGCAAGTACTGTTACTTCACGTCGGTTTTCTGTGAGAGGATGGTACCACCCCGGGCGAGCCGACCCATTCATGCTGAAACCCGTAGTAGCTTCAGCGTAGCTCTACCACCTACATACACATTGCTTGGTGTACAATATAAACATATCCAATAGAGTCAACAATATAAATTGTTTCAGGAAGAAGATGTGAAACTGGCGAAGGGATATATGCATTTAAATGTAGAAGAGCTTCACTTCTTTTTCACACTCTACAACAACAAATACAACAAAGAAATGTAAATCAAGATACGGCTCCATATCCCGCTACTCCATATCCTGTCTCAAGGCTAACTCCAAATTCTCAAAATAGACAAACACTGCAGGCTTCTGTTGTTCACCGTTCTTCTGTAGATAATGGCCAGCCTGATCATCTAAGGCCACTTGCCAATAGTAATCTCTCTAATTTAAGTCAAACTGGACCTACGAGAAACCTAAACTCTGCTTCAAGATCTTCCAGTGGAGACATACTAGAAGTTATGCCCCTATATCCAAGATCACAAAGTAATTCAAATCAAGTTACTAATGTTTACCAAGTGAGAGGTTTTAAGAGAGAGCACAACAACAATCAAAATGATAGTACTAATTATTCCCAACCAGTATATTGCAATGATTTGAATAGAGATTTAGCAATATTAAGGAAAACGTTGAGGAAAGAAAGTGCAATACAATCGAGAATAGAAATAGAAGATGAGACGAAATTTCTAGAGAGTAGATATATGAACGACAGTCAAAATATAAATACTTTTGTATCACCAACATTGAGTAACAGTAGTGAACACTATGCAAAACTTACTTTGGAGCAACAGGAATCTACCAGACTATACATGAATGTTGTCCCAAATGAAGTGCAATTACCGGATACCAGTAAAATTGATGCTGTGCCTACCACCCCTCTTACACCAAAACAAGTAGAATATTATAATTTGCCAGTTGGTAATGTTTACGCAAATTTATCTTTAGGAGAGTTAGGAGGCAGTACCAAAAATGTTAAACATGGATTGAGTTTTTCTGCATTGTCTGAAAATCAGAAATTTTCAGAATCAGATACATTTACATCAATGTCTCCTGTTGAAGAATTGGAAGTTAACTATGCGGTTTTAGACATTGATGCAAATAAAGAAGGGAAACAATCCACAGAGCTAACTTCTCCTGAAATTCAATCATATAATAGTTCTAAAAATGACAGTATGGCATCAAGTTCATCTCAGTCACGAAGTCGACTTTTATCACAGTGCAGTGTGGAAAAAACACCCACTCCTAGTACTCCTGCTGTTATGCCTCCCAACACCATTGGATATACAACAATAGATTTTGATAAAACTGTTGCTTTAACATCCGTAGCATCAGGAACAACTGTTGATGCAGATGGTCCTCGTAAAACAAGACACAACTCTTGCAATGTTGTGTGCAGTAGCCCGGTTTCTGAACGAAATAAAGCAAGCTACACATAAACCATTTAAATTAGTTCTTATAATTTTTTCTCAGGTGTTTCATCTATAACATCTGAATGTGTTAATTTGGTATATCTTAAAATATAAGATATTAAAGCACTATTGGCTATTTATATATTAAATAAAAAAATAAAATGTTAGGGCATTGACATATAAAAAGCCAAGACACAGTCTCGAATAAAAATTAGCGCTCAAAAATGGCTGCAAAAATTCCCCAATATACATACGTGGTTATAGTCATGCGGTAAACTTATGATTTTGCAAATTCAACCCTACCTGAATGATTTAAAGTTGTTTTTACAAGGACGCAAGCTACGCGAGACTATTTTTTTGTGCCATCTGTGAGACGTTAAGTTTATATCTTGGGTTTTCATATATCAATGCGTTAGGGTTACAATTGTGTAATGCATACAATTTAAGCATAGTTCCTAGTATGCTAGAGTATAACATTAATGCATATAAATGCCAAAGTAGAGAATAACCAAATATTTTAAATGCCAAAAATGAAGATTTTTGTTGCTAGTACGAATAAAATGAAGAACTCTAATGTTTTGTCTACTTTTACATTTTTGAACGAGTTGGTATTCCACAATGTTTACTTTAGACATGATTTTAAATACAGTTTTGATGAAAAACGATTTTTGTTTAGGAAATTTATGTTATTTATTTAAAACCACTATTATTACATTAATACATTGATTTAGGAGTAAAGTTGTCTAGAATTAAACTCGTAAGTTAGAAGATTTTGAGCTTGTCTATGAGTAAATAAATAAAATGTTTATAAAAGGGCATTGTTGATGGTCAAACTATGGTTAGTGTGCTTCCTTGTTATATGGTAATTTTATTAAATAGTGATTATTAAATGAAAATATATTATGTAAATAAAACTCTTATAAACAAAGAGTCGCTGATAAAAGTCGGGTGCAATTTACTATTATGATTCGTACATAATTGTTATGTATGTTTGATGACAATTAATGAAAATTAGAATAGTAATAAACTTGAAAGCTTTAGTTTACATTGTTTATAAAACGAATTA
The DNA here is from genome assembly GCA_036509395.1 of Antheraea yamamai. NCBI lineage: Eukaryota > Metazoa > Arthropoda > Insecta > Lepidoptera > Saturniidae > Antheraea > Antheraea yamamai. Next base: position 13,567,263 of record AP028435.1, on the reverse strand, counting down.
TATAATAAGGTTTATTTGCCAAAGATGTTATGATATGTGCTATTTTGCTGCAGATATACCACCGCAGATACCTAGATTTTATTATATACTGTTTTATGTAAATATAAGTAGTGATATTCAATTAGTCTTAGAAGCCATGAGTGCTATTGTTACATTAAAAATTGAAGGCGGCTAAAAGGCACTCCTATGTAGTATATAATTAAATAATGTGTGATGTTTTTGAACATCTCGTATAGTAAATACAACAATTGAGTCGTTACATTTCATAATGAATCGAGTCCAATTTTAATCCTTAATGGGTCTTAAATTTTTTAAAGATTTTCAGCTTTAATACACCGTGAACGAAGACCAAATGTCTGCAACATTCGTAAGATTTTTAGGTTTTTTTCTATGATGTTCAAAGTTTCTATGTATAACTTTTTTTTATACGTCATAGTAGGCAAACTGGTAGGCCACCTGATGTTAAGTGATCACCGCCGTCCATAGCCACTAGCAACACCAGGGGAGTCGCAAGTGTGTTGCCATCCTGTGTTTGAGGGTGAGGGGAGGAGGCTCTCACTGACTGAACGAAACGCAACAATGCAAGTACTGTTATTTCACGTCGGTGTTTCTGTAGGTCGGGTGGTACTACCCCGAGCGAGCCGACCCATTCATGCTGAAACCAGTAATAGCTTCAGCGTTGCTCTACCACCTATAAAACATTTGAGTCTTATGAACGGTTAGAATTGAACTTGGCTCATTTTAAAATGCAGCGTTACTATACAATTGTGTTCATTATTTTTGGATTATTGAAAGTTATAGTAATCAATACAATGCTATTCGATGTTCATTTTGAAATCAAATGTGTAGTAATTATGGTACACTTTGAGAATATTTTAACTTCATATTGTAATTTCGCCATTAATGCAATAGGCCAAGGATAGTATTAATTTTAAAAGTAATTATAACAAGTCGTGGGAAACGGGGTGCTTCTTAAGTGAAACATAAATCGGAGAAAAGACGAAAAATCTACCCTAAGCGTGTAAGTGGATTTTACATTAAATATAATTTGAGAATGGAAGTCCACAAGTGAACAAAAAATATTACTCATTTTAACTTTTTTTCCGATTCGAACTCTATAAAACTCAATCGGTGTTATTACAAAAAAGTTTAATACGTATTAAATACTTGCTTTAAAAAGGTCAAGTGAACAAAAAATATTACTCATTTTAACTTTTTTTCCGATTCGAACTCTATAAAACTCAATCGGTGTTATTACAAAAAAGTTTAATACGTATTAAATACTTGCTTTAAAAAGGTTTTGAATTAAATGCACCGCGCTCGCCCGAGACAAGTTCGCGTTATCCTTTATCGCAAGTCTAACCTAACGTAACCAAAGCGAGAGAAAAGAGCAAGATGGCGAACATTCAGCGATCGCGGTGTATTTAATACGAACCTTTTTTAAAGCAAGTATTCAATACGTATTTAACTCTTTTGTAATAACACCGTATATTGCAAAACAAATGACAGACGCGCCTCGCTTTGGACGACAGTATTGTAAATTTTAACTATGGGATTTATTATTTTACATCTCCATTTCCAAGGCAACCTGTTTACAGTACCATATACGATGACGAGTTCGTATAAATATCAATCTAAAATGATTATGGTATTCGAAAAAAAAAGACTGCTTATTCATACGATTGTAACAATTATTTTGCTCGATTATAACATCTTTCTCAAGATAATTGTAAAATAGATTGATGGCATAGTTGTCGAGTTAAAATGAAATAAAATAAATTTATATATTAGTAATCGTAAAAAGGAAACTCTTCTTATTTATATTGTCCAAAAACTTCTGATTATAATTACATTACATTTTTTATTTGTTATGAGTCCAATATGGGGTATATTAGGTATAAAACTATTTCCATTCAATGTGTGTTTGTTTACGACCAGTGATGTATACAAAGGGGGGGGATAGTTGGGATCTATTCCCTCCCGAAAACTGACGTTCCACAAAATAAACGGGATCATATCCACTGTGAAGTACGAGTTCACATGCTTGTTTCAATGTTTCCCCCCCGAACCAAAAGCTTGGATACATGCCTGTTTACGATTGAATAATGCCTGTGTCGTTCTGTCACATCATACCGTTTTAGTTGCAATCTAGATACTAGTTTTAATCAAGGTAATTAAAATGATCAAATATAAGTCTGATTATTATTTTATTTTTGTATAATTTTAGGAATTAAATTATAAAGTAATGTATTTAAAGGTAGATGAACGAGCTGAAGTGTGTTTGAATACATCATGTACAGTTTTCCTTTGAAATGGGTACACAGTCTGAATGTCGTACCGATTGTATATCATTGAATATTAATCTATATTATATTTGTAATAAATGTAAATTAATCGAAATTATGTAATTCGACAAAGAATAAAGTTGTACTGTTATTATATTTCTATTATTCATCATATACAACCATGCCGAATTCAAACTTATTGACGTCCCTAATGGCTCCTCATTATCGAAATTGTGCATGAAATGGATAAAATCGGACTGCAGGTGGCAGCATTGCGTGTTGGAATTTATTTGATTTGAATATTTTACATTTTTCATTATAAAATTAAATTAATAACTATAGTTGCTTAAATGATAAAAAATAAATAATTGCCGCCCTGGGCACTAGCTCCGAGTGCCCTTAGTATAAATTCACGGCTGATGCTGACATAGCTTATAAATATATATACTCTGGGCACTAGCTCCGAGTATATATACTATATATATTATCTTATTTTTTATCATTTAAGCAATTATAGTTATTAATTTAATTAATAAAAAGTAAAAGTTTTATTAAGTAAAATATGTTAATTGCGTAACTATTGACAGCTATATATTATATAGCTGTCAATAGTTACACAACATATTTTACTAGAAAAAAATAACATTTTTGATAACGACTTATAAGAAAAGCGCCGTTTCGTTATCGATTCATTTGTAATGGTGCGAAACAATAAATGTTAATTGTGGATGTTAATCCTAGAGTACCTAAATATATGAAATAAGGAACTAAATTAAAATATAATTGTGACGCATCGATATCTACTTCCTAGGAAGCAGATGCAGGTTATGCATCCTCATATATATTGCCTTATCGCTTAGTAAGTAGGTACGTAATGATTATTCGTTAGGTAAAACTTAAATATTTTTGGGTACTTACTTATTAACATCACCGGAACTGAAGTTGGTCAAGTGCAGACGATCTACACCTGGGCCATATTATTGATATCTTGCCGTGTATATAGGTGGACATTTATTTTTCTCAAATTTCCTGTCTCGGTTCGTTTAGGCTAGGTTAGACTTGTGAAAAAAAGACTGCGGTGGCGTTAATACTTAAGTACCTATTTTTTATGGCCAGTGTACTATAACTTTGCTAAATGCTTAGCTCGACAGTCATTTTAATGTTTGAAATTTTCTAGCAAAACTATTACTCTCAATACTTTACAGATATTTACATGACATGATAAATTGATATTCATATCCAGTAATACCTCGACTTACGCTACATCGTTTTACGTGAATTTGGAGATACGCTGTATCTATGTTCGACGGCCACGCGCATCAGCTTTTGCATTTCGCCCTGTTAGTGTTCCGTTTCCGACAGGTTTGAACGTATTCCACGTGGAATTGTTTTACGTACGCATTGCGTTCTATGATACTCTCTTATTATGTCATCCAAAAGAAGAAACAATGGGTCATTTCAACCTTACAAGAAAAGAAAAACACTGTCTTTGGTGCGTAAACTGAATGTTATCAAAACTTTGAAGCAAAAATAAAAATGTGAATTGGCAAAGAAATTTAATCTACAGGAATCAACAGACCGAACGGTTATAAAAGGTAAAAAAATATATTTTGAAGTTGTAAAGACTCAATCTTTGAATTTAAGCAACATTTGTAAACGTCACGGTATTTCCGCACAGATGGAAACATTCTTACAATCATGGTGTGATAATCAAGTAAAAGTGAAGAATTGTACTGTTGAACCAGACAGTAAATTGTTTTATTATCTAACATTTTATTAAACATGTTTCTTCTAAATTATTGTTTTCTTTAGAATCTGGTGTCGATTAAACATACTTTATTTGTATTTATATGCAAAGTTACACCCCGACTTGCGCAAATTCTACTTAAACGGTTATCGCTCGGACCCACCTATCGCGTAAGTCCGGGGTATTACTGTGCCTGTAAAGCTTTATTATTCTGATCAGACTATACCAGGTGAATGTTTAAAGGGTCACATCCTTCAACCTTGTGGTAGTTCATGGTCACATTTAACATATAAAATAATAATATCAAAACAAATACTAATAAACAACAAAAAGATCCTTAGTTAAAATTTGTTCTAAAACTTTTAAAAGTATGGGAACGATACTTGTAAACGTAAAAAAATCAGGTCTAGCTTCAATTATCAACTTTAAAGGGGCACTTTTCAAGGTTAATCATTACGTATTCTGCTTATTGTGGGAACGCCGCACGGTTGAACAATGTGAACCGGGGCGCGAATCGTGGCACGGTGGCGGGCCGGACTGCGCGACAGGGCGTTATTCATTTATTACACAAGTTCGATTTTGCATAAATAAGCTTATGTTGAGTGTATATCAGTTTTGCGTTTCTCGAGATAATTAGGTAAAATATTAAGCACCTATTTTTTAAATTGATTTAAAACGAGAATCGACTAATGATTATCCTGTAAAATTTTTGCTGGCTAACATTGCGAATAAACAATGGCTCGGCATATTTCAAAGTTTTATGTTTATTATATTTGCGTTTATACATATAGTAGATAGTAAAAGTTATAATGGCATTCGTAAGAATGGTAGAGCTTGTATAAAAGTGTAACTGCCGAAACACCACTGGCACACCTATTTCTGCTGTAAAGCAGTAATGTCCGTACTAATGTGTTCCCGGTCAGAAGGATGTCATCATTCACACGTCTTGTCACATGAAGTGTTCCAGTAATGGTAAGCATTCCAGCACAGTTGAAAGTAACCTTATGAGTGGTTTCGATCAGAAGAAAGAACAAAGTAGCGTCTCAATGTTGAATGAACTCAGTACCTACTGTTGTCCTATTTGAGGTTGGTTATAAAAAGCTATAGGCCGCAGTAACTACACAATATAAGATGAACTTCGAGTATGTCTGGTATTGTATACACCTAAAATAACTTGTTTGGTAGATACTTATGCTGGTTATACTCCAGCGATACTATTTACTATTGTTGTATGAGTATATAGAGTATCAGAAAGGATTGTGAAAACAACATGAGTGACGGGTATTGCGTTACGGTAGGTACAATAGTTAAAAAAGTACACAACCTATAATACCTACTGTAACCATTGCATAAAACTGTTATGTCGAACAAAAGTCGGTGTATTTATATGGGTGAGGAATGTATGTAACCCTTTTTAAATACGTATTAATTACTAAATTTATAAATATCCTTCACAATTCATATTGTAATCCAGAGAGGTGCCCCATGGCATTATCCATGCGAACGGATACCTTGCATGTCATTCATGTTCATACTTTGTATAACAAGGGCACTGTGTCATTTACGCTTGTAGGCGTGTATTTATGTCTATATATTAGCGTTTGTACATTAGTGTCAATTAAAATTTAAATGTAGTTTATTATTTCCCAACAATTGGGTTTTTTAATCCAATAATACATTGCTATTTGTAAATATTGTATCTTGAATTATCAGTATCAGCATCTAATTTATAGAAAGAAAGAAATAAAATACTATTATGTACAGCCAATAGTTTAATAAAAACAATACTTTTACTAGATATCACATTAATAAACGTTGACTCAGGCAGAACAGATGTGTTAGAATTGATATTGCCAAAAGTAATTCGAATGAACCACGAAGTTGTATTCCGTCATCAGCTGAAAAATAAATATACAACGTTAATTTGTACAGTAAGTTATATTTTCATACATTGAAATGTATGACTTGTGTATCAGTGCGTGTGTAAATGTTTTTGTAAATATTAACTACACACTATGGAGGTTTTTCTGCAGAACGACTTAGTGGTAACTCACCTATAGTAAAAGGGATAGCAAAGAAACTTCTCCACGGGAAAACACTTAGGGTGAAAATGTTCAATGTGATCGGTCAAAGAGCGTCAGAGTTTTTCATTCTTAGATAGTATACCAATATCTATTTTTATACATATAGACTTAATGGTATTAAGTAAGGTATTAATCTCTCCTATTATAAATATATTCCCGCAAATTGCTGTCGGACTTCGCGAACGTTTACTCATTAAAATTCATAACATTATCGGTCGAGGGTAAAGTAAAACGTCGTGAGGAAATCTGAACCTGGGAAATTTATTTGTAGTACCACTCTATGTGGAAAAATATAGAAGTGCGGATTTCTCGGAATTTGAAGTCGCCAGTGCTTCTTGGTCCCTCGTAGTAATTATGCCACACCTTAGGGAAGAGGCCTATGGCTCTGCAGTGGGCTTCTTACATTCTGATGTGATGCCAGTAGGTATTATACAAATTAAAACTAATTGCTAATTTGAATACGAGCAGTAGTTACTGACTTTTCGATATATTGCCGTGTACCTGTATAATTAATCATAAGCTTGGTTTGTATAGTTGTTGGAGCGTTAACAATAAATATATTAAATGCTGTAATATATATTAATATTTAGTGTTTTATTAATTTATTACACACAAAATTACAATCTCGTACACTTAAAAAAAGGGTATTTATGCTTCTATTAAAATTACTGTTAATATTGGAAAAGGTTCAAACACGATTAAGGTTAATTAAAATATTTCAAGCAAAGTTTGAAGTTTCATTTCATTTTAGTAATAAGTAATTGTGAATATTAAATATAATAAGTATAAATATAAAGGATTAAACATACGTATGAGACTTACGAAAATGCTAATTTACAATGATTATATTCGTATAAAGAACACAGATATATTCAAAATAGGTTTATCGTTTACAAAATAAATTTATAAGTACATAAATAGGTTTTGGATTAAGAAGGTACGTGTATAAAAGATTTAACTGTGGTTTAAATGTAGTGTAGAGTTTTGTATTTTGTATTCTATATTGGAATAAAATTAGTTTATTAACTCTACTTTGGACTTACGGATGTTCGATTCAAGAGTTGCTTCCAGTTCCGTTGTGTCCTCGGGTGTTGCCGTCGATGTTAATGATCCTGCCACCGACACGACCGATAATGAGCGAGTTAGTTCACATATACCAGCACAGCTAAGCTTCAGTAAAAACATTCAAATGCCATACATAAGATTCTACATGAAATTACCTACAATAGAACTCATATAAGGGACATTTATGAATTTGAAAATATCTAGTAGTAGTTATTAATACTAATCTAATCAGAAATTTCCGCAAATTCATGTTTCGTTACTTAAAACAGTTATAGACTATGTAGTCTAGTACCAATTACAGAAATTACGAAACTAAAATGAATAATTTGCTTCGAATGAAAAGTTAAGAGTGAGGCCTCATTAGCTTTAACAGGCTCAAAATGCTGTTATTGATAGTAACATGCGTGAGTATTAAGTTTCAAATTCAGATATTACATCGTAAAATAATGATCACTCATAATTCACAGGCTTGAATTAAATAAATTAAATAAAGAACAAGATTATAAAAATGCTGCGTTAAGTTACGTATACGTTAACGCTACGTTTACTTACTCGTAGAGTTTTGAGTTAGTTTAATACGATGTAATGTCTGACTTAAATTCACATACAACTAAACAAAAGCTATTAATTGAAAAGTGTATGATTTGGTAGAAAAAGGGTTTTCTTGATTATAAACTATGATTTTCGTACCTGAGGGATCATAAATTAATGTCTGTGCAAACTCCGGGTGAGTAACGTTAGTGTTTACATAGAATAGTTCACAACGGAGTTCACTGCCGTCAACGGAACTTTTGGACACTGTGATACTACCGAACACGTCGTAAAGGCCATCTTCGTCAGGGCCTGTTGTTTCTACTGATATGTTGCTCTCCGCACTAAAATAATAATTTCATGTATCACTACATATTATAAAACCAAGTCCTCTGTCAGATCTGTCGGTCTGTTCGCGATAAACTCCAAAACTAACGAATTTTCATGCGGTTTTCACCAGTAGATGAAGTGATTCATGACGAAGATTTAGGTATATCATTTATCAAGGTTTTTTCTTATTATCAGGACGGAACAACGTCCGTCGCGCCCGATAGTATATATATAAAAGAATGACAGACTGACTGATACATCAAAGCACAGCCCAAACTATTGGGACTAGAGCCGCAAAAAATTGCATATGGGTTTCTTTTATACTGTTATCATCTACAAGAACACACGCACACGCAAATCACGGATTTATGAAAATTCAACCTCCAAGATTATTAAAAGAGGAAGAAAGTTTGTATGAAAATCCGTAATGTTTTTGTAAGTCAGTCATTCGGTTTATTATGTTAGCAGCCAACAATTTCAATCTTGTGATTTTGCTAAAGATGGTACAGTTGGTTTTTGCTGTAAATATTCCATTATAAGTACTTATTAGCTACCCAAACGAACACTACAAATACAGTATCACCATAAAAAGAATTACCTATTAATAGACAATGAAAGATCTGGCAAAGGAGCAGCGTCTTCCACTTCACATTTTATTAGTACGTCTTCTTCATCGTCGTCATCGGATCCATCTGGTACTGTTGTTACATTCAGTTGCGGGCCGGTACCTTTTGCTGTAATATTAAAATGAATAATTATTATATCTGTTTTAAACAGTGCTTTATAAAGCGCTATACTACGTACTGTGTACGCTGTACGCGGTGCTGGTGCCCAGAGCGGCAAATTTTCAGGACCGACAAAATGAGGATTATTAGTATATATATAGAAAAAATATTATTCACGTTATCGAAAATCCTTTTAATAAAATAATTACTTAAAAAACGCTTACAAATATTGTTTTTGCATTTTTCAAAACATTAAGAGTAAAAAAGTGTTTTTTTAACACTATAAATGAAGCATATTTTATTTGAAATTAAAAAAGTTTAATATTCTAATCGAATAACTTACAACCTTCAAAGCTGCATCCTGTGGTCCGATTTTATCCATTTTATATAAAATTTCAATATTTTTATAGTACTCATCGAAATGGGGGTTGGTCATATATTTTTAATTTAAATCAACGCTCTATAAAAGTTATAGTCCAAAAATAGTAAGAGATTTATTAGATAGAACTGAAGTATAGAGTCCAAATGATGACATAACTACATTAGACTGCGTCCAGAAAAAAATGTACTGTTCCTGAGCGATCGCTAAAATCCATAACATTAAGACGAGCAAAAGCTAGTATAGAAATATAGCAGTAATTTCAGTAAGGTAATAGATAATAAAAATAGAAATATGAAATAAAATAATATAGAAATAATAATATAGGAACTGCTTACTGTATACAATTAATTCCTGTTGGTTCCGACCTTCGCTAATTTCATTGTTATCGATTCGAGATACTTCACATTCGTATATTCCAGATGCGTTGGGTTGCACTCCTAATAGCACAATTGTGTCATCTGGTTTTATCTCTATATCTGTATTAAACAATAATTATTGTTATTGTATTGTTTCTAATACTTTATGTAGTGTTTAATATAGTAACAAAACACCTATCGTGAAAAGGCGATTTCCCGAACGAGAAATTTATTTATTTATTTAAGGACAGCTAGTGACAAATATACTACACATGAATCGACACTACATATGACCAATGTACAGGCACATTAGCCTTTAAAAGCTGCCACAGCATGCACTATGTGGTAGACAAATTAAAATCTAATCACTATAAAGATAAACACAATACAAACAAAAATAATAACAAATAATCCTAAATAGCCAATACAAAAGAATTATCACTCAATGAAAATATTAAGTATCTAGAATAGGGAGTACAAAAACAAGGCGGTAAACATAATAGAGTATTATTTATAAAGTGTTAGGAGTTAAAACGTATGTCTCTAAGCAACGATGATGCTTTATTTTTGAAGGTAACCAAGGGATCACCAAAGATGTCCAATTCATTTCCTAATTTGTTGTACAGATTACTTAGTCTTGAGACAGGTGCATTTAATCCGATATTAGTTTTTATGGTTGGAGTTTTAAGTAACTTGATGGGATGTCTTGGGAATGTACGTGGTGTGTTTAAGGAGAACCTTTGTAGGAACTGTGGACAGTCAATTATACCATTCAAAGTTTTATAAAGGAAAATAAGACCAATTAGTTGTCTTCGAGTAGTTAAGGAGTCAATTTCAAAGAACTGTAGGTTGTCCAGGTAAGAAAATTTACGTTTACTCCTATACGATGTATATGCCAGATGGCACACAAATCTCTTTTGTAAGGATTCAATTCGCTCTTGATGCTTTTTATACATTGGGTACCATACTACACTACAATATTCTAAAATATTTGTGACATATGTATAAAATAATATAATTTTAGTTTTATGATTTTTGAAACCTTTACAGTTTCTTATAACAAACCCCAACTTTTTAGATCCTTTGGATATAATTTCGTTAATATGATGTACGAATGATAGTTTAGAATCGAAGTACACACCCAAGTCCTTTATTCAAGAAGAAGAAGAAGAGTCCTAGAAATCAATAAACTCTAATAACATTAACTCGATCATCTTGAAAATTGGCAAGGCAAAGGATTTTTTTACTGAGATTTCTTATGCTATTAATTTAATTATAACTTATCACTAGGTGGCGCTAGAGAATATCAACTTCTGTTTCGTTTAACAGATCCTCATGCCTTATATCTTTTTTTTATGAGATTAGCTGCCTGTCTTGTCTTCTCGCAGGTATACTAACGAAGAAACTGATATAACTTCGTCTCTTTACTGTACGACCATGTAATATATTAAAATAGAAACTAAACAAATAACCGTTAATATGTTAATTATTTCAATATTTCGAAGATCTACTAGTATATTCTGCATCATTCACTCTGTCACTTCTTTATATGGAGGATTCATCATCATCAGGCTGTAAAAAACCCGCTGCAGGGCCATAGGCCTCTTCCCGAATGAAGGTATGGGTATAATCACCACCACATAATCATGACATCACCAACATTTGATTAGATTTACAAGAACATTTCCCAGGTTCATGTTTCCTCACAATGTTTTCTCTCACCGTCAGCCGATATTATTACCAATTTAAATGAGTAAATGTATGCGAATTCCGAAAACTTCATTGGTATATGCCCGGGGTTTGAACCTGCGGACATCGGAGTGATATTCCACCGGTCAAACCACTAGACCACTACGAATTCCCACTTCCTAATATGGATATTGTATTATCTACATTTGTCGCTTTTTACTACTACAAGTAGATCAATTCATCAATTATTGTAATAATAATATCAATTTCTCTAGTTTCGGTTTATTCCAATTTTAAGTTGATTTTCCTTCCCGAGGTGATGAAATCTTATTTATTTGTCCTTGGTAGTTCGTAAAATTGTTCCAAGCACAGTTTATAAACAACTGCAATAGTTAGTAGCCAGCCATAACTTAATGTATTTAGGCTTCTAAAATCTAGTGCCTCTTAAGTATTAACAAAAGAGTTTGACGTTAAAATAACTTACTTATTTTATGTTGCGTAACATCTGGTTTGTGGCTTACTATTCTCTGATAAAGTTGTTTTCTGTCTGAGTTTGAGGGTGTCCACCACCATTTAACATAAAGACCCTTATCTGATTCTCCTTCCTTCAAGCCATAGCGACAGTGTAGCTCGGCATTGCTGTCGGCTTCAACTGTATGCGGAACCGAGAACTCCGTTATCGACAACTGTTGGCTGCCTGAAATAATAAATACAGATCTATTTATTTCAATTAAATTGGTGTGTGCTATTTGTCCTGGTTAAATTCTGAAATATAAACCTATTTTGATAAGACTTTTAATGGTAAATAGAGGGTTATTCAGAATATTATCTAGGATCCATATCGTTCCCCTTATCCATAGGGTATAAATAGTTATGACAAAATTGAACAGAAATACTATCGGTAAAAACGTTATAGAGTGTAAACTCAGGCATATTTGGGATTTATCTCCCCCCGAAAACTGACGTTACATAAAATAATCGGGATCATAACCACTGTGAAGTACGAAGTAGGTATAGGTCGCTCAAACAATGCAATTTTTACAGAGTTACTACACATAGCTGTTTCAATGTTTGTCCCCCTCGAACCAAAAGTTTGAATACGTGCCTGGTATAAGTAGTAATGAAACGTTACAATTAAATAAATAAACTATAGTTTATAATAATTAATCTAATTATCAGATAAACTACATACTTCTCAGGAACTGCTCATCATGAACTCTCATGGTGTTTAATTTCGATCTAAGCATAAATTAAGTATAAATAAAACGATAAAGATCTGTTGTTGTGCGCGCATCACACAAAAAATACTGGATAGATATCAATAATTTTTTTTTAGTTTAACTTCTTAGCCACTTGGTCCTTATCTAAATTATAACGATATCTTCATATCAGAGTTTTAAGAACGCAAAGATTTGTAAGCATTAAACCTTCAACGATGTGTTTTCATGCCGCTGAGAACTGGTGTTAAAGGCGTAGTGCTCTTGCGCCGACCAACGCAGAAGAAATCACAGGTATCAGCTAGTGGTAACTAAATTGCTGATGGATTTACATACTTAATATTCATATAACGCAGTGACACTTATGCCCATCGCAAAAAAATCAGTCATATGCGAAGGCCGAACCTCTGATCTTTCGACAAAATGATAGTGCTTTCTACTAATGCTTTGCAAAGTCCGTCAACAGAACTAAAGATATACCTAAGTGTTTTTGCAGATCATTATAATAGTAGAAAAGAATAGAAGCAGGCACATGCATATACTACCTATATTGTATGTAAATATTAAAAAATAGATATGGTAATATCGCCGATAAGAAGAAGAGATAATACCTATTTGCTACTATGGATCAACGGTTTTTCCGAACCGAGCCAAAACTTGGCATTGGTGCTTCATCCTCACTGAATTTGAGATTTTATACAAATGGTGCATGCATTGTATTTTAACTGTGGTAGGGCACTCCAGCATTATTTCGGTCTTGTTCTAAATTTGGTGTGTTTATCATCTTAGCCGTTGTCGTTTTTTAATTCAAGTGAGTGTGTGGTCGAACGTTAAAAACTACAAAATATTATTTTTCGCTTTAAATCGTTGTGAATGTAAGCTGGCGCGGGTGGTGCATAGATAGATACTTGCACCCAACTAGCTAGTAATTTTAGACAGGAGTATATATTTTATTTATAATAGGTCTTTACCTATGAAATTGCTGATCTGGAGAGCCAGGCCATTTCAAATCAAAATAATTTTTGTTTGGCTAAGAATTCTAATTTCAAATTAATTTTATTTTAAAAACATGGAATTCTTTTTCCGAAAGTAGTCATTTGTTTATTGATTAGTGTTACATTTTCATCGCATTTCAATCTTTTTTGTCATCATGGATATGTTAAAAATTCGAGTAATTATGGAATATGAGTACCGTCGTGGCAGCAACGCGGCACAAGCGGCACGCAACATCAACGACGTTTACGGAGCTAACACTACAAACCAACGCACCACCTGTTATTGGTTTGCTCGCTTCCGTTCATGGAATTTCGACCTGAAAAATGAACCTCGCGGTCGTCCGAAGACTTTGGTCGACAATGACGAATTAAAGGCGATTGCGGAAGCTGATGATACACAATCTACGGCTGAATTAGCAGCAGCTTTCGACGTTAGCGTCAAAACAATATTGGTCCATTTGCGTCAAATTGGCAAGGTAAAAAAGCTTGACAAATGGGTGCCCCACGAACTCAATGATCGCCAGCGGGAAGTACGCGTCGAGACGTGCCTTGCACTGCTCAACAGATACACAAATGAAGGAATTTTGAACCGCATTGTTACCTGCGATGAAAAATGGATTCTGTTTGATAACCGCAAGCGCTCAGCAAGTTGGTTGGATCCTGGTTCAGCACCTAAACAATGCCCTAAACGAACACTTACCCCTAGAAAAGTGATGGTCACTGTTTAGTGGTCTAGCGCCGGTGTGATTCATCACAGCTTCTTACCAAACGGGGTGAGCATTACTGCAGATGTGTACTGTGAAGAACTGAACACAATGATGGAGAAGCTGGCACATCTCCAACCAGCATTAGTCAATCGCTCGTCTCCGCTGCTCCTGCACGACAACGCGCGACCTCATACTGCACAGCAGACGATCTCCAAGTTACAAGAACTGGGGTTGGAAGTTCTCCGTCATCCGCCCTACTCACCAGACCTTGCGCCTATAGACTACTACTTTTTCCAGAATTTGGATAACTCCTTGGCGGGAAAAAAATTCAATACCCGAGAGGCAGTACAAAATGCCTTTGAAGAATTTATTGCCTCCCGTCCAGCTGATTTCTTTAAGAAGGGCATCAATAAACTGCCACTGCGTTGGCAAAGATGCATTGATTGCATGGGTGATTACTTCGATTAATACAAATAAAAAATACATGAAAAAAAATCGTTTAAATTTTTTCATACAAAACGGCAATTTCATAGGTAAAGACCTAATAGTATAATTAATATTTATTTTTATTATGTCAACATCTAATAGTGATACATCTTTCTATTCTGCAAATGATTCTGTTAGCTCGTCTGATAACTGCAGTTACTGTTCTGTGACCGAAACCCTTGGTGACATTTTACGACAAAGCCTGAATCGACAATCAAACCGGTTGTTTAATGTTTGTCACATCAATGCTCAAAGTCTGCCAAATCATTATAGTGATTTCCTAGAATCTTTTTCAGATACGAACGTTCATGCCATCCTGATTTCTGAGAGTTGGCTCAAACCTCATTTACTTTCTACTATGTATTCTCTCCCTGGTTTTGTTCTTATTCGTAACGACCGCGTCGACAGAAGTGGCGGTGTGGTCGCTATATATCTCCGTAGCGATTTGTCTTATACAATTGTGAAATTATCTTCTTCTCAGCATCTTGCTTCTGTGGAGTATCTTTTTCTAGAGGTTTGTGTCAGAGGAGTTAAAACCTTAATCGGTGTTTCTTATTGTCCCCCTTCCATAGATTATTTTACTGACCTTGAGCCAGTTCTCGAAACTTTGGGATGTGATTTTGAACATCACATAATCATGGGTGACTTTAATACAAATCTTTTTGGGCAGCGTGATTCGCGTACTGTTAGGCTTATGCGTGCCATTGAATCTTCCAGCTTTCATATTTTACCCCTCCAAGCTACTCACTACAATGTAACTGGAGATGACACCTGGCTCGACATAATTCTTACTTCTAATCTGTCACTTGTTTTCTCTCATGGTCAGCACCCTGCACCAGGTTTCTCCCATCATGACCTTATTTTCGTTTCTTATACCCTTAAACCTCCGAAAAAAGAACCAAAAATATTGCTCATACGTTGCTTTGCACAAATGAATGTGGACAAGCTCTGTGCAGATGTTTCAGAAATAAATTGGGAACCTCTGATATATGCTAACAATATAGATGATAAAGTTTGTATTTTTAACAATTTTATCACAAAATTATATGATATTCATGCGCCCATAAAACAAGTTAAATTAAGGCGACCTCCAGCACCCTGGATGACAACCGAGATCCGAATGGCGATGAGACGTAGAGACTGTGCTTTTCGTAAATTTAAAAAAAACCGTGTCGAGATGAACTGGAACTTATTTAAGTTCGCTAGAAACCGGTGTAACCAGATCATACGCAATGCCAAACGTCAGTATATCCTTAATAATATCTCTGTTTGTTCTTCCTCAGCTGATATCTGGAAGTTCCTTGGGACTCTTGGTATTGGTAAATCTCAACATCTAGATCTACCTAATACAATACAGTTAGATGATATCAATAACCATTTCACAACCTCCGATAAACTGAGTGATCTAACTAAAAGTAAGACAACTCACTACATAGCCGCATTGCCTCGTATGAACATGGTCCCGTTCAAGTTTTCCATGGTTACATGTGATCCGATTAAAAAGTCCGTTCTTTCAATAAAATCTAATGCTACAGGCTGTGACAATTTGAGTAGACAAATGATTATTATTATTCTTGACCAGATTCCTTAAGGCCTTAAGGGATTGGTCGGAGAGGTTTGGCTTATCAGTTAATCCTTCCAAATGTCAAGCAATTGTAATAGGGAGCTCTCGTATGATTACCAGAATAGACTTCAGCTCGCTGCCTCAGATTATATTCAGTGGTCTGGTCATACCGTTTAGTACGGATGTAAAGGACCTTGGTTTACACATTGATGCTAAATTGGATTGGAGAACTCATATTTCCAAGGTTAGTCAGAAAGTGATCGGTACTCTAAAGTCTTTTTATCGCCTGAACAATTTTCTCCCAGTTAATACGAAAAACATGCTAGTGCAATCTATAATATTTCCTATAATTGACTATGGTGATGTGTGCTTTTACGATCTGACCGCTGACCTTCTTAACAAACTTGACAGATTACTCAACAATTGCATTCGATTTGTTTTTAATCTTCGTAAGTATGACCATGTATCGAGCCATCGTTCGGAGCTTAATTGGTTGCCCATACGCCAGCGTCGGAGTTTGCGGGCTCTGACAACTCTGTATTCTATTCTATTTTCTCCCAACACTCCCTCTTACTTAACTCCACATTTTCAGTTTTTATGCTCTAATCATGAGCTTAACCTTCGCTCTTCTAATAATCTTATTCTTTGCTGTCCTGTCCACACTTCCGGTCTTGTACATTCATCTTTCCATATCCAATCTATTCTCCTATGGAATGCGCTTCCTTATGAAATCAGGATGTCGTCTAACCGTTTCAGTTTTAAAGTCAGGGTACGTCGGCTTTACCAGTGTCATTTAGCAGAATTATCTGGTTAATGCTGTATTTAGTACTTGATGTTGACTAACTATACTTTTATTTATTGTATTGATATTTATGTATGATGTTCTTATGTGTATGTGTTGTATATGTGTAGTATATTGGTGTTGATATTTTATTTATATATTGTCATATTAAATAGGTTAAACATAATTTCATAAAAACCTCACCTTTTACACCTACCACCATTTATCTCTGTATCACCTAATGATTGACTGGCAGAGAATGCCTTAGGCATTAAGTCCGCCATTGCGTATTTAACGCATAATGTGTAAATAAATAAATAAATAGTTTTTTTTAAGATTTAAAAAGTTCACGTTATTTCATAATTTATAATATAGTATGTACTGTATATCTTTATTATATACTCTATGTCCTATTTTGTACTCTGGATAACGTGTAGTTAAGGCGTGAAAGTGCACCAAGAAACTTGTATTCGCATTTATGACTAGCTGATACCCGCGACTTCGTCTGTGCCGTTTATTATCTTAACAATATATTTTATGTACAGAGCAAAAACGCAAGTACAGCACCGCTTACCCCACTTCTCCGCAGTAAAACACACATTGCAACGCGTAGTGCTTATGAAAATCGTATCTTAAAACTTTAATAACTGTACAATGAATTAGGCTATTATGAATTTTAGTATATAAGAAGTAAAACTTTAAAAAAATAATCTCGATCTATCGACTAGTTTTTGGTAAGAAAATGTTGAAGTCTTAAATAATTTTCGTATTTTTATCGATATTGTTTTACCAAAAACTTAACAATGGATTCCGTATGACATTTGATAATTATAAAACTATCTAATCTTCGTTTAAATTTACTAATACTGTCTATAGCGAAGTATGAAGGAACTAAAGTTGTCACTAAATGAAACGAAAATAATCAGACGCAAGTTTTAATATAGATTAAATTTAGTTATTCAATGCAATTTTAACAATCACTAGTTAAAATGTTATTATGTAAAAATAAAATGTGTTTGTATGAGATCTGATGTGTATAAGTCTGTTTCTGAAAATTCTTTCAATCATTGTTAGTTACATTCTCTATGGATGACATAGTTTTATTTTAATTTAGATTTTTATTATATTAAGCCAATTAATAAATAAAATATTTGATTTTTCCTACTTAAAATATTATTACAAAGATTTATCTAGGTTATCAATATTTAGATGCATATTACATATATTTTATAGATGTTTATCGATTTTATATTAAACTAGTTGTGCCACGACTCCGTCCGCGTGGAACCTAATGTAAAAAAACATTGACTAATAAAATCATTTGAATATATTAAGTCCATTTACTTACCTACTCTTCTCTCGTATTTAAGTCGCGTCGTCATTAAAATTACAATAACTTTTGATAGAGTGAACTGATTTTAATGAAACCAAGACTAAATGTTACTTGAGGACATGCTTTATGATTTTATTGTGAACGTAGTACTTTAGCCGTTATGCGTGTTCAAACAAACAGACAGACATTAATAAAAATGATTGAAATGTGTTTTGTTACTTATTTCAAGACACCTGCAACAATTTTTTCACAAAAATCTTAAAAGTACAGACACGTTAGATGTACATTTTTTAAATTCTTATTATTATATCCCATGGGTCAAAACAAGATTCAGATTCGTTTCGTTAGGAAAAACTCGTCAAACTGATTTAGTAAAACCTAAAAATGTATATAAACTAAATGTATGTGTATTTATATTTTACAAATAGGTGCCAAAGCCAAACTAGTAGCTTGAAGCTCATTCATTACTGTTTTGTTTACTAGTTAACAATAGGTACGTCGACACGTTCGACATTGGCAGTCGCCAAAATTTAGCTCTTTGGTCAAGCAAATGTATTGGATATTACAATGTATTTTAACCACAATTTGAAAGATTCTGATATTACAAGAGAATTTATACTAATATTATAAAGCTGAAAAGTTTGTTTGCTTGAACGCGCTAATCTCAGGAAATACTGGTCCGATTTGAAAAATGATTTCAGTGTTAGATAGCCCAATCGAGGAACGCTATCATCATATACATCATCACGCTAAGGCCAATAGGAGAGGAGCACCAATGAAAAATGTTTTAAAATCCGTCTTTATTTTCCTTTTCAGAGCTTCCGTGAAGACGAAGTTCCTGAGATTAGCGTGTTCAACCAAACAAACAAACCCTCTAGCTTTTTAATAATAGTATAGATTTATGTAAACGGAATAGAATATATAATTTGTTGCGCACGGTGACAATATTTTCTAATGCCTATCTGACTACGTATGTCTCTGAAGTTGAAAATCTGTTGCCAAGCACATATCGGTGTGTTTCGGCAGCTGCACTTGAACACCAGTTTAGGTTTAGCGTGTTTATTACGAGCGTGTGCACGCCCACGCCCGCGTAACCACAGATCACGCCGCTGTGGTCTGGGGGTAAATTTCGCTCCCGCACACCAGACTGGATCCCTCTCGGCAGCGGTTTAAGCCTAGGTCCGTTCCCTCAGTGTGGAGCCCTTGAGTATGCTGCTCCCGCGAATACAGTGACACACAATCTTACATCACTGTAACAACATTACACATATCACCTCCACAGACATGCACGCACACATGCTTACACATGAAAGTGGAAGGGAATACTTTTTTCCCTTATTGAATTGAAATAGTTTAGAAAAATTATCCGACACGAAATACATGTAAAAGTTATGCTTGGTATACATATATATTTCAATAACTCATATAAGTATGAATATGTAGCTTAGCTTAGGTTAGCTGAGTTAGGTCGTGAATTGTATGAGCTAGGTAACAGCTCAAGCCGAGGTGTGCCGTGCACCCTTGAGCTAGTTGCCAAAATAAAATCGGCTGAGTGCCTTTATCGCTCGCCTTAGTAGTCCGGTGAAGAAGAAAAAATAGCGTATTTAATTCGAGAAAAAAAAAGTGTTTATTATCTTATGACCACGTCGTCATTTAACATCATGTGGGTTTGTGGAGAAACGCTGAATCCTATAAAATACTGAGAAAACAATACCTACATATGAATAGTAAACCAAGTTAAACAACGCTACTATTAGGAATTTTTATTATAGCATACATAACAACAATGGTAGATCAGAGTTCAAATTATACATAACTATTAGGATTTATGTTGTAAGGACACCGGTGGTCAAATGAATAAATCGGTCATCGTTTTTGTAATGCTAAGCCCACGCGTCCAATCTCTGAATTAAATCGTATATACCTACCTACCTACCTAGAGCCGGAGCATGCCAAATGATAGTATTACAAGTGATACAATCCGCGCAGGTTCAAATCCCAACCGAAGTAATCAAATGTAACGCCCAGTACTGCCTTTGACAAATATTATTCTTGTATTCCATAATACTAATAAAACCATCCATAAAACATAATACACTAATATACATAAGTAAGATTTATGTGTCTCTTGTTAATCCGGGTCAATCTTTGAAACGGCTGAGTGGATTTTGGTGAAGTTTGTTACAGGTACGTGAATGACGTTTTAGTGTTACATAGTCAGCATATAATTACGCTTCTGCGTAGGTGCTAAGCAGTAATGATAAAAAATAATAGAAGTAACATAACATCCGTAAAAAACCTTCACAATTAATCTTCATAAAAAACATAATTCCCCTTCCAGTTTTCATTAGAAAGAACTTATAACAGTTGTGGCGACATCGTAATATTACGAATAATAACTAACATTACTACATAACATATTACGTTGAGCACATTACATGAAAGCAAAGTGTTTTAGCGATTTGTATGACAATGTTATTTGTAAACATGCAATTTGTATGAGTGTATAAATATCTCGTACAGATTCGGGTCTATATTAGTGCTGAAAGAGAACCGAGGACGTACATACACTACTGCAGAATTTCCCTATAATATAATATCAATAACAGATGGCAATATTTTTTTAAACAAAATTAGTATTTTTTATTGATATATCTGTTATAATAGGTGTATAGAACATATATATAACTGTTATAAACTGTAATCATTAATTTGATGGATATAGTAATACAACTTACATTTTTAGTTTTCTACATTTTTAAACACAGTTCGTTTGAACCGATATATATATCCATTTATGTGTGAGGAAAACGAATACCACAGGACAATCACATCATAATGAGGCCATCGTTGCTAAGCTCTTATAACACTACACTGTTTATTTTAGAGACAAACTACCTTCTACACCTTGACTTCGCTCTTCCTTTGTAATTGTTCACTTTATCCAGAACCATTTAGATGTTTTGATCAACTAAAATTGATTGAAAGACCGATAACAACTCCACTATCTGTTTATTTCGAATATAGCTTTTATACCGAAACATCAAGAGGCTGAAGAGGCTATAAGCTTCTTTGCTTTTGTAAATTATTACTTTTATCACCCGTATTATAAGCTGTGAACTTGAATCATCCACCTATTTTGAACCCTATATATTTAATATTAGTCATACAAGGTATAGCTTGGTTATGAAATTTTCAGTTATATGCATACGCCCATTTCTGGTGATCCAGAGTTTTACGATTTTGTAATGTTTATAACGGGAGCCGTTAATGGTGCTATTATGAAATTTTTATTGTTATAAGGCTAGTAGTTTTTGATTACCTCCTGTTTCAAATGCATCTATCAAATTATATTGTTAGGTAGGTGGTTGGTATCATACTTTCAACTTCAGGGTAATCGCTAAGTAACTGAGCGTTACAGAATATCTTACAACCGTTATTATATTGTTTCGTGGTTTGCTTTCACCAACGCATACTGAATGTAGAATATGAACAAACATTGTCCGAGGCATTGCGACCTAATGCCTTGTAGTTAAGAGTACTAACAGAATCGGCTTCGATACGTGTTTAATGGGAGTACACTATATACAATCTTTACTGAAAAAATATGCAGATTTCTCATATTATCTTAATTTTATGTAGAATGTATTGCCAATCCATAGTAAATTAGGTGATATTCTATAAATAATTTATTATGGAAAATTAGGTCATATCCGAATGAATAAGCGACTATCTTGGCTAACCTTGAGGCGATCTGGGAATGTTAAAAATACCACACAGACGCGGCGGCCGCAGCATGCGTTCCGAAAGCAAAGATTTTGGCGGTGCGAAATGAACTATTTGATAAAATACTTCTTAACAATAGAGACATACGTGCCTCTGAGAGAGCTCTTGCTTCAACGGATGCAATGAATTGGCAAGCATCAAGTGCTTAACGAGCCACCGATTTTGTTATGAGTATTTGTTAGATGATCTTTGCTAATTCAAAAATACGTTTATTTTCGATGGGTGTTGCGATTGTATATTTCATTTACCTACTTTGCAAAAATATCTCACGTATTATTGTAGTTACGAATATTTTATAACTATCAAATTATAGAAAAAAGGTAGGCTGTATGCCTGTATGTAGGATATACATAATAGTCCCGCAGATTGCAAAATCACATATTGGAAATTTACGTTTGAAATTGTACAGAGTACATAGTTTTTCAGAACGTTTCATACGAGTTTTACATCTGCTCTTGCTCTCTATACACCAAACCATAAAGATAGTAACAAGAATTTTAATCGAATAGTAACGTTTAAATATAGAAAACTGTTATGCTATCGTATTTCATTTTAGAATGTCGAGATCGGTGTAATAACTCTTCACAAATATCTTTTTAAAACAAATCAAGTATGTATGTTATTATTCCTTTTAATATGGCGGTAAGAATAATAAAAAAAGGACGAAACACCAATAATAATAGTTAATTAAATCTGTAAAGATAAATTATCCTATTAAATGGACAAGGATTAAAGGCGTACTTATGTATTTCAAATTATAGGATACCCATAAGATGTTCATTACAAAACCTCTTTAACCAAGGCATTCTATCATAAACAAACGACTTCCAATAAAAATCAGAAAAAATTACAATCACATATCACTAGGTGGATTGTTATTGTAGTACACTTGTTGGAAAACTCTCACCTGCCACAAGACACAAAACCAAATAACATTTAAACAACATTGCGACATCCGTGGCCCGGCACCGGGTGAGCCGTGAGCCAGGCGCGTGAAATGCGACTGACTAACTGAATTTGCCGCCCGCCCTTCGAACTATAAATTGGCCTTGAATCATGACGAGATGACTGAATTATTATATACCAAAGGCAGAATTATCTACAAAAACAAGGTGTTAGAAATTCCTTACAAAAACATTGCTTTAGTTTACTAGAAGTTTTTATTTTCTTATCTATTAGCTAAACTCGGCAAGACGATCATTTGCGAACTAGACTTTAACATAAAACCGTCTTCCAAAGGTTTTCATTTAGAATTTTGATCAACTTTTACGTTGTATTTAAATGTGTCTACTTTTGTAAAGTATTTATGTCCAGTAATTTATATTGAAGTTATTTTCAGAGTGAAGTAAAGCTATAGCCAATTTCACAATGAGGTTCGCAATACTTTTGTACAAATAAATAGACCGTTTGGTACGATCGGATGTTAAGAATATTAACTGATTTAGGCATTAGTTGAAGATCGGTACAAATAAAAAAAACATTAGCATTTTTCTGTTTAAGATATAGATTAAAAACACTTTATGTAAACCCATACATGTAAACTTTGTGAAAACATTCACTCATTATACAAACGACTTCCGCAGGCTTCACATAGATCCATTTGTTGGCGGTTTGATTTTAACAGTTCAAGTTATAGAATACTAGCCGGCACGGCAGACGTTGTCCCACCCTGATTATAAAAAAATCCTGGACAAATTATATACCAAAACCTTCCCCATGAATCCCTTTATCCACTGGTGAAACCCGCATGAAAATCCGTTCAGTAGTTTTTGAGTTTATTGCGAACAGACAGACAGACGCGGTAGGGGACTTTATTTTATACTATGTAATGACTATCGAAATAATGAAAGAATAGGTTTAACAAAAACAACATAATATACGATATATAAATATAATCATCTGAATATAATATTTTCTTAAATGTATGATTACAAATTTTATTCTTAATAAATAAAAATTTACAAGAAATATTCATATTGTTGACAACTCATCATATGTTGCGTGATTGTTCTCCTCAGCGTCAGGAATTTTATCCCCATTGTTGGTAACCTATAAGTACTTGAAAGTTTCTATTTTGTAACACTTAGTTGAGTTGAAAAGCCGTGCACAAACATGTCATCTTTTAATCACTATTGAAAAAAATAAAATATTTTTTTCAGCCTCTACAAACTGTATTAAAAATACCTTTATATCACTTATTTAAGTATGATTACTTGACAAATATTCAAAGGACTTCAGAGTTGATAATATATGTTAGATAAGTGTTGTAATTACATTAATTCCAGTCCTCGACAATCCTTTTGGCCGCTTTGAATATAATCGTAAGTTCGGGTTTGTGCATAATATAGTCATGAGTTTAATACAAAACAAAATTAAAATGTTTTTACAATATATATTATATAAATTTAAAATTGGTATTTATTTACGCTTAAATAGTCTCTCGATGTTATACGTGTAGGGTGACCAATGTCAAAGCAAGGTCATGATCATTAAAAAAACATTGTTGGTGGCATTATCTACTGTAGTCAGAGTTAAGATGGAGTAAGAATCACTCAGAAATAAAGTGATTGATTTATGAAGAATGTATTTAAGTTAACGGGTTTTTCTTACATACATACATAATAGTCTCAGTAATCCGATCACAGTAGTCCGACATGTCCAATAATCCGGTACCATACGCTCACGTTTCCCTCCCCCCTCCTACCTTTACATATGTATAACCATTACAGTTTCTCTATACAATCCAACAATGCGACACCCCCTGTTTTCAATAGTGCCAGATTAGTGAGACTCTACTGTACTGTATTACGTATTTATACCTAAATTTATGTTCTACTGCATCTATATTCAAAACGGTGAAAAGTTGGGACTGCAAGTTGTCTGAACTAAAGAGACGCTTTGATGGTAAATATACTTATTGATCAAGTGGTATCGCGTTAAGTCCAACGCTAGAGAGCGAAATGTGAGAGCAGTCTATCGCTGAACGTTATGTCCTTGAATAGGGAGGGGTGTGAGATGGCGCGCGGGAGGGTCGCGGCGGCGGTGGGGCGCGACGCGAGCGCTATCGCGAGCGTATCCCGCATACGAGCGCGCGGTACATCCCCGCGCAGCGACACCAAACGCAACAGCTGCTCCTCCGTGATGTCCGGACACTTCGCCACTACGCTGTGGAGGTCCAGCGACAGCATTTCGATATCTTGACACTTCAGCACCTAAATCAATACTATCTTATACTCAACACTACCTTTTACCAGCGGTCTCGCTCGCATTAATTTAGATTCGATATATCCCCCTGAACCCGTTTATGCAAACTTCATGATGATCAATGATATTATAATTAACTAGCTTCTACTCGCGATTTGGTCCACGTGGAATAGTTATTTTGGGCTAACGCGAACACGTAGCGGAAGCTTTCAAGAGAAAAAAAACCGATTTGAAAACATTCTTCATTGGTGCTCCGCTCCTATTGGTCTTAGCGTGATGATATATAGCCTATAGCCTTCTTCCATAAATGAGCTATATAACACTGAAAGAATTTTTCAAATCGGACCAGTAGCTCCAGATATTATTCACTGCAACCTCACAAACTTTACCTCTTTATAATAATAATATAGATAATCTGTGGATACGTTACCTACATGAAATTTTGACAAAACAAATGGCACGATAACACACACATACGTAAAGTAATATTGTAACGCCCCACTGTTTTAGATAAAATGTGAAAGTAAGATGGCATATTCCAATATCGGTGGTGAAAAAGAAATAATTATATGTTGCTTAGAGACGGGCAGATTGACGGGGCAGTCGTCAAAAATAAGTTAGCTACCCAAGTTTGAACAAGGCGATGTCGAAGCGCTTATGACGTATTTACAGGTTTTTAGTTATAATATCATTGATGATGATCGGTTGATTAGTTAAGGCGTGAAAGCGTAACAAATAAATTAAACTCACTTTCGCCTCATTCCTAATATTATAAATGCACAAACACACAAAAAAGGACATGGGGCTCCTTTCAGCCAGAAGAATATTCCCGAGGGTTAGATCTAATCTAAATTAACACGAGCGAAACCACGAGAAAGAGCTAGTGTATAATATTAGTAAGGATTGAGTGACACCCGCAACTTTGAGAGCGTCGTTTATTCTATTAACAATATATTTTATATACATAGGAAGCACACACCGCTTACCCCACTTTTCCACGGCAAGTAGGCACTTAGGCAAGTGCTTATAAAAATCTTACGTTTCTTAAAATTCTAATAACCTTATATTAAATGAAGATATCGTGATATTTTTTATGTAAGGAGAAAGTTTGAAAAAAGTAATTTTAAAAATATTGTTCGAAGTATATTCAGTAGTTTTAAGTGATACGCGCACTAAGGCACGAAAATATTATAATTCGTAAACTTCATCGCAGGGAAAATATTTACAAACACTATTACTGTAAATAAATGTAAGGTTTAAATATATCATTTTAGGCACATGGTGGCCTTGCGATCTCCTTCTCAATGTACATATATGATACGAAAGACAAACGAAGCTTCCCTTATGCTTTTATACAGAAGATAATTAAAAATTTGATCATCCATTGAAAATTTTGCAAAATATTCTTTACATTGTTGATTTTATAAAAAAAAAATAATACAAACATATAAATGGTTTTAGAAGTGCTAATTAAATGTAATAATTTCTAAATAAAAAAATCTGAAATCAGTCCAGAGAAGGGGGTCTTGTGGATGTGATCGCCTGTGGCAAGGACAGGGTGTCCGAAGTTATGAAATTTGTGTGACGTAATTTATAGATGGCCTTTAACGAGAACGAAGCTAAACAGAATGTTTAGAAACGAAATGTTTGGCATCAATCCAAATTAGTGAATGTAGTTGTTTTAAGAAACAATAACTTCGTGTTTTGCCCGTGCGCTGACTCATTATCTTCGTCAACTGTCCCGGTTTCGAATCTTGATTAGAGCCAGTTTGTGGATAGACAGATTTCGATATTGTAATACTAAATGTTTGTACGGTTCTATTATCCGTGGTATAAAAAGATTAGCATTTGCTCGCGGCTTCAATGGCGTAAATGTACTATTTTATACATTACTAGCCTCTTTCCGCGACTTCGTCCGCGTGGAACAGTTACTTTTGGCTAACGCAGCGGAAGCTCTCAAGAGGAAAACACCCCGATTTTGAAACATTCTTCATTGGTGCTTCGCTCCTATTGGTCTTAGCGTGATGATATATAGCCTATAACCTTTCTCGATAAATGAGCTATATAAACTGAAAGAGTTTTTCAAATCGGACCAGTAGTTCCTGAGGTTACCTCATACAACGTCACAAACTTTACCTCTTTATAATATTAGTATAGAAGTATAGATAGGTTGACCACAATCTCACCTGAATTTAAATAACAATGTAGTCTAAGATAGTAAAGACACTAAACCTAAAGGAGGTCTCTCGATTGCATTGATTTTCAACTTTAGAGTGGAAACTACCTCGACTTAGTGTACGTCCAGAGTGGACGCTATAATCGAGCGTCGAGCGGGGCGTCGCGTGCGGCGCGTGCAGCGTCCAACAGCAACGCTCGCGCGCCTCTCAGGACACTCACGTATTCATGCATCTGTTTGACACGAACGGCGCACGCAACGCCCCGCTCGACGCTCGATTATAGCGTCCACTCTGGACGTACGCTTAGAAAAAGTCTACTTGCGGTATTATATAATATTATGCGATATATTGCGGTTGCTATGGTTTTATCGCGATTGTTTTCTTTCACCGAAAGCTCCGGGTCATTCAAAACGGTTGGAATCTACTTCGATTGACGCGGTATCCAAATACGCTAACAACTGAGCTATTATCGCTTTACATATCCATCGACAACAGTACATTTTTTTCTGGGCGAAAGATATATTTTGTCTTTTTAAAGTGAAACTTTTATTACATCGTCTCAAACTTTTTCGTCTGTGTGTTGCATGTCGCGTGATGGTCGGCCGCGGAGTAGGGATAAAGTTAAAGGCGCTCGTTAGGCCAGCCAGGGCCAATATAGCGGCGTCTATAGTTCGCAGCAGCTGACCGTGTAGTGTATAGACTATTATTAGTTAAATGTCTATAGTGTGAAAAAAAGTTTCACTTTTACCGTGGTTTCATAAAACCACACAATCCTTTTTCTGTGTACGTGATAATGTGTATGCGAAATTTCATTATAATCGATTGAGTAGTAAAGGCATACAAGCGTGACAAGCAAACAAACAAACACACTTTCGAATATATCATATTAGTCAGGACAGAGTATAAACGAAATGTATAATAGGTTCATTATGTTATTTACATTCACAATGGTTATGATTTAGAAAAATAACAACGAATCTTAGGAAATTACTGGATGTATAAGTCGCCATTGTTATCTGTGACGTTACATTTCAAAATGAGATAAATTTAATTTTTAGCCGTTCCCAATATTTTCCATGATTGTAAAATTTTGTACGTGTGAAATATGAAGATGAAGAAAAAAAATGGCAGTAACATATAAAAATGAAGCCGCCATAAAGGCGATAATCTATATAAAAAATGGGTAATATACTAATAATGTAAAGTAACGTAACGTAAAATATGTAATAGTTAAGTAGAAACAATAGTTGCTCAAATGCAAAACGGTTTTTAACTAGACTAACAAAATTAACGACAGTCTGCAGAAAAAAAAATTAAGATCATAAAAAAAACTAAAACCTTATTACCTAACCTAACTAATTAGAACTTCGTTCTCAATGTATAAACATAGGAATACATTAAAAAATATTAAACATGTTATATGAACGATTAAAATTGGATTTAACTCATTTTGAAATGTACCGACACATTTGTAGACAAATACAATAGTCTTAAAAAAGCACAGTCTCAAGCAATCTGTAAAAACAGACGGTGTTATTACAAATAAGTTAAATACGTATTGAATACTTGCTTTAAAAAGGTTTCGAATTAAATGCACCGCGGTCGCTGAATGTTCGCCATCTTGCTCTTTTGTCTCGCTTTGGTTACGTTAGGTTAGACTTGCGAAAAAGGATAACAGGAACTTGCCTCGGGCGAGCGCGGTGCATTTAATTCGAAACATTTTTAAACCAAGTATTTAATACGTATTTAACTTTTTTGTAATAACACCGAAAATGTTTAGTGATGTAATAAACTTACCTCAGCCAGCATACTAATTACTTCAAACGGCCAGTCTACGTTGACACCTTCGGGAGCGACCTTCCTAAAGAATGATCTTATCTGATTGGCCTCTTTTATTATCTTAACAGCCGCCTGTTGGGCCTCCTCCACAGTTTTAAATGTCATTTTCTTGGACAACATTGCGGTAATGTATTTTCTATACACCATATTTTGAGCCTCATTTATGACGTATTCAAAGTTTTTGTTTCTCAGATGATTGTAATCTTGGAAGTAGTCATCGACCAGTGTTATGCAGATGGTGTCAACGGGTATACTTGAATGTAGCCATTTAGACGTGAATAAATCCTCAAAATGTACTTCCAAGTCTAAGAAAGCTTCCTCGAGAAGGAATTGCGCGGCTTCATCTCTCAAATTCTAAAATGTATAGAATACATTAATGAATTCTAAACAGATATATTTTTATTGCTCCCATTTTTATTGTAAAGTATTATTTAGCTAGCAATATTTGTTACTTTATTTAGGTTAGATCTTGCAAGTTGAATTAGAACAAATTCCTTTAAACCTAGGACTATACAATTTTGGATGTATGTCCAGTCATGATGACAATAAACGAAAATGAAATTAAAAATATGGTGAATTTCGGGAAGCACATTTGAATAAAAGCTTGTTTTAAAAAATATTATATTAATATTAATTTATTTGATATAAAAATGTAAAATCTGCAAGTTCCAACACTAATAAAATTTACAGAGTTAATACGACAATATCTCTGCTACACATGTGTATAAAATGTATAGTGTATGAAATAAGAATGTTTAAGCAAGTTTCGTTCTCGAAATACAAGTTGTATGTGAAAATAATATCTATATAGGAATATAAAAAACTATCCTTCAAATTACGTCGAAGTATTATCAACAGGTTTTCGTAAATTAGCTGTCAAGTCTTTACAAGACTACATATATCTTTATTTCACATACAAAATCTTCTGAAAGTAGTAATGTGGTGATTATAGATATAATAGGTAAGTTTCTATTTAAATCATAATTAATTAAAAACATATTATATTGCATGCATAATATCGAGAACACCTTAAAGAAATTATAATACACAGCAATTTTAAATTCCTATAATAATATTTTGAATTTGTTTTGTATTGAGTTGTTGATTATAT
Organism: Antheraea yamamai; assembly: GCA_036509395.1. Taxonomy (NCBI): domain Eukaryota; kingdom Metazoa; phylum Arthropoda; class Insecta; order Lepidoptera; family Saturniidae; genus Antheraea; species Antheraea yamamai. The sequence continues at coordinate 13,536,869 of AP028435.1, read as the reverse complement.
AATGCGCAACGCCGAACTTAAAGCTATATTCAGACCGGCCAAAAAGTTTGACGCGGTCTATACACATGTAGTTACAGACATAGGTAGTTATATTTCCAGACGTCACACCATCCACCCCATAATAGTCTTTAAAATATATTATTTGATTATTCGAGGTATGTCAGTGAATACCTGGAATGTGTTGAGCATCCTGTCGAACTTGGCCTCAGCAGGAGGGTCGTGTCGTCCCGGCGGCCAGTGCCGCGTCTGGATCTGTTGCGCGAGTCGCACCATCTGTTCGCTGTTGTTCACTATAGTGATCATGTGATGCGTGAAGTACACCACACGGGAACGGTCTGCGAAGTGCGCTTTCTACGAACAACGGAACGTTTCACCCTCGGTTTTATCGTAACAAACCCAAAAAACTATACCTTCGGGTCACCTGCGGGTCCACCTGATGTTAAGTGATGACCGCCGTCCATAGACATTAACAACACCAGGTGTGTCGCAAGTGCGTTGCCAGCCTGTATTTGGGGGTAGGGCGGGAGGGGAAGCGAGAGAGGGGGCGGGGATGGCTGCTTCTGGCGCTCTCACTGACCGAACGAAACGCAATAATGGAAACACTATTACTTGACGTCGGTGTATCTGGGGGTCGGGTGGTAAATAATTTATTCTACTTCTTTTATGTATGTTACTCCATTATGTATACAGATACATAGAAATTTAATTTTAAAGCCTTTTAATGTTATATATTTTTAATTAAAACATTATCAATTGAATTTCATGTATTTTTTTAAACTAAAGAAGTATAACTTCTATACATAAGTACACATATACATTTTTATATATTCGTGACTAGTTTTGCTCGCAGCTTCGCTCACTTTAATGCCTGTACATGACCTATGCCTCGGGAGCATTATTTTTGTCTGGATGTAAGGCACTCTACGTCCATTCCTGTAGTGGAGTAGTTAAGGCTTGAAAGCGTAATTAACAAAGTCACAATCTTATTTATAATAATACTTGGAATACTAAAGATTTGCCGTTAAAACTGATTTATGTAAATCTTACACCAATAATATGACATAAAATATGAGCTGAATATTTTCATTAATTAAAAAAAAAAGTGTATTTACTTTAAACTGTATTACACCCTCTCTGTACATGTTCCCGTAGCGTATTATTTGGTCGATACTGAGTAATAGGGCTTTAAATGTCACTTCCTGACTTATAGTTTCGGTAACCTGAAATTTATAATCCATATAGAACAAGTACAAATAAGTACTAGATATTTTTCGAAATTAATATAAGTTAGTATTTTACTGTATGCACCAGTGTCACCAAAAAATCAAATGCTAACTCATTTTAATTTTGAAAAGTAAAAGTCAGACATATTAATAGCAACATTTTTTTTGCTTTTTATTTTATTTTTGGCAACCAATCTTCCAGATTATTATAGTGTCTTGCAGTAATTTCAAAATTCTAACAAGATGGTCGCCTCCTTGTTAGTACTATTCAAGGAGTTTTTAGTGGCATCTCAGGATTCCTACTCCGTGGTATTATTTCCAATCCACTTCACATATGCACAATAATCGAACTATATTAAGTAAAATGCCACCAATATTACACAATAGAGGCACATAACACAATGTTATAGAACAAATTCCTTTGCCACGTCTGTCTGTTCGTGATAAACTCAAAAACTACTAATCGGATTTTGAATGCGGTTTTCACCAGTAGATAAAGTGATTCATGAGGAAGGTTTAGGTACACTGTAAAGTCTTTATAACGAATTCGAAGGGACCGAGCATCTTTTTTTCGTTATAGAGTTTTCTTTGTACGGTGAGTAGAGAACAAATGTACTTTTGTGGCAAACCTACCAAATTGAACTACTGTCTACATTATAGAGAGTTACTCGTTATTACGAACGACATTATAAAGAGCTAACACTGTATATAATTTGTCAAGGTTTCTTTTATTATCAAGGTGTGACAACGTCCGTAAAATATAAAGGCCACTATATGACAAACTAAGATTACTACATGAGGTTTTTAATAAATTGTTTTAGATGTTTATAAGTGTGCGTGCGTGCGTGTGTGTGTGTGTGGTGTAATAATTGAATAAAACCAACCTGTAGATTTTGATCGATCATTTGGAAGATAATAACCGGTGCGTGCGTGTGATATGCGTTCGAGTGCGGTTCTACTTCAGGCGCGCGGTTAGCGCTCCACTCTGCCCGCTCCGACTCCAACGTCTTTTCCATCCATTCCATATAATTTGACTCCATTTTCTAAATATCACAAATTAAACAATTATTTGTAAACAAATTATTACATAGACACGGATACAATGTCAGTATCAAAATCGTGTCAATATAAAGTCGATAATATTTACAATATACTAACTAGTAGGGCCGGTGTCCTGCCTTGATAATAAAAAAATCCTAAAATTCAACCGCAGCGCCACCTACCGGGTCTAATTTTGAATCTAAACTATTCTTGAATCCACCTGAACACTCACAAAAAATTTCATCAAAATCTGTCCAACCGTTTAGGCGGAGTTCAGTCACACATGGACAGAAGAATTATAGATACATAATCTATACTAATATATAAAGCTGAAGAGTTTGTTTGTTTGTTTGGTTGAACGCTAGGATCTCAGGAACTACCAGTCCGATTTGAGAAAACCCTTCGGTTTTAGATAGCTCATTTATCGAGGAAGGCTTTAGGCTATATCATCACGCTAAGACTAATAGAAGCAGAGCACCAATGAAAAATGTTTCAAAATCGGTCACTTTTTTCCTTATGAGAGATTTCGTTAGCGTTAGTATTATATACGTTGCCATGGTAACGTGGTAAGTTTCTATCGCAAACATTTTCAAAGTTTATTTTGTTTTCCTATTCAAAAAGTTTATACTACTTTTATTTCCAATTTTTTATTGGTTCTCTATTACGTTTTATAAAGTTTGTGTATGTACAATTAAAATAACAACTTTTTGATGAATGGATATGGCTACAAATGACCAAAAAAAAATGTTTTTATACTTTGTCTATATTTTTAGAATATTATATTTTGTCTGTTTGTTTGTTTATTCCGGGTAATCTCCAAAACGGCTGGACCTATTTTAACGGGAATTTTACTTTTTACTGGCAGATAGCCGAAATTATAGCGGTTGACATATTCTGTTTTATTTGTCCGCGGCTTCGTCCGCATTGCTATTTCCAAAATGGTTGGACCAATTTTCACGGGATATTCACTGGTAGATTGCAGACCCCATAAAAAGTAATTTAGGTTTTTTTCAGCCGCAGTGGAATATCCAAAATGCTTGAATTAATTTTCACGGGACTTTCACTGGCAGACAACTAACTAATGAGCTATTTTATTTTAAGGTAATGGGCTCGGCAGACGTTGTCCCGCCCTGATAATAAAAAGAAAACCTTGACAAATTATACCTAAACCTTCCATTCCAACCAACCAACCAACCTTTCTATCTACTGGTGAAAACAGCATGAAAATCCGTTCTGTACTTTTTGACTTTATCGCGAACAGATAAACAGACATATCAGAGGACTTTGTTTTACACTATGTAGTGATGAACTGTTACGTATGCATTCTTTCGTGTGAAATTGATCAAAAATAATTTGTTTAATGTAAACAAGCGCGTGAGACGGGCGCTGTACTGGACTCCAAGAATAAATGTATGTAATTTGAATTATATTATCATTTTGGTCAATTTGGCGGCAATTTTGTTTTATTTACCGCGTTTGCATCTACATAACACAGTGATTATAGCAACGTATAAGAATAACACAATTATATTGACAATATGGGCATGTTTTGTCTATATAATAAACAATTTAACACAAATTGTTCGATAATGTATAGTTTAAAATTTTCATTACTTTCTTATATAGTGTTAGTGAGCACCGAGGGTGGTATATAGTGGTTAAAGTTCCAGGTATGCTGCTGATGATAAATCCCTTCCCATTCGATATACTATTCGTATTCACATATCTAATGTACACGTAACATAATACAGTAGATGGCATGCGTGTAGTAGTTACAAATGTTTTTGAAAGAGTATTTCTGTAATGTACACACCTACTTACAATTTTACATTTCTTTAATTCATTTAAAAAAAAGCGTGCGGAGCCGCGGGGGACAGCTAGTATTATATATAAAGATTTGTAATATTTGGACATCAATAGAATTTATTTTCTTAGTTTACATTGCCACTTCGAGGTATTTTTGGTAGGGAAAAAAACTTATGAGTTCGCAGCCCACCATATGTTTGGTCAATTAGTAAACTATATAAAAACGTATATATTCATCGCTCGGAGTACCGACAGATGTGAAAACCAGACTAATATTAATACTTTCAATTTACAAGTTATGAGATTTAAATAATTCAGACTATAATCGATTTAAAAATTTAAAAAAGAACACAGTTATTCCATAGTTTTGAGTTTTCACTTCTGTCGGGAGTCCTTATGACTGTCTCGACAAGTATTACAAAATATAGAGTCCTTTTTTTTTCTCGAACTGACTATGCTATTGACCTGTTAAGGTTTTTTACAGCTTCACCGGACTACTAAGGCGAGCGCTTAAGGCACTCAGCCGATTTTATTTTGGTAACCTGCTCAAGGGTGCACGGCACACCTCGGCTTGGGCTTTTACCGAAATCCCGATCTGACCTAGCTAAACTAAAATATAGAGTCAAATAATACGTTAGGAATAAAATATAAAAGCCACTACATGACAATGAATATTAGAAAGAAATATAAAGTATTAAAGTGACACCATAACTCTTATAATAACCCTAATTATGTATTTGTAAGAACAAATTAAAGTTGTAGCTTAATCCACTATTTTATGTCACAACAATATACATATAAGAAGTAAAAATATCAGAAAAATTAAATCTTCCCAAAAATTCTTAAAACGTCTAAAACATTAATAAAACTAAAGATATGGTAAAAACAGTATCTAACTTGTAAATATTCGTCTTGTAGTTTCTGCATTATTTCTGGACTTAGTAAAGGTGGCAATGTGGATACGTCGATGTTAAGCTCTGAATTACTCATCAGCTCATGGCCAGGGTAAGTATTTAAAACCCATGACATGACAGTAACATACTCGTTACCTTCTATACCGTTTTGAACAACCTCTTGAAGCTGAAATAAAGAAAAGAAGCCTATTAAATATTCATGTAGGATGTAGAGCATGGAATGTAATAGAAATATCACAAAAAAAAAAGGATTGGAATATACTTTTTTGTTAACAATTTATATCTCACACTATTTGTTAACTTGTTGATACCCATGAAAGCATGGAATGTATGGAATGTCCTAGAAGTATTATCCAAGAATAAGCTCAGAATATACAGATTTTTTGTTCACAATATTCAACTCATGCTGGTTGTTAACTAACTGATATTCGCGATTTCGTCTGCGTTGTTTTTCATCTTCAAATTAATTTAAAACATAAAAGAATAGAGATAAATTTTGCTTATATATTTTTTTTCTGAACTATGTTATCTGTTTAATTCTTCTCTGCTGTGCATGCGGACCATATGGTACAAAAAACTAAAAAAAGTTTCGAAATCTATCGAGTCGTTATTACGTGATGCTTGCACAATAACAAACATTTTATTTATATAAGAAGAAAGAAGATAACGAAAAATAATACAATTTGAAACTTACACTAGCAGACAGACAAGTATGATACATGTTGACATACTTGTTCACTATGTCATAGTGTGGAGGGAAACAAGGCACACATAATGTTTTAACCACTCTTAAATCTTCCAGGATGAGTTGCCTCGTTAGTTCTAAGTAACGTACAAGCCATAACTTGTTATCTTTACGTTCGTCTATAAGTGTTCCCTCTACACGTTGAGAGACTGCGTGTATAAGAACATCAAAAGCTTTCTGTCGCCAGTTTTTGGGTCTCCCAGGAGGCATAAAACCCGACTGACTTTCTTGCTGTGAATAATAAAAAAATATAAGAAGTATGTAGTTTTCTTCTCCTAAAATAAACATACTTTCAGTTTTTATAAAAAATCACAATAACTCTTGTAAAAAAATTTGAAACGCTTACCATTTGCTTACTTTACAATAGTTGTCATTTATGGCAATTCAATGAAAACGAAATTCAAGAAAATTAGCAAACTTACTATTCAATTGCAGTGTTGAACGTCAATACACTGTTGCTTAAAATTATTAAATTCTTTATATTGAAAAGTGAAACTGCATCATTATTTAAATTGAGTAGATTTAATTTGAACAGTTTATTGGAAAATTTGTTCTACTGCAAATACTGGTACAAGTAACAAGTACCAACAAGTCGAGGTTCCATAGAATTCCAGTTCCAGATTCATTGAAATTTTGACTTAATTTTTATACATATTTAGCATAGGAAAACACAAGTCCAAATAATTTTAAATTCATTTCAATAAACCTAATTTGCTGTTGAGTTTCGTTTTTTATATACTGATGAACTCTTACCACAGAACTCAATAAATCATGAATATGAAAAAGATGATTTCAAAAATATGGAAAAGTGTTGAGTAGTTAAAAATGTAGATTTATGTTTTTTGGTGAGGAATCTAAAACAAAATATTTTATAGTAAAATTTAATATGATAGTAAATTAAAAATGTAGATCGCGATAATAGTGCCATATATTGGATATAACTATAGCTAAGAATCATCCAGGGTAATCCATAAGTACAAAAATGTCATTAAAATCAGTCAAGAAATTTAGAACAATTACGAAATTATATATATAAAAGTATTTTTTTTTTTAAATAAAAAGGACTAATCTACTTTGAATCAAACAAAAATAAATATGTATCCAACATTAGTCTTTTTAAAATATTACATACTTTACTATATTTGTGAAATGTAGACAGAACTGTGTATTGTAGATAATAGAATAAGCAAACAGTAGATAAATGTAAACAGTTATAGGTATAGAGCCCTTCAAGTATTAGGTAATCAGACTTTTTGTAATTTTTTGGCCAACCCTCCCTCTGGTCAGCAAAAGTAACTCACATATCAAACCTACACATGCAGATCCTTCATGTCATCAAAAATAAGTAAATTATAGACCCCCCCCCCCCCTTTAGTGCTTACCTAATACTTGAATGGATGATATAGGGGTATAGTAGGGGGCAATATTATAATATACCTGTATTGCCATTTGATCTCTTTTCTCTTCCCTCTCAATAATTCTCAGAGCAGTTACAATCACAGTTGGTTCCTTACGAACAGTATTCAATGTTCTTTCTAGAATAAGTTTGATTTGCTTTTCCAGCATATTTGACACAATTTCAACATCCTCAAAATATGCTTTCAGCATTATTTTATCATGAGAGGACTGGTTAGGTAATCTGTGGAGTTCATACAATAAATCATCTCTAGAGTTTTCCAAATCATTTAGGCACTGGAAAAGAAATTTTGAATGAAAATGAATGAAACATCAAATATTTCATTTCAATGTTATGAGATTATATAAATTTTAATTGAATTTCAAGGTAGCAGTGTATATAGTAAATATTGAAAACAATAAATGTAAATTTTACAAAAAATAATCTACCCTGTACCATTTTTATCACATATGTCTGTACTGATATTGATGAAATTAGCCAATTTGTGAAATTAAGTAGACAAACATGTGAATGAGCCAAAATAGTAAGGAGTACAACATGCACTCTTATAAAGCAGAAGGAGCAAGAATAGACAAACTAAAATAAATTAAGCAAACTGCTGGTCTACAATAATAAAGTGATGATAAGTGGATGAGTGTCCCTAGGGAGAACATGCGATTAATATTTAAAATTATAAAGTAATTTTGCATTATATATCTTATTAAACATATTCATGCTCCATGTCTACTTCCAGAATCTCATGATATCATAAGTTATCTTTAGAAGCGATTGATTTATAACTGTCTAAAGAGCTTAAAAGTGTAGTAATAAATTTAATTATTTTGTTTTGCATCACAACCAATGTAACAATATTTAAATTTACAGCCCAAACTCGTAATATATGGTATCTGGTTTCAATTTGGTAAATTGAGGGCCATTGTTAAGTGAAGGTATAAACATATCTCTTACAAAATGTATAATACCTGATGAGCATGGAGCAGTTTTCCTTCTCCTATCCACTGTTTTGTTTTGGCTACGCTTTCAGGTACAGTGAAGATGTGTTTAAGACTATCCATCGCTGTCACATACTGAGAATGACGTGAATCTTCCTCTCTCACGGCTTGGAGAGAGGCTACTAAAGGTGGAACACCTGTCAAGAATTCTTCTAGTTCATCCATTCTGAAATTTAAAAAAATTATACATATTTAAAAAAAATGTGTTTATATCTGCTGCTTTGAAACCTCCAAAATAATATGTAGCCTAGTTAAAGAATGTGTTTCCTATTGATATATTCCAGGTAAAAGCCAACCATTTTACATATTAGCCAAAACAAATGAGATACATTTTAATTTCGTTTTATGAAAGTCATTCTATAGATTATGATTTCAGAATAAAGATAGTGGAATTTATTTATGATACCATATTATTATGTCTGGTACATACGTATTAATACCACGAAATGTGCTAGCCAAGTGTAACCTAACCTATCCAATTTTTTTTTCTAATTTTCTCTGTCTGGGTTCAGTTAGGTCAGGTTAGAATTGCAAAACAAAGAGAGACATTCTACTTAACATACTATGGATTCACCGTGCGGGTGCCGGGACCATTGTGTGGCACCGAATGAAACTCCAAGTAGTTCCCGAGACTTGTAACATGGGTGTAGGTTTAAGGGGCCTCTTTCCAATGTACATTAACACTCACCTTAACTACTTGTGTTTCTCTCCCTGCCTATCCAAATCTGGTATGAACCTGCTAATGCGGCTTTAGAGGCTCGTTCTAGTATAGATCTCGCTGCAGTTCTGGAAAGACCAAGGTCTTTCGGCAGGCTGTAGAGATTTTGCTGGTATACCTCTTGCTCCCACTTCTACCGCATATAGATTAACTATATAACTGTCATAAGTCAACTTCTTAACAAAGTCATAATACCTGTCCCGCTTCATTTCAGTGGCATTAATATGTATGTACCTTATTTTCCTATACTGTAAGTCAATAGTGTAACCAATTCAACTGAACAAATGTATTTGAAATTTTTAAAATTAATTGGTACATTTCAGAGTTTGAATCTCCCAAAATTGAATCAATATTGTATGGATGCCCTTTGACCATCACAATTGTATATTAATTAATATCTATAAAATAACCAAAAATTGAGATACTTTAAATTGATTTGTTGGACATCCTCGAGGCACTCTTGCAGCTGCTTTAGCCCCACACTTACACCATCCAATTTGCCCTGCACTGCAGACTTTAATTGTGCTTCAATGGAAGCTTTTTTGTGAGTTATCCTTTTTTTATATTGTTCCACCTGAAAAAAAAAAATGAAATGCTCTATCATGCCAGGTTTGAACACATTAATTAAATTAAACTATTTTAAAAATCGAGATTTCTCAAATAAGAAACTAGGCATGAACTAACAGGGTTAGTGAATGAAATCGTTACAAACAAATTGCCACTAATCTGTGGCATATTTTCATAATTCCTATTGATTAGATCAAATATTGTCTTCCTTTATTACACGTCCTGCTTCTTTGTATGGCAAAATTTAAACTGTAGAGTTGAAATTGATACCCACTCCCCAAGCAGGGGGCATCCACTCCCCCTGGCCTAAATCTGCACTATACTCCTGATACAGTTCAATGAATATAATGTAGTTGAATTATAATAACTCCAACGTCGTCAGTATTATCAGGAATCGTTATAATGTACTATATATTTAACACATATTAATTAAACACTAATGTTTAAAACTAAACTTACTTTTTCTAACTGACCGGGTCTCTGCATCATATTCATAACCATCTTTTCTGCAGCTGCCTTCGCTTCTTCTTCTATCTCGTCCATAGAACTCATGTTTTATATTTTTTTCACTTAGAAACTTAATTTATTTACTCGGATTTATACACTGGGAAGCAAATAGGGATTTATAAAATAATCGATTTTTATTTAAATAGAGTATTATTATATAAAAATTGTTTTTTTTAAATCGATTTTTGAAATGATATTAATCGATGTTAATAAATAGATTACATAAATTAAGCATAAAAAATCGATTTTTGAAATGATATTAATCGATTGTTAATAAATAGATTACACAAATTACGCATAAAAATCGACTTTCATAAACATCACCATCAATGCGACGGACGAAAAAACTCGAAGTAAGTTCATTATTATTTACAAGTTAAGAGTGACATAATGTAGCTGGTTAACAATAAAAATGTCTTCTAACCGTTAAGAGCGGTTGGCGAAAATATTTTATAACTAAATTGGATAATACCACAGCAAAATACATGTACTGTTCGAAAGAATTAAAAACTTATATTAACGTATATTATTGGAATATGAAAAACATGTAGATTTTTTAAAAAATGGGAAAAATCGATCTTTGCGCAAAAATGATTATTCATTCATATTAAAATCGTTTTTGGCAAATCAATTGAAATTGAATGAAGAAAATTGATTTATATGTAATCGATTCTTTTCCATTAATCTCACATTCCTAGAAGTAAACGATAATCAACAAGGATTATCAACAGACAACACTACTAATAGGACTGTTCATAAAATATCGATATACCAATATTATAATTTTAAAATATCGATATGAATTACTAATACTTTTTGATAACATATTAATCGTTCGATATTAAAATTTGGATATCGGCGGTCAATATTTCGTAGATACGAATTCTGCTAGTGTCAAGTTAGTCATGGGAGAGTCACTTTATAGGTATTAAATATTAATTGTATAATTTTGCTCTTCCACATTAGGCCTGTGTAATATATAGTGATACAACATGTTTTGTTTTTCCACTAAAGGAGAGTATCAAATGTCATCTCAGAATTCACACCTTTTTTACTCATGTCATTTTTGACACACTTTACACATACCTTTTTCGGTCTTCCTCTACTCATATATCTGTGCACCTTCATACTTAAAACTATTTTAATTATATGTCTTTCATCTCTCTTTATGACATGCCCGTGTTATGCTATTACTCCTCAACTTCTCTGTCACTGGCAATATTTTCAAACTTCATCTGATATATTCTTCTTGATTTTAGCTACATCACACATCCATCATAACAATTGGAATCAATCGATAATGTGGAATCGATTAAAGAAAAAATCAAGATCTATAAAAACAATTATTCACCAATTCCTCTTTTAAATTTTTTTGATCTCTTATTTGTATGAAAAAATAGTTATCGGTGTATCATTCTTTTTAATTTTAATTAGGCCATAAAAAGTTTATAATTTCATGCAATTTTGCAAAACAAAATGAAAGCGAAGAGATATTTTAAATTTATCATTTGTTTGTTTAAAGAAAATATAATAAATTAATACTATATAATTTATAGTTCTCAATACTTCGTGTAAAAAAAATAGGGTGTTTCGTAGAGGTACACGACAGAAGTGAAACAGTGTAACATTTTAGTTAAAAAAAATAAACAAAAAGCCAATATCTAATAGTGTACCCAGGTGGTCATCAATCCAAGTACTGGCCACGCCTGATAAATTTAGTGTTTTCAATACTCTATCCTACACAGTGTTTACCCCTACCACTTTTCCTCAGAAAAAATGATTGCCGATGAGAATTTCAAACCTTTCCCATAAGAAGTTTCATCTCAAAATCCTCAATTTTGTTATTTGCAGACTCAAAACCTCAAACACAGTGTTGACAATACTGTTAAAAAAACTGCCTGCATACTTTAGTCATATATAAAAAAGTATAAATTATCATAAAGAGAAAACTAGAAAATATTAATACAACATTTTTTTTACTTATTATAAGTTTTATTTATCTATGTTATAGCATATTAATATTACTTGCTACAATACTATTTTGGATTTGTAAATCTATTCAGTTTTAAGAAATGATTATTTTCCTTATTAAAAAAAATGTGGATTCGGAGGCCTGAAGTAGAAACCAAAATTTAAATCTGTAGATCTGCATTTTAGCTTTAACTATCCTGCAAGAAACATTTTATTAAGGGTATATGAAGAAAATTAAGGTCATACAGCCATCTACTCGCATGTTATGTTTAAGTGAAAAATAATCTGCTACTACTATATGCTTTTTTTATATCTAAATAGATAAAAGCGTATTACGTTTTATCTATCCCGAGATAGATTCGTTGGTTAATTTTTCAATTAATCGATTTGAAGCCGGCATCTCTACTTCAGTCATCAGTGACATAAAATTCTGAAATGATTTTCTTCAAAATGCTGTTGTGTACATAGTAAAAAATTATTACGTGTAGTTTTATCAAATATTTTCAGCTTTATGTTTATCATGTGGTCCGCAGTAATTTTGGTTATACTGTCTATATTCGCATATATAATAACCGATGAATTAGTACCTAAAATAAAAGTATTGCTTTTAAAAGCCGGCCTGTGTGGAATTGACTTGTGTAAAACTGATAAGAAGAAAATGTAAGACAATACTTTAAAACAATGAAATAGTGTCCACGTATTCACTTTCGTGTGGATTTAATTTGTTTCTTTTTCTTTTTTAGTCCTGAAGCTGTAGGTGTTGTCTCAGGATGTGTGTTTTTGGTGACAAGTTTTTTATTTATACCAATTGTATTTGGAAATGGGTTGATGGATACACATAATTTTCCTCACAATGATGTAATTTCTTTCGTATATTTTTAAACCAATTACTATTAATGTAACTAATCTAAGTATTAATCAGGTTCTTACTCTAAGAGGCCTTATAACAATATGATTTTTTATTTTCAAATTTGAAAATTCACCTAGGATATTCTTGATTTACATATCACATGGAATAATTCTAGAGTTTTCTTTTTATTTAAATTACATTTAACAACATGCTGAAGCAATAAGGTTAGTTAATCAAATTTTACTTGTTTTATAGTTTGCAGAGTTACTAGCAGCATTGTTATCAATATGCTGTATGCTGCTTCTCGGATTCGCTGATAATGTTCTGGACTTGAGGTGGAGATATAAAATATTACTACCAACTATTGCATCACTACCACTACTTGTAGTTTATTATGTCAACTTTAATTCAACAACATTTGCTGTGCCTATACCCTTCAGGCAATGGCTAGGAACTTCAGTCAATATTGGTAAGTCAGAATTGTCGAACCAAATTATTGTAAACTGTGTAATAACTTAAAAATTCCATTTTATTTCCACTTTTATTTGTAAAATTATAATAGTATATGTATAATAACATGTGTGGTTTCTATCAAATTTATCAGAAAGTTGATTTACATTTCAAACATAAAATATTGTTTCAGGATTTTTTTATTATCTGTATATGACAGTACTGGCTGTTTTCTGCACCAATGCTATAAATATATTAGCTGGTATCAATGGGCTTGAAGCAGGCCAATCTGTAATTATTGGTTTGTCGATTGTTATATTTAATATCATTGAGTTACATGGAGACCAACATAAAAACCACAGTTTTTCATTACAAATCATGATACCCTATTTGGCGACTACTTTAGCACTGCTAAAGCATAACTGGTAAGTTTATTAAAATTTCTACATATTAAATTCTTTTGAAGATTCCATTTCTTCATTAATTATTAGTTACTAATAACGGATGGCTATCTACCATTTTCTCATTGGGGAAAATTTAAGATAAAGATCTTTAATAATACTTGAGAATTTGTTATATTGAAAATAAAGATTACCCTTTATGTTAACTAAAGCGATAAGAGTATGAACTCATCATGTTTAATTTAAATATATCTAGGACTTTTGCATAATATATGTATAGTTAGTTTGCAAAAAATGTCCATTCACTTTTGTATATCAATAAGTTCCAAATGAAACTTTTTAAAATATCTTGTTGTGTACAGAAGTGAGTATTAAAGTTTTATTGAACAGTTGATGAGAATAAATTTTCACTAATATTAATAGTTCTTGTCTAAAAAATAAATCTATCTTTTACAGGTATCCCTCAGAGATTTTTGTTGGTGATACATTTTGTTATGCATCTGGAATGACTTTTGCTGTTGTGGGGATTGTAGGTCACTTTAGCAAAACTGTTTTATTATTCTTTTTACCGCAACTCATAAATGTTATTTATTCTGTACCTCAACTTTTACGTATTATACCCTGTCCACGACACCGGTTACCTAAGTATAATGCTGAGACAGATACAGTTGAAGCAAGTAGAGTAATTATTGCAAAAAAAGATATTAATCTGTTAACCCATTCAATGCTGAATGTTTGCAGTTCCCTGTATATAATTGATAAGATTGAAGATAATGAAAGCATAAAAATTAACAATTTGACAGTAATTAATTTCTTTTTAATACACTTAGGTCCAATGCCTGAACTTAGGTTAACTAAAAGCCTTTTAATTTTCCAAATATTTTGCAGTTGTATAGCTTTTATCATAAGATATCCCTTGGCATCATATATTTATGATACATAGTTTTATATTTGCTGTTCTAAGAGCATGTACCTAATGTTATGTGATTTATGTTGTATTTGTTATGCTATTTTTAGGTAAATATGACAAAGTTAACAGTTAAGTTAGATGTTGCAGGTTGGATTGCCACTATTGCAGATTTTTCTGTTATGAAAATGAGCATTATGTATTTAATACCACTTGTTTGTACTATAGCAAAAGTTGTGTTGTATACTGTTAAGATTTTGCAGTATACTTTTAAATAAAGTTTTGTACTTTTGAATAAAAATTTCTTAAAATTTGTCATATCACAGATGTTATTATTAAAATGAATAGATATAAATAATACAGTAATATACATATAATATACACTACCCTATATTTTTTCTTAAATACAAAAGGCTGTGAGAACAGTTCACAAAAAGGGTTCACACTTTTGTTTCTCGTCTTTTCTCCTACACTTTCAACATTGTTGTAGGTATATAAAAAATACGAAAGTTCAATTTTTGGTATTTCTATATAATACAGTGTATAATAAATTTTATATACAGTTTATAATTTTTGTTTCAATTAATAATGTTCTTGTGATATTTTATCTTTTAAGTTGAAATGCTTAATTATGACCTGGATATCTGAAGAATGTTTTGTAAATTTCCATATTTTTCATTTTCATAAATATGCATTATATTAAGATAAGCACTCATTTCAAATATTAGTATATAAATTAACACAAAAAATATTTAATTGCATGAGCCTGACACTTTGGGCAGTGTGCAAAAGTTTTAAAGCCGGATTTTTAAGGAATGTATGAAAAATGTACATTAATTAAAAAAATAATTTTGAATCATTTTTATGGATTAATATAATATATTAATATGAAGCAGATAATAATTTAATATTTTATAAAACACTTTCATATACATATTTTCATATTCATATAAGTATGCTCTGCATAATTACCAATTAGTTCAACCAAATATCATACAATATGTTATCCTCTGTATCATTTTCATTTATCACTCTAAGAGTTTTAAGAGTTTGTAAATAAAATGTTAATTCTGAAGTAACTACTCCATGTTGAGGGCTCCCATTTGCCACAATATTCATTTTAACCAATTGTTCTCTTAATTTGTCTTTAAAATTATCATGTACTCTTTTATATATGAATCTTATTTGATCATTGGGTAATATATCAATTAACGCTTCATGTAATTTCACTAAATGTTTGGAAATATTACGGAATGTTTGTGAGGGAACAGGAGGTTTTGCATCCCATCCAATCAATTGAGAACTTAGCATATTGCTTACTATTATACATATTTTATTTTCTATTTCTTGCTTATGACTAATTATATCACTTTCTATATTATCAAATCCATTAAGTGATAACTCTTTAGAATGTTGTTTTTCTAATAATGCTCTTACAATTGGTAAGAACCATAAAATAACCTGTAGAGATCTTGATACTAGAGCTAAGTTAGAGGTTGAGATTGTTTTTAATCCAGCACTTTGTATTGCACCTGCACCCAAAACCAACTGACAGCAACGAGAATTGAACAATCTTATTAATTCCAGCATACAGTGAACTAAGTACTGAACAATTATAGGTGATTGTTTTGTTGCATCACAATACTCTAATAATATTTTTATTAAAAGCTGAACTGTGGCAACAACAGCATAGTTTTCTTTATTTACAATAAGGTATTTTCCATCTGGTTTACCTGATTCGTAATGCAGTCTCGAAGGTATTTCATCAGCATTACAAATGTTGTTTATAACACTTTGTAACTCATAAGGTACTTCAGCAGATTTCCATCTTTCAGTATTAAGACTACTTGATAATTGTAATCTTCGTTGAGTGTGTAAATTTTGTATATATTTCATTGCAAAACTTCTTAATGCTAATTTCATTGCATTACTATAATGCCCAGTAATATTTTCACATTCACTACAGAAATCTTCTATTAAATTTGATAATGTAGATAACTGCGACATATCAGACAATACAAATTCTTTATCATTTTTTGCCATTATTAAATTTGCACATCTCTCATTACAATAATCAGAAAGATAAACAATCATTTTTCTCAATTTTTCTTCTATCAAAGTGAGTTCATCCTGAGTCCACATCTCTTCAATATCGCTTCCAGTTACATCTCCCATCTGACTGATTTCTACTATTAAATTGGTTAGTGATAAAATTCTTATAAACAATTTGATTAAATTTGGAGTTACTTTCTGTAGAAAAATAATACTTTCATTATATAATAACCATGTATTATCTGAATTTGAACCTCTTAAAACAATTTCTGTGTTGGCATCCCTTTCAGATATTATTTCAATTACACATTGTTTAATGGTAGCTTGAATTGAAGTCATTGCTTCAACTTTAAAAGTCTCTAGAAAGTCAAATTCTTTTAGACGAAGGATTCCTGACACAATTGACACTATTTTATCCCTCTCTGGTATATCAGAATGATCATTTGAAGGTCTATTCAAATCTGATACAATGAATCTTTGGAATTCATTGCTCAACATTTTATGAATTAATCTTTTCATTTCCGTCAATTGTGGAGATAAGTGTCTGAAAGCTTGAATACCTGAGAGACGTGTTGACAAAACTTTTTGGGTAGAACTAATTAAGTCTAATGCAGCTACATAGTCTGAAGTGCTCAACAAAAGTTGTATCATGGGTTGCGTTTGCTGCACTGTACTCATCAATTTCAAAATTTCATGCACATTACTTACATTAGAATTAATTCTTGTTAAACTTATTAAATTTAGGGGACACTCAGTCAAGTTAGTTTTTACTTGCTTTATATTATCTCTTGTATGTCTGACAGTGTATATTGCCTTACCCATCTGTTCCATAATAGTGTCATGTGACAGCATGGCATGGAAAAAAGCATCTGATTTTTGCGCCACTTGTTTAGATATTTTCATTTCTATGACATCAAGGTATGTACTTAATGTTTCTTGTAGCGATCTTATAGCGGAGCTTGGTTCTTCATTATTGACAAGACTAGGAAAAACCTTACTAAAAACTGTTGGATCATTTAAAGGTAAGGACTGTTCATAAAAAATTTCAGGTATATCACAGACATTTTCAACTACTGGTGTTTTTAATTTCTCAGGAATACTTTCCTTTAATCTACAATGTCTGCGGTATTTTTTAGCTATTCTCTTACAATAAGATTCAAAATGTGCTAATGTAATAACTGGTAAATATGGACTGGGTTGAATATCGACTTTATCTATAAAACTATCACCCCATGTTTTAGTGAAGAAGTTATTTTGTTTACCTCTATTAGGATCGTTTAATACTGCTGGTAGATTTTGTGATGATGAATAAAAAGTCCAATCATCATTGGGGCTTTTCGCGTAAGTATGATATTCCCTAATATGATACTTAAAGCCGGCTTTTCGTAAATCTCCAAATTGTAGAGCAGCACACATACCATTTTGTCCATATTGACATAAAATAAGTGATCCTTCTTTTATTGTATGCTTTTCTAGGACGTGCCTGAAAAGTAAATATAAGTAACAATATTACCACATACATAATAGTATATGAATCTGCTATACAATTGTGTTTAACTAACCTTTCAAAATCCGTAGAATTTGTGAATAAAAGCCTTGGGCAGTGTATACAGTTTTGCCATGCTGGCTTAATACATTGAGTAGAATTCTTCTCCATAACATTTTTGGCTTTAATAGGATTAAAATTAAATTAAATTTAGATTAACTATTTAGTCACATGTACGTACTATACATTTTCTTCGGAAATAAAATATAAATGAACAATAAAGTTATAATATACTGTCTGACACGCTCGGTGATGACAATTGACAATTAGCAGTTGTTTGACAAGCTGTCACCGAATAAGCAATAAGCATAGACACAAATAGTATAAATAGACACATGTATAAAGACTATTCACAACTTGTTTGATTTGGCATAGTCTGGTGAAGCAGTTAAGACCTTGCTAGGTCAATAGCGTAATCAGTTCGAGAAAAAAAAATGTTTTATTTGGAGTTTTTGGCGGGATTTTGGTCTGTCATGTAGTGGATTTTATATTTTATTCATAATCTTGTGTTACTTGACTCTATATTGTGTATAAATTGGTGGTGTTTTATGTAATATAGTTTGTATATTGTGCACCAGTGAATTGAATGGAAAATAATACCACGGACCATGAATTCTGAGATGCCACAAAAACTCCATGGAAAGTTCTAAGAAGATGGCCACCATCTTGTTAGTTCATTGAAATTATATCAAGAAACTTGTAATAATGATACTCACTTGACAATGGTAGTAATAGTCTACTAGAAGACTGGTTACCAAAAATGGAATGGAAGAAAAACTTGTAATAGTATTAACTAATCGACAATGGCAGTAATAATCTAAAAGATTGGTTGCCAAAAATAAAGTAAAAAGAAACTTGTTGTTTAGGGTATATAAGCTTTCTGGGTCTGACTGTTCTAGTTACAAATATTATGTAGCATTAGTACCAATCTATTAGTCCGCATCCAGTTGTCGAGTCTATTTTTAAAACTATGTACGTAATTAAGAAGTACTTCATCAGGCAATCGGTTCCAGTATAATACCACTCTATTGCTGAGGAAATTATGTGCCATATTTATGCGTGAAAGTGTTCGACCTATTTTAATTTGATTTCCTCTCGGAGATCTTATTGTGTCTCTTATCATATACTTTCACTTAAGTATGGCAGGATGATTTTATGAGTATTTTTCCGTAAGGATTGCGGTATCTTTGGGGCTTTTCTATGATCACTTTCTAAGAGATTTATGTCTTTCTGGAAATAAGTCATACTTGAAATTCATATTCAAGGGGCGGTCTTATGTAAGTTTTATAGATTTTGCGAAAGATCTCCACAGTTATTGTTCGAAAGGCTCTGCGAATTACATATATACAAATGAGTTAGCTTTCTTGACTACCTATTGAATTAATATGTTCTTCTCATTTTAATATGATAGGGTATATATAGGTTATGAATCTGATAGGGTATGAAAATATACACGCTAATGATAACAAAAATGCAATTTTTAAAATTTTTGTCGGTCTGTCTGTTTGTGCCGGGTAATCTTCGAAACGGCTGGACTGATTTTAATAGAAATTTCATTGCCAGATAGCTGAAATTACAGCGGGTTACTTAGGCTACCTTAAATTAGACTAGCTATTAACCGCGGTTTCGTCCGCAATGCTAACTCCGAAACGGTTGGACCGATTTTCACGGAATTTTCACCGGTAGATAGAAGACATCATAACAAGTAATTTAGTCTATTTTAAATTAGACTAGCTGTTAACCGTGGCTTCGCCTAGCTATCTCCGAAATGCATATATTACCGCGCTTTCGTCTTCATTACTCAATAACCATAGTAACATATAAGACTATTGTATCGAGTTCAGTGAGCACTATTTAAATTATCGAATATTAAAAATTGCTTAGACATATATCAAGTATCATATCTTGATTTATATTTATGCAAGATTTCAAGACGTCAGCTCATTCGTTGTTTTCAATTCAACATTATAATCATTAATAGTAACTTTGAAGATAAAAGGGGTCTTTCTAATAAGACATTAGACCGTAAACGTATTACTTATTGACAAGATGGACATATTATCTTAATATATATATTTCTTGTGTGCGTGTGTATGTGACTGAACTCCTCCTAAACGACTGGACCGATTTTGATGAAATTTTTTGTGTGTGTTCGTGGAGATTCGAGAATGGTTTAGATTCACAATTGGACACGGCAGGTGGCGCTGCGATCGACTTTTAGGATTTTTTTTGTTTTCAAGGCAGGACAACGTCCGCCCGGTCCGCTAGTATCATTATAATAATATCTTTAAGTCATCGTTTCATTAGTTCCTTATACTGTATGAGTGAGCACTGAGTAGTTATATGGTGGGTTAAGGTTCCAAATATGTTGCTGATGATAACCCTCATTTCACACATTGTTAGTATTTATATATGTAATGTATACGTTACATGTTACTATAGGTGACGTGCGTGTCGTACTTATAATTGTTTTTAAAGAGCATTTCTATAATTGTGCATGGTCTCAAAATTTTAAATTTCTTTAATACAATTTAAAAAAAAACGCGGGTACAGCTAGTCAGAAATAAGAGCACCTATCGTGCTACGTCTAACGTCACACAGCTCGATAGTTCGTCACACAGCTCGATAGTTAATAACCACGGAGTAAAGGTTATAGTAACGCATGACGATACTAAGCACACACCTGCATTTATTGTGACCATAGACAACATTTCATGCCGATACACGCAGGTATGAGAGTAGCATTAGAAAGTAACGTATTTTTTATTATTTGCAGATATACAATGTTAATACTATTTAATTATTTTTTTAAGTATCGGTAGGCACATTCGTGCTTGAACCGGTGGCATTGGCGGCGTCGTAAGTTCTCAGCAAACAAATTACACTTACATTACGATTACAGAGTGCCTTAAAATTAATGCTATTGTCGGCCACAGCAGGGCAGGGTGCGATGCGGCCAAAGAGTATAAATAAGTAAATATTACAAGGAAGATAGTTCCAAGATCTTACCGATCCTCCGATATAACGGCAGCGAACGATCAGTACCAGCCTGTCTCTCAAAACAGAGCGTGTTCACGCCCACGCCCGCGTAACCACAGATCACGCGGCCGTGGTCTGGGGGTAAATTTCGCTCCCGCACACCAGAGTAGGCCCCCCTCGGCAGCGGCTCAAGCCTAGGTCCGTTCGCTCGGCGTGGAGCCCTTGAGTACGCTGCTCGCGCGATACAGTGACACAAAATTTACATCACTGCAACAACACTACACATATCACCTCCACACAAGTGCACGCATATACGCTCACACTTGAAAGTGGAAGGGTTTTACTTTCTTTCCCTTATTTCGATATAGTTCAGAAATTTTCAGATACAAAATACACATAAGAGTTGTTCAGACATGCATGCCTGGTACACATATATGTTTCAACAACTCATATATGTATGAATAGTTTAGCTTAACTTAGGTTAGCTAAGATAGGTCGCGAATTGCATGAATCAGGCAATAGCCAAGCCGAGGTTTGCCGTGCACCCTTGAGCTAGTTGCCCAAACAAAAATCGGCTGAGTGCCTTAAGCGCTCGCCTTAGTAGTCCGGTGAAGCTGTTAAGACCTTGCTAGGTCAATAGCGTAGTCAGTTCGATAAAAAAACCACACATTTGCTAAGTATCATGGGATTATAATATTGATGTTGATGAGTTCTAGAAGTAGAAATGGAAATGTTTACTTCAAATAGTTTTTACCAATTTAATTGCTTAGTTTATTAACAGTAATATTTACCAATTAACCATATATGAACAACCTAGCATCTATGGGGCGACTGTCGAGACTATTAGGCCTAGCTATGGAGATGGCACGGCATGATACCATCAACTTTAGGGTGATACAGGTACTATCAGGACACGGCTGTTTCGGGAGCTACCTTTGTCGAATAGGCCCGGGATATTACATCAGGGTTCCACCATTGTAGCTGCATGGTAGAGAACGCGCAGCACAGGCTTGTCGACCGTTCTGCATGGGACTCACAACGCCACGCACGCCGTGACCCTATCGTACCGATATGTCCTGACCTCTCGCTGCCAACCGTCAACGAGTGCATCTTTCAAGATTAGGTACTTTTAATTTATCCAAAATCTTATAAAAAAATCAATACTTATTATGTAATTAAATGTGAAATAAATATATGCCTATTGCTAATAATTAATTACTAAAATAAGAAAAATAAGTATTCGTAGTGCAGTCACCGTGCTAAGTGTTCAAAAGTAATAACCACAGAGTTTGATAATTAAATCTAAAATGGCATAATACAATCAACTAAAGTAATAAGAATTTACAACTAAAGAGCCAGTACAACTTTTGATTACCAAGTCTTTCAATTACATTTCAATTATATGGAAAAAAATATAACCACTTGCTTACAGAAAACACTAAAAAAGTTTATTCATCTAGCGTAACACACACCTATTTAACCTTTACCGTCCTGTATGGCACGCATGTTATCTACACCACTGGACGGATTCTAATGAAAGGCCTACAATTCTATTAGGTTGTGGATAAGGATATAGGATACTTTTTTTTTAAATCCTAACCAAAATTTCTCTTCCCGTAAGAGAAATCGTCGGGTACCAGCTAGTTACATAATTAAAATTATGTAAGTTTTACTATTTGCAATATATATATATATTTCCATGTAAAGTAAAATAAAAATAATTTCTTCGATATGTTTAATTTCATATAACTACAAACAACATAATTATTATTTTAACAAGTTACACTTTTGTCGTAATTTCCGTGAAAAACATTAAGATTCAGCTATTACTCAGTCCAAACTTATGGATACATTGAATGTTTTCTAGAATCAATTATTCTTTTTGACAGTGATAGCATGCACAAGACACAGCAGACTTGAATATTAAATTTCTTTCTCCGTCTAAACACAACACTTTTATTGGTATCTGAAAAAAGAATGCGATTGCAATTGGTGACATGTGGTACACTTTTTTACATTTAGTAAATTTATGCAGATTTATTTATACGAATGGTCGTCTACTAGTCGAAATTCAACCATCAAAAAAAAAACTTTTTCAATTTTGATAACACTAAAACTCATCAGTAGCTCCAAAACAAACTGAAGAAAATCGGCGGAGAACCCTAGGAGGGAGATGTTCTTAACTATTCTCCCATTGCCGATTTATATATAGATATATCAACTAAATTAAGATAACTGTGGCCGCGTCTTCGCACATATTTGTAATTATTTATTGGAGCTATTATTTTGTTGTTATAAATAGTGAAGTATCAACTTCAGCGCTACTTAGCGGCGAGTTATAGTAAA
Organism: Antheraea yamamai; assembly: GCA_036509395.1. Classification (NCBI taxonomy): domain Eukaryota; kingdom Metazoa; phylum Arthropoda; class Insecta; order Lepidoptera; family Saturniidae; genus Antheraea; species Antheraea yamamai. Next base: position 13,513,437 of record AP028435.1, on the reverse strand, counting down.
CTTGACATCATAAAAACATTTTTCATCCAACCACCAATTTCAAAGGGATTGGTTAATCGGTTTAGGCATGTATCGATATCAAACATACCAATTACCAACGTACATTTATATTGGTAAAGAAGTGAATCACAAAAGATAGAATAGAAGACATCATGGAGAGGAAATCCAATCAGAATAAAAAAAAGATTAGAATATGTTCAAAGCTTACATCTTCAGTTTCCATCATATTACAGCATTGTCCTAGTGAAGTAACCGGGTGCCGTTTAAATCCTAGCATTATGCTAGGAAGAGACCAGGATTCACAATATCCGCGGCAGGCATTTGTTGTCATTTTAAATTCAATGCAATCTGGTATACTTATATTCCTTGTGTGTCCTGTTGATTTTTAAACAGTATTTTAATAAACTCGACAAAAATGCATATATTTACAAAAAGTCATTGTATACAATAACCAAGTCAAAATTCATTTACGAATCGTAAATATTTGTGTGTTTTATAATTATAAAAAAAAGGTGTGTGTGCGATTCACACACGATAGAAGTGACACTTCAGTAAATCGACAAAAGAATGAGATGAATATATATAACATAGGTAGGATGATTACAAAGTATATTTGTTTAAAAATGAAAGTATTTTGATTAATTTTAAAAGATATTTTATATTGTATTTAACATATGTTACAGTGTACAGTAGTATTAGCTCACGTACTTTTCACATATACTAACACACGCTAAATGCACAAATACAAGCAAGTATTAAACAGTGTGCAATATACATACACACCGACATTTGCTCTCTCGCTCTGGCTCACTAAATACAGGCGACTATGCTTAGAAGACGGGAGTGGGGATGCTACGAAGCATGGCACAAAGACGAGAGACCGATAATATAAAATAGTATGTATATTTCTGTCTCATTCTTTGCCAGCTTCATTCTACACTTTTTTGTATTTGTGTCTATTACCTGTCGTTTTTTCCGTTGTATTCGGTTTGAAATCACAACGATTCTAATGAAGTTTCACTTAGTATGTATATTTCTGTCTCATTCTTTGCCAGCTTCATCCTACACATTTTTGTATTTGTGTCTCTTACCTGTCGTTTTTTCCGTTGCAACCGGTTTTAAATCACAACGATTCTAACGAAGTTTCACTTCAAAAAAATGCTGTTAAGTTCAATGAAACTTCATGTTATATAAAAATGTGGTCTATGAAGAGTGTTTAGCACCAAGAATAAATTAGCGTAATCACAGGCTAAGGAACTGACAACTTCATGATTAATCTTCTAATTAGGGTCCTTAATTTTTTATTCTTTATAAGTTGTAGCGTTTGACCGCAATCTTATCTGATGATAAATGACGATAATAGTATCATCATTACATAGTATAAAACAAAGTCCGCCACCGCGTCTGTCTGTCTGTCTGTTCGCGATAAACTCAAAAACTACTGAACGGATTTTCATGTGATTTTCACCAGTGGATACAGTGATTGATGGGGAAGGTTTTAGTATATAATTTGTCAAGATTTTTTTATAATCAGGGCGGGACACCGTCTGCCGGGCCCGCTAGTAAGATTGTAAACACGCTAAATTTAGACCAAAGAGCAAGATGGCGAACATTCAGCGACAGCGGTACGTTTAATATGAGACCTTTTTAAGGCCAGGGTTCAATACGTATTTAACTTTTTTGTAATAACACCGAGATTGTTCAAAGAAATATTCGAACAACTGCTACTGATACTTTCGTGACTTAAAATGTGAAAAAAATAAAATAAAGATCGAATGAAAATATACTTTATATTACGTACCAATCCTGTGACAGCCAGGTTTTCTCCATGATTCAGCAGCAAATATTTGAGTGAGGAAAGTAAGGAATATTATAAACCTTAAAAGCATCGTGATCTGATGTAGTGTAGCTCGTAGCTGTGAATGATAAAATGAAACAACAATTCCCTTTTTATACCCCTAAGTACGCATAAGTTGATGGTAATAAATGCAAATAGGGTGCTGAATCAACTTGTTTAGTGTAATATTGTATTATAAGAGATGATAAAACAAGGTCATATAAAATTTTGAAATTAGATATGTCTAGTTTGCTTATTTTATAAAAACACCTATTCAAAGTATACTGAAACTAGACTAAACTAGACCAGGTGTCACGATGAATGCAAAAACCCTTGGTTAAACCCGGCTGAAGGTCGAGAGCACTGTGGAATTTGAGTGACTAGGAGTCTCACATAAGTTTTCTGCGCTGCCCGGCTTCCAAGGGTACCAACTGTGGCTTTTCTCGCGTAAAAAGAAAACAAAAGACTATACAAGCTTTCGTAGTATCAAGTAGTTTGTTTTGGCAACGACGCTTAAGAGCTAGTCTTCTTTTTGGCGTGATAGCTAAAGCACATTCTTATCGCTGTAGTGTTCTAGAACAGTCATAAAAAGTTTCAAATTATCATCAGTTAGATGAATCGATGGACACATGCAGATAATTGTGGGTCATGCTTGAATTATAACGTCGAAGAAAGTAGTAAAATGGTTTAAATAAAAATTATACCGAGGATAACAAAGACACACAGCATTAAATTCCTACTTCTTGCTTGATGATCACCAAACCGAAAAAGATAACCCTGGAAACATAGTTAAATGTAGATTTATAGGTATTAAAACTACGACCTCATTGATAAAGAAGAGAAACATCTTGAGCTAGATGAAAGAGGCCATTTGCTTTTTTTTTTGCATTTAAAGGTTGGACCTTCTTCTAATCTTAAAAACAATACGAAACGTGGATCGATGATGCTGAAGGCTAATCCATTTTTATACTAATACTAGCGGACCGGGCGGACGTTGTCCTGCCTTGAAAACAAAAAAAATCCTAAAAGTCGATCGCAGCCCCACCTACCGGGTCCAATTGTGAATCTAAACCATTCTCGAATCTCCACGAACACACACAAAAAATTTCATCAAAATCGGTCTAGTCGTTTAGGAGGAGTTCAGTCACATACACACGCACACAAGAAATATATATATTAAGATTATAAAGCTGAAGGGTTTGTTTGTTTGTTTGGTTGAACGAGCTAATCTGGTCTGGTCTAAATCGCAAACTACTGGTCCGATTTGAAAACCCATGTCAGTGTTAGATAGCTTATTTATCGAGGAAGGCTATAGGCTATATATCATCACGCTACGACCAATAAGAGCGGAGAAACAATGAAGAATGTTTCAATTAAAATCAGGGTTTTCTTCCTTTTGAGAGCTTCTGCTGCATGTTAGCGTTAACTCGTTCCACGCGGACGAAGTCGCGAGCAGAAGCTAGTTTTTTATATTACGAAGTAGCGCACAGGTGTGTAATCCACCTGATTTAAAATTTCCCCTGCAACCAGTAAGGCTGCTGATAATAACTTCAAAAAGAACTGTAATCCGAACGAATCTTGTGAATTATAGATTCTTAATCCAGAAGACAGTGATGGACCGCTTCTTTTGTCTGTGCACGTTTTGAAGTAAGACTTCTTTAGGCGCGATTAGGAGATAGCTGGACGACAATGCAACGGAAGTCCGTTACGGCAATATGGCGTCAACTTTCAGTACCTTCCGGTTTTTAAATATTTTTGTTTTAGTCAATAAATAGTTTATAAACAAATAACAATAATGAAAATCATACAATAGAATTAATTATGTATAAACGGGCGCGCGACCGTGCTGCCATCTAGTTTCAATGTAAGTAAGTAAGAAATGAAATCAAAGCTTCATTATCTGTACTGCCATCTATCAGCTAATTCGGAACTTAAATAACACATTATTAGAAATATTATTAGCAACTCTTTGTTATAAAGTAAATAAAATATAGAAAAGTACGAATAGATTACTATGATAAGTAACGAATTAAATTAATTATGATTTAATAGAAGTCGCCATCTCTTATAACGCCAAAGAAGTTTTACTTCAATCTCATGTGACGGTTACACGCACTCATTTTTTAACCGACCCCTTCAAATTACAATCAAATAATTACAACACAACAGCGCAAGCATTGTTGTTTTGTAGTACAAATATGCTCAATCATATTAGAACTTTCAAACTTAATTGATCATGGCGTGCGAACTTAATTATTTTAGTTAAATGTCGTGATTGTTAGACCATGGAAACCTTATGATATTTATTTATCTTTTCACAGTAATTTAAATGTTTCCTACATCTGCGTTTGAATACATTCAAGATTTACGTCGACAAACACCATTAAAAGAATATGAGGCGTAAAGTGAAGAGTTAGTGAACTGTGAAGTAGCTATGAATAATAAACGTTGACTTTATTTACTTACAAAGTTATTGGCCATTTTTTAATGAAATATATAGGTATTCTATATTGTTATACCAATACACGGATGCTTTAACTATAGGTGAATTCAGAGTTGCATGCAATTTATCAATGCTATCAGAAAATTGAAAGATAGGTGGTACAGAGTTACTTACAACGGTTCTTTTACTACAGTCTACATACTAATAGCGGAGTGCTTTTTAGAATTTGGTTGAGGCACACACACTATTAGTTACGTCATGTTTGTTTTCATTTCATAGTCGTTTTTGCTCGCTTTATTGTAGAATTGTTCCATATCTCGGGCACTGTACTTTTTTAT